>OU443149.1:7294138-7894138 GCA_911622165.2 Bombus sylvestris | reverse complement strand
CTATATAACGTTATGCGATATAACGTTATACTATTTAACGTTACATGATATACTGTAATACTATATAACGTTACACGTTATCAGTTAACAATATATAACCTTATACGATATAACGTAATACAGTATAACGTTATACGTCATAACGTAATACTATATAACGTTACACGTTATCAGTTAATACTATATAACGTTACACGTTATAAGTTAATACTATATAACGTTAAATGTCATAACTTAATACTATATAGCGTTACACGTTATAACGTAATACCATAAAACGTTACACATTATAACTTAATACTATATAACGTTATATGTTATACCATAATATTATATAACGGTATACGTTGTGGCGCAACACTGTGTAACGTTATACGTTATCACGTAATACTACATAACGTTATACGTTATATGTTATAACGTAATGCTATATAACGATATACGTTATAACGTAATACTATATAACGTTATGTGTTATAACGTAATACTATATAACACCATACGTTATAATGTAATACTATATAACGTTATACACTATACGTTATAACGTAATACTATATAACGCTACACGTTATAACGTAATACAATATAACGTTATACGTCATAACGTTATACAACATAACGTTATACGTCATAACGTAATACTATATAACGATATACGTTGTGGCGTAATACTATATAACGTTATACGTTATATGTTATAACGTAATACAATATAACGTTGTACGTCATAACGTAATACTATATAACGTTATACGATATAACGTAATACTGTATAACGTTATACGTTATATATTATAACTTAATACTATATAGCGTTATATGTCATAACATAATATTATATAACGATATACGTTGTACCGTAATACTATATAACGTTATACGTTATAACGTAATACTATATAAGGATATACGTTGTGGCGTAATACTATATAACGTTATGCGTCATAACGTAATACTATATAACGTTACACGATATAACGTAATACTATGTAACGTTACACGTTATAAGTTAATACTATATAACGTTATATGTCATAACATAATATTATATAAGGACATTCGTTGTAGCGTAATACTATATAACGTCATACGTTATAACCTAATACTGTATAACGTTATACGTCATAACGTAACAATAAATAACGACATACGTTGTGACGTAATACTATATAACGTTATACATCATAAGGTAATACTATATAACGTTTTACGATATAACGTAATACTGTATTACGTTACACGGTATAACGGAATACTGCATAACGTTACACGTTATAACGTAATACTATATAACGTTACACGTTATAACGTAATACTACATAACGTTACACGTTATAACGTAATACTACATAACGTTACACGTTACAACGTAATACTATATAACGTTACACGTTATAACGTAATACTATATAACGTTACACGTTATAAGTTAGTACTATATAACGTTATATGTCATAACATAATATTATATAAGGATAAGCGTTGTAGCGTAATACTATATATCGTCATACGTTATCACCTAATACTATATAACGTTATACGTTATATGTTATTACTTAATACTATATAACAGTATACGTTGTGGCGTAATACTATATAACGTTATATGTCATAATATAATATCATATAACGATATACGTTGTAGCTTAATACTATATAACGTAATACGTTATAACGTAATACAATATAACGTTATACGTCATAATGTAATACTATATAACGTTATAGGATATAACGTAACACTGCATAACGTTATACGGTATAACGTGATACTGTATAACGTTATATGTTATAACATATTATTTAATGACGATATACATTGTGGCGTAATACTATATATCGTTATACGTTATAACGTAATACTATATAACGTTAAACGATATAACGTAATACTGTATAACGTTATACGTTATATGTTATAACGTAATACTATATAACGATATACGTTGTAGCGTAATACTATATAACGTTATACGTTATAACTTAATACTATATAACGTTATACGTTATATGTTATAACGTAATACTATATAACGCTACACGTTATAACGTAATACTATATAACGCTACACGTTATAACGTAATACAATATAACGTTATACGTCATAACGTAATACAATATGACGTTATACGTCATAACGTAATACTATATAACGATATACGTTGTAGCGTAATACTATATAACGTTATACGTTATAACTTAATACTATATAACGTTATACGTTATTTTTTATAACGTAATACAATATAACGTTACACGTTATAACCTAATGCTATGTAACGTTATATGTTATAACACAATATTATATAACGGTAAACGTTGTGGCGTAACACTATGTAACGTTATACGTTATAACGTAATACAATCTAACGTTATACGTCATAACGTAATACTATATAACGATATACGTTGTGGTGTAATACTATATAACGTTATACGTTATATGTTATAACGTAATACTATATAACGTTACACGTTATAACGTAGTACTATATAACGATATACGTTATAACGTTATACTATTTAACGTTATACGATATAACGTAATACTGTATAACGTAATATGTTATAACATAGTATTTAGTGACGATATACATTGTGGCGTAATACTATATATCGTTACACGTTATAACGTACTACTATATAACGTTAAACGTCATAACTTAATACTATATAACGTTACACGTTATAACGTAATACTATAAAACGTTACACGTTATAACCTAATACTATGTAACGTTATATGTTATAACATAATATTATATAACGGTAAACGTTGTGGCGTAACACTATGTAACGTTATACGTTATAACGTAACACTACATAACGTTATACGTTATATGTTATAACGTAATGCTATATAACGATGTACGTTATAACGTAATACTATATAACATCATACGTTATAAAGTAATACTATATAACGTTATACACTATACGTTATAACGTAATACTATATAACGTTATACATTACAACGTGATACTATATAACGTTATACGATATAACGTAAAACTATATAACGTTATACGATATAACGTAATACTGTATAACGTTATACGTTATATGTTATAACGTAATACTATATAACGATATACGTTGATGCGTAATACTATATAACGTTATACGTTATAACTTAATACTATATAACGTTATACGTTATATGTTATAACGTAATACTATATAACGCTACACGTTATAACGTAATACAATATAACGTTACACGTTATAACCTAATACTATGTAATGTTATATGTTATAACATAATATTATATAACGGTAAACGTTGTGGCGTAACACTATGTAACGTTATACGTTATAACGTAATACTTCATAACGTTATACGTTATATGTTATAACGTAATGCTATATAACGATGTACGTTATAACGTAATACTATATAACATCATACGTTATAAAATAATACTATATAACGTTATACACTATACGTTATAACGTAATACTATATAACGTTATACATTACAACGTGATACTATATAACGTTATACGATATAACGTAAAACTATATAACGTTATACGATATAACGTAATACTGTATAACGTTATACGTTATATGTTATAACGTAATACTATATAACGATATACGTTGATGCGTAATACTATATAACGTTATACGGTATAACGTGATACTGTATAACGTTATACGTTATATGTTATAACGTAATACTATATAACGTTACACATTATAACGTAATACTATATAACGTTACACGTTATAACGTAACACTATATAACGTTACACGTTATGACTTAATACTATATAACCTTATATGTTATAACATAATATTATATAGCGATATAGATTGTGGCGTAATACTATATAACGTTATACGTTGTAGCGTAATACTACATAACGTTATACGTGATACGTCATAACGTAATAATATATAACGTGATTCGTCATAACGTAATACTATATAACGCTATACGTTACATGTTATATCGTTATACTATATAACGTTATATGTCATAACGTAATACTGCATAACGTTATACGTTATATGTTATAACGTAATACTATATAGCGTTTTATGTTATAACGTAAAACTATATAACGATATATGTTATAGCGTAATACCACAAAACGCTATACGTTATATCGTAATACTATATAACGATATACGTTATAACGTTATACTATTTAACGTTATACGATATAACGTAATACTGTATAACGTTATATGTTATAACATAGTATTTAATGACGATATACATTGTGGCGTAATACTATATATCGTTATACGTTATAACGTAATACTATATAACGATATACGTTATAACGTTATACTATTTAACGTTATACGATATAACGTAATACTGTATAACGTTATATGTTATAACATAGTATTTAATGACGATATACATTGTGGCGTAATACTATATATCGTTATACGTTATAACGTAATACTATATAACGTTAAACGATATAACGTAATACTGTATAACGTTATACGTTATATGTTATAACGTAATACTATATAACGATTTACGTTGTAGCGTAATACTATATAACGTTATACGTTATAACTTAATACTATATAACGTTATACGTTATATGTTATAACGTAATACTATATAACGCTACACGTTATAACGTAATACAATATAACGTTATACGTCATAACGTAATACAATATGACGTTATACGTCATAACGTAATACTATATAACGATATACGTTGTAGCGTAATACTATATAACGTTATACGTTATAACTTAATACTATATAACGTTATACGTTATTTTTTATAACGTAATACAATATAACGTTACACGTTATAACCTAATACTATGTAACGTTATATGTTATAACATAATATTATATAACGGTAAACGTTGTGGCGTAACACTATGTAACGTTATACGTTATAACGTAATACTACATAACGTTATACGTTATATGTTATAACGTAATGCTATATAACGGTGTACGTTATAACGTAATACTATATGACATCATACGTTATAAAGTAATACTATATAACGTTATACACTATACGTTATAACGTAATACTATATAACGTTATACATTACAACGTAATACTATATAACGTTATACGATATAACGTAAAACTATATAACGTTATACGATATAACGTAATACTGTATAACGTTATACGTTATATGTTATAACGTAATACTATATAACGATATACGTTGTAGCGTAATACTATATAACGTTATACGTTATAACTTAATACTATATAACGTTATACGTTATATGTTATAACGTAATACTATATAACGCTACACGTTATAACGTAATACAATATAACGTTATACGTCATAACGTAATACAAAATGACGTTATACGTCATAACGTAATACTATATAACGATATACGTTGTGGCGTAATACTATATAACGTTATACGTTATATGTTATAACGTAATACTATATAACGTTACACGTTATAACGTAATACAATATAACGTTATACGTCATAACGTAATACAATATAACGTTATACGTCATAACGTAATACTATATAACAATATACGTTGTGGCGTAAAACTATATAACGTTATACGATATAACGTAATACTGTATAACGTTATATGTTATATGTTATAACGTAATACTATATAACGATATACGTTGTAGCGTAATACTATATAACGTTATACGTTATAACGTAATACTATATAACGTTATGCGATATAACGTTATATTATTTAACGTTACACGTTATAAGTTAACACTATATAACCTTATACGATATAACGTAATACAGTATAACGTTATACGTCATAACGTAATACTATATAACGTTACACGTTATCAGTTAATACTATATAACGTTACACGTTATAAGTTAATACTATATAACGTTATATGTCATAACGTAATATTATATAACGATATGCGTTGTAGCGTAATACTATATAACGTTACACATTATAAGTTAACACTATATAACGTTATACGATATAACGTAATACTATATAACGATATACGTTATAACGTTATACTATTTAACGTTATACGATATAACGTAATACTGTATAACG
This sequence comes from Bombus sylvestris, assembly GCA_911622165.2. Classification (NCBI taxonomy): domain Eukaryota; kingdom Metazoa; phylum Arthropoda; class Insecta; order Hymenoptera; family Apidae; genus Bombus; species Bombus sylvestris. Next base: position 7,888,105 of record OU443149.1, on the reverse strand, counting down.
TTATATGTTATGACATAGTATTATATAACGATATACATTGTGGCGTGATACTATATATAGTTATACGTTATGACGTAACACAACTTAACGTTAAATGTCATAACATAATACTATATAGCGTTACACGTTATAACGTAATACGATAAAACGTTACACATTATAACTTAATACTATATAACGTTATGTGTTATAACGTAATACTATATAACGATATACGTTATAACGTAATACTATATAACGTTATGTGTTATAACGTAATACTATTTAACACCATACGTTATAATGTAATACTATATAACGTTATACACTATACGTTATAACGTAATACTATATAACGCTACACGTTATAACGTAATACACTATAACGTTATACGTCATAACGTAATACTATATAACGATATACGTTGTGGCGTAATACTATATAACGATATACGTTGTGGCGTAATACTATATAACGTTATACGTTATATGTTATAACGTAATACTATATAACGTTATACGTTATATGTTATAACGTAATACTATATAACGTTATACGTTATAACATAATATTATATAACGGTATATGTTGTGGCGCAACACTGTGTAACGTTATACGTTATCACGTAATACTACATAACGTTATACGTTATATGTTATAACGTAATGCTATATAACGATATACGTTATAACGTAATACTATATAACGTTATGTGTTATAACGTAATACTATATAACACTATACGTTATAATGTAATACTATATAACGTTATACACTATACGTTATAACGTAATACTATATAACGCTACACGTTATAACGTAATACAATATAACGTTATACGTCATAACGTTATACAACATAACGTTATACGTCATAACGTAATACTATATAACGATATACGTTGTGGCGTAATACTATATAACGTTATACGTTATATGTTATAACGTAATACAATATAACGTTGTACGTCATAACGTAATACTATATAACGTTATACGATATAACGTAATACTGTATAACGTTATACGTTATATATTATAACTTAATACTATATAGCGTTATATGTCATAACATAATATTATATAACGATATACGTTGTACCGTAATACTATATAACGTTATACGTTATAACGTAATACTATATAAGGATATACGTTGTGGCGTAATACTATATAACGTTATGCGTCATAACGTAATACTATATAACGTTACACGATATAACGTAATACTATGTAACGTTACACGTTATAAGTTAATACTATATAACGTTATATGTCATAACATAATATTATATAAGGACATTCGTTGTAGCGTAATACTATATAACGTCATACGTTATAACCTAATACTGTATAACGTTATACGTCATAACGTAACAATAAATAACGACATACGTTGTGACGTAATACTATATAACGTTATACATCATAAGGTAATACTATATAACGTTTTACGATATAACGTAATACTGTATTACGTTACACGGTATAACGGAATACTGCATAACGTTACACGTTATAACGTAATACTATATAACGTTACACGTTATAACGTAATACTACATAACGTTACACGTTATAACGTAATACTACATAACGTTACACGTTACAACCTAATACTATGTAACGTTATATGTTATAACATAATATTATATAACGGTAAACGTTGTGGCGTAACACTATGTAACGTTATACGTTATAACGTAATACTACATAACGTTATACGTTATATGTTATAACGTAATGCTATATAACGGTGTACGTTATAACGTAATACTATATGACATCATACGTTATAAAGTAATACTATATAACGTTATACACTATACGTTATAACGTAATACTATATAACGTTATACATTACAACGTAATACTATATAACGTTATACGATATAACGTAAAACTATATAACGATATACGTTATAACGTAATACTATATAACGTTATGTGTTATAACGTAATACTATATAACACCATACGTTATAATGTAATACTATATAACGTTATACACTATACGTTATAACGTAATACTATATAACGCTACACGTTATAACGTAATACACTATAACGTTATACGATATAACGTAAAACTATATAACGTTATACGATATAACGTAATACTGTATAACGTTATACGTTATATGTTATAACGTAATACTATATAACGATATACGTTATAACTTAATACTATATAACGTTATACGTTATATGTTATAACGTAATACTATATAACGCTACACGTTATAACGTAATACAATATAACGTTATACGTCATAACGTAATACAAAATGACGTTATACGTCACAACGTAATACTATATAACGATATACGTTGTGGCGTAATACTATATAACGTTATACGTTATATGTTATAACGTAATACTATATAACGTTACACGTTATAACGTAATACAATATAACGTTATACGTCATAACGTAATACAATATAACGTTATACGTCATAACGTAATACTATATAACAATATACGTTGTGGCGTAAAACTATATAACGTTATACGATATAACGTAATACTGTATAACGTTATATGTTATATGTTATAACGTAATACTATATAACGATATACGTTGTAGCGTAATACTATATAACGTTATACGTTATAACGTAATACTATATAACGTTATGCGATATAACGTTATACTATTTAACGTTACACGTTATAAGTTAACACTATATAACCTTATACGATATAACGTAATACAGTATAACGTTATACGTCATAACGTAATACTATATAACGTTACACGTTATCAGTTAATACTATATAACGTTACACGTTATAAGTTAATACTATATAACGTTATATGTCATAACGTAATATTATATAACGATATGCGTTGTAGCGTAATACTATATAACGTTACACATTATAAGTTAACACTATATAACGTTATACGATATAACGTAATACTATATAACGATATACGTTATAACGTTATACTATTTAACGTTATACGATATAACGTAATACTGTATAACGTTATATGTTATGACATAGTATTATATAACGATATACATTGTGGCGTGATACTATATATAGTTATACGTTATGACGTAACACAACTTAACGTTAAATGTCATAACATAATACTATATAGCGTTACACGTTATAACGTAATACGATAAAACGTTACACATTATAACTTAATACTATATAACGTTATGTGTTATAACGTAATACTATATAACGATATACGTTATAACGTAATACTATATAACGTTATGTGTTATAACGTAATACTATATAACACCATACGTTATAATGTAATACTATATAACGTTATACACTATACGTTATAACGTAATACTATATAACGCTACACGTTATAACGTAATACACTATAACGTTATACGTCATAACGTAATACTATATAACGATATACGTTGTGGCGTAATACTATATAACGATATACGTTGTGGCGTAATACTATATAACGTTATACGTTATATGTTATAACGTAATACTATATAACGTTATACGTTATATGTTATAACGTAATACTATATAACGTTATACGTTATAACATAATATTATATAACGGTATATGTTGTGGCGCAACACTGTGTAACGTTATACGTTATCACGTAATACTACATAACGTTATACGTTATATGTTATAACGTAATGCTATATAACGATATACGTTATAACGTAATACTATATAACGTTATGTGTTATAACGTAATACTATATAACACTATACGTTATAATGTAATACTATATAACGTTATACACTATACGTTATAACGTAATACTATATAACGCTACACGTTATAACGTAATACAATATAACGTTATACGTCATAACGTTATACAACATAACGTTATACGTCATAACGTAATACTATATAACGATATACGTTGTGGCGTAATACTATATAACGTTATACGTTATATGTTATAACGTAATACAATATAACGTTGTACGTCATAACGTAATACTATATAACGTTATACGATATAACGTAATACTGTATAACGTTATACGTTATATATTATAACTTAATACTATATAGCGTTATATGTCATAACATAATATTATATAACGATATACGTTGTACCGTAATACTATATAACGTTATACGTTATAACGTAATACTATATAAGGATATACGTTGTGGCGTAATACTATATAACGTTATGCGTCATAACGTAATACTATATAACGTTACACGATATAACGTAATACTATGTAACGTTACACGTTATAAGTTAATACTATATAACGTTATATGTCATAACATAATATTATATAAGGACATTCGTTGTAGCGTAATACTATATAACGTCATACGTTATAACCTAATACTGTATAACGTTATACGTCATAACGTAACAATAAATAACGACATACGTTGTGACGTAATACTATATAACGTTATACATCATAAGGTAATACTATATAACGTTTTACGATATAACGTAATACTGTATTACGTTACACGGTATAACGGAATACTGCATAACGTTACACGTTATAACGTAATACTATATAACGTTACACGTTATAACGTAATACTACATAACGTTACACGTTATAACGTAATACTACATAACGTTACACGTTACAACGTAATACTATATAACGTTACACGTTATAACGTAATACTATATAACGTTACACGTTATAAGTTAGTACTATATAACGTTATATGTCATAACATAATATTATATAAGGATAAGCGTTGTAGCGTAATACTATATATCGTCATACGTTATCACCTAATACTATATAACGTTATACGTTATATGTTATTACTTAATACTATATAACAGTATACGTTGTGGCGTAATACTATATAACGTTATATGTCATAATATAATATCATATAACGATATACGTTGTAGCTTAATACTATATAACGTAATACGTTATAACGTAATACAATATAACGTTATACGTCATAATGTAATACTATATAACGATATACGTTGTGGCGTAATACTATATAACGTTATACGTCATAACGTAATACTATATAACGTTATAGGATATAACGTAACACTGCATAACGTTATACGGTATAACGTGATACTGTATAACGTTATATGTTATAACATATTATTTAATGACGATATACATTGTGGCGTAATACTATATATCGTTATACGTTATAACGTAATACTATATAACGTTAAACGATATAACGTAATACTGTATAACGTTATACGTTATATGTTATAACGTAATACTATATAACGATATACGTTGTAGCGTAATACTATATAACGTTATACGTTATAACTTAATACTATATAACGTTATACGTTATATGTTATAACGTAATACTATATAACGCTACACGTTATAACGTAATACAATATAACGTTATACGTCATAACGTAATACAATATGACGTTATTCGTCATAACGTAATACTATATAACGATATACGTTGTAGCGTAATACTATATAACGTTATACGTTATAACTTAATACTATATAACGTTATACGTTATTTTTTATAACGTAATACAATATAACGTTACACGTTATAACCTAATGCTATGTAACGTTATATGTTATAACACAATATTATATAACGGTAAACGTTGTGGCGTAACACTATGTAACGTTATACGTTATAACGTAATACTACATAACGTTATACGTTATATGTTATAACGTAATGCTATATAACGGTGTACGTTATAACGTAATACTATATGACATCATACGTTATAAAGTAATACTATATAACGTTATACACTATACGTTATAACGTAATACTATATAACGTTATACATTACAACGTAATACTATATAACGTTATACGATATAACGTAAAACTATATAACGATATACGTTATAACGTAATACTATATAACGTTATGTGTTATAACGTAATACTATATAACACCATACGTTATAATGTAATACTATATAACGTTATACACTATACGTTATAACGTAATACTATATAACGCTACACGTTATAACGTAATACACTATAACGTTATACGATATAACGTAAAACTATATAACGTTATACGATATAACGTAATACTGTATAACGTTATACGTTATATGTTATAACGTAATACTATATAACGATATACGTTGTAGCGTAATACTATATAACGTTATACGTTATAACTTAATACTATATAACGTTATACGTTATATGTTATAACGTAATACTATATAACGCTACACGTTATAACGTAATACAATATAACGTTATACGTCATAACGTAATACAAAATGACGTTATACGTCACAACGTAATACTATATAACGATATACGTTGTGGCGTAATACTATATAACGTTATACGTTATATGTTATAACGTAATACTATATAACGTTACACGTTATAACGTAATACAATATAACGTTATACGTCATAACGTAATACAATATAACGTTATACGTCATAACGTAATACTATATAACAATATACGTTGTGGCGTAAAACTATATAACGTTATACGATATAACGTAATACTGTATAACGTTATATGTTATATGTTATAACGTAATACTATATAACGATATACGTTGTAGCGTAATACTATATAACGTTATACGTTATAACGTAATACTATATAACGTTATGCGATATAACGTTATACTATTTAACGTTACACGTTATAAGTTAACACTATATAACCTTATACGATATAACGTAATACAGTATAACGTTATACGTCATAACGTAATACTATATAACGTTACACGTTATCAGTTAATACTATATAACGTTACACGTTATAAGTTAATACTATATAACGTTATATGTCATAACGTAATATTATATAACGATATGCGTTGTAGCGTAATACTATATAACGTTACACATTATAAGTTAACACTATATAACGTTATACGATATAACGTAATACTATATAACGATATACGTTATAACGTTATACTATTTAACGTTATACGATATAACGTAATACTGTATAACGTTATATGTTATGACATAGTATTATATAACGATATACATTGTGGCGTGATACTATATATAGTTATACGTTATGACGTAACACAACTTAACGTTAAATGTCATAACATAATACTATATAGCGTTACACGTTATAACGTAATACGATAAAACGTTACACATTATAACTTAATACTATATAACGTTATGTGTTATAACGTAATACTATATAACGATATACGTTATAACGTAATACTATATAACGTTATGTGTTATAACGTAATACTATATAACACCATACGTTATAATGTAATACTATATAACGTTATACACTATACGTTATAACGTAATACTATATAACGCTACACGTTATAACGTAATACACTATAACGTTATACGTCATAACGTAATACTATATAACGATATACGTTGTGGCGTAATACTATATAACGATATACGTTGTGGCGTAATACTATATAACGTTATACGTTATATGTTATAACGTAATACTATATAACGTTATACGTTATATGTTATAACGTAATACTATATAACGTTATACGTTATAACATAATATTATATAACGGTATATGTTGTGGCGCAACACTGTGTAACGTTATACGTTATCACGTAATACTACATAACGTTATACGTTATATGTTATAACGTAATGCTATATAACGATATACGTTATAACGTAATACTATATAACGTTATGTGTTATAACGTAATACTATATAACACTATACGTTATAATGTAATACTATATAACGTTATACACTATACGTTATAACGTAATACTATATAACGCTACACGTTATAACGTAATACAATATAACGTTATACGTCATAACGTTATACAACATAACGTTATACGTCATAACGTAATACTATATAACGATATACGTTGTGGCGTAATACTATATAACGTTATACGTTATATGTTATAACGTAATACAATATAACGTTGTACGTCATAACGTAATACTATATAACGTTATACGATATAACGTAATACTGTATAACGTTATACGTTATATATTATAACTTAATACTATATAGCGTTATATGTCATAACATAATATTATATAACGATATACGTTGTACCGTAATACTATATAACGTTATACGTTATAACGTAATACTATATAAGGATATACGTTGTGGCGTAATACTATATAACGTTATGCGTCATAACGTAATACTATATAACGTTACACGATATAACGTAATACTATGTAACGTTACACGTTATAAGTTAATACTATATAACGTTATATGTCATAACATAATATTATATAAGGACATTCGTTGTAGCGTAATACTATATAACGTCATACGTTATAACCTAATACTGTATAACGTTATACGTCATAACGTAACAATAAATAACGACATACGTTGTGACGTAATACTATATAACGTTATACATCATAAGGTAATACTATATAACGTTTTACGATATAACGTAATACTGTATTACGTTACACGGTATAACGGAATACTGCATAACGTTACACGTTATAACGTAATACTATATAACGTTACACGTTATAACGTAATACTACATAACGTTACACGTTATAACGTAATACTACATAACGTTACACGTTACAACGTAATACTATATAACGTTACACGTTATAACGTAATACTATATAACGTTACACGTTATAAGTTAGTACTATATAACGTTATATGTCATAACATAATATTATATAAGGATAAGCGTTGTAGCGTAATACTATATATCGTCATACGTTATCACCTAATACTATATAACGTTATACGTTATATGTTATTACTTAATACTATATAACAGTATACGTTGTGGCGTAATACTATATAACGTTATATGTCATAATATAATATCATATAACGATATACGTTGTAGCTTAATACTATATAACGTAATACGTTATAACGTAATACAATATAACGTTATACGTCATAATGTAATACTATATAACGATATACGTTGTGGCGTAATACTATATAACGTTATACGTCATAACGTAATACTATATAACGTTATAGGATATAACGTAACACTGCATAACGTTATACGGTATAACGTGATACTGTATAACGTTATATGTTATAACATATTATTTAATGACGATATACATTGTGGCGTAATACTATATATCGTTATACGTTATAACGTAATACTATATAACGTTAAACGATATAACGTAATACTGTATAACGTTATACGTTATATGTTATAACGTAATACTATATAACGATATACGTTGTAGCGTAATACTATATAACGTTATACGTTATAACTTAATACTATATAACGTTATACGTTATATGTTATAACGTAATACTATATAACGCTACACGTTATAACGTAATACAATATAACGTTATACGTCATAACGTAATACAATATGACGTTATTCGTCATAACGTAATACTATATAACGATATACGTTGTAGCGTAATACTATATAACGTTATACGTTATAACTTAATACTATATAACGTTATACGTTATTTTTTATAACGTAATACAATATAACGTTACACGTTATAACCTAATGCTATGTAACGTTATATGTTATAACACAATATTATATAACGGTAAACGTTGTGGCGTAACACTATGTAACGTTATACGTTATAACGTAATACTACATAACGTTATACGTTATATGTTATAACGTAATACTATATAACGCTACACGTTATAACGTAATACAATCTAACGTTATACGTCATAACGTAATACTATATAACGATATACGTTGTGGTGTAATACTATATAACGTTATACGTTATATGTTATAACGTAATACTATATAACGTTACACGTTATAACGTAGTACTATATAACGATATACGTTATAACGTTATACTATTTAACGTTATACGATATAACGTAATACTGTACAACGTAATATGTTATAACATAGTATTTAATGACGATATACATTGTGGCGTAATACTATATATCGTTACACGTTATAACGTACTACTATATAACGTTAAACGTCATAACTTAATACTATATAACGTTACACGTTATAACGTAATACTATAAAACGTTACACGTTATAACCTAATACTATGTAACGTTATATGTTATAACATAATATTATATAACGGTAAACGTTGTGGCGTAACACTATGTAACGTTATACGTTATAACGTAATACTACATAACGTTATACGTTATATGTTATAACGTAATGCTATATAACGATGTACGTTATAACGTAATACTATATAACATCATACGTTATAAAGTAATACTATATAAGGTTATACACTATACGTTATAACGTAATACTATATAACGTTATACATTACAACGTGATACTATATAACGTTATACGATATAACGTAAAACTATATAACGTTATACGATATAACGTAATACTGTATAACGTTATACGTTATATGTTATAACGTAATACTATATAACGATATACGTTGATGCGTAATACTATATAACGCTATACGTTATAACTTAATACTATATAACGTTATACGTTATATGTTATAACGTAATACTATATAACGCTACACGTTATAACGTAATACAATATAACGTTATACGTCATAACGTAATACAATATAACGTTATACGTCATAACGTAATACTATATAACAATATACGTTGTGGCGTAAAACTATATAACGTTATACGATATAACGTAATACTGTATAACGTTATACGTTATATGTTATAACGTAATACTATATAACGATATACGTTGTAGCGTAATACTATATAACGTTATACGTTATAACGTAATACTATATAACGTTATACGTTATATGTTATAACGTAATACTATATAACGTTACACGTTATAACGTAATACAATATAACGTTATACGTCATAACGTAATACAATATAACGTTGTACGTCATAACGTAATACTATATAACGTTATACGATATAACGTAATACTGTATAACGTTATGTGTTATAACGTAATACTATATAACACCATACGTTATAATGTAATACTATATAACGTTATACACTATACGTTATAACGTAATACTATATAACGTTACACGATATACTGTAATACTATATAACGTTACACGTTTTCAGTTAATACTATATAACGTTACACGTTATAAGTTAATACTATATAACGTTAAATGTCATAACTTAATACTATATAGCGTTACACGTTATAACGTAATACCATAAAACGTTACACATTATAACTTAATACTATATAACGTTATATGTTATAACATAATATTATATAACGGTATACGTTGTGGCGCAACACTGTGTAACGTTATACGTTATCACGTAATACTACATAACGTTATACGTTATATGTTATAACGTAATGCTATATAACGATATACGTTATAACGTAATACTATATAACGTTATGTGTTATAACGTAATACTATATAACACCATACGTTATAATGTAATACTATATAACGTTATACACTATACGTTATAACGTAATACTATATAACGATATACGTTGTGGCGTAATACTATATAACGTTATACGTTATATGTTATAACGTAATACAATATAACGTTGTACGTCATAACGTAATACTATATAACGTTATACGATATAACGTAATACTGTATAACGTTATACGTTATATATTATAACTTAATACTATATAGCGTTATATGTCATAACATAATATTATATAACGATATACGTTGTACCGTAATACTATATAACGTTATACGTTATAACGTAATACTATATAAGGATATACGTTGTGGCGTAATTCTGTATAACGTTATGCGTCATAACGTAATACTATATAACGTTACACGATATAACGTAATACTATGTAACGTTACACGTTATAAGTTAATACTATATAACGTTATATGTCATAACATAATATTATATAAGGACATTCGTTGTAGCGTAATACTATATAACGTCATACGTTATAACCTAATACTGTATAACGTTATACGTCATAACGTAACAATAAATAACGACATACGTTGTGACGTAATACTATATAACGTTATACATCATAAGGTAATACTATATAACGTTTTACGATATAACGTAATACTGTATTACGTTACACGGTATAACGGAATACTGCATAACGTTACACGTTATAACGTAATACTATATAACGTTACACGTTATAACTTAATACTACATAACGTTACACGTTATAACGTAATACTACATAACGTTACACGTTACAACGTAATACTATATAACGTTACACGTTATAACGTAATACTATATAACGTTACACGTTATAAGTTAGTACTATATAACGTTATATGTCATAACATAATATTATATAAGGATAAGCGTTGTAGCGTAATACTATATATCGTCATACGTTGTCACCTAATACTATATAACGTTATACGTTATATGTTATTACTTAATACTATATAACAGTATACGTTGTGGCGTAATACTATATAACGTTATATGTCATAATATAATATCATATAACGATATACGTTGTAGCTTAATACTATATAACGTAATACGTTATAACGTAATACAATATAACGTTATACGTCATAATGTAATACTATATAACGATATACGTTGTGGCGTAATACTATATAACGTTATACGTCATAACGTAATACTATATAACGTTATAGGATATAACGTAACACTGCATAACGTTATACGGTATAACGTGATACTGTATAACGTTATATGTTATAACATATTATTTAATGACGATATACATTGTGGCGTAATACTATATATCGTTATACGTTATAACGTAATACTATATAACGTTAAACGATATAACGTAATACTGTATAACGTTATACGTTATATGTTATAACGTAATACTATATAACGATATACGTTGTAGCGTAATACTATATAACGTTATACGTTATAACTTAATACTATATAACGTTATACGTTATATGTTATAACGTAATACTGTATAACGCTACACGTTATAACGTAATACAATATAACGTTATACGTCATAACGTAATACAATATGACGTTATACGTCATAACGTAATACTATATAACGATATACGTTGTAGCGTAATACTATATAACGTTATACGTTATAACTTAATACTATATAACGTTATACGTTATTTTTTATAACGTAATACAATATAACGTTACACGTTATAACCTAATGCTATGTAACGTTATATGTTATAACACAATATTATATAACGGTAAACGTTGTGGCGTAACACTATGTAACGTTATACGTTATAACGTAATACTACATAACGTTATACGTTATATGTTATAACGTAGTACTATATAACGCTACACGTTATAACGTAATACAATCTAACGTTATACGTCATAACGTAATACTATATAACGATATACGTTGTGGTGTAATACTATATAACGTTATACGTTATATGTTATAACGTAATACTATATAACGTTACACGTTATAACGTAATACTATATAACGATATACGTTATAACGTTATACTATTTAACGTTATACGATATAACGTAATACTGTATAACGTTATATGTTATAACATAGTATTTAATGACGATATACATTGTGGCGTAATACTATATATCGTTATACGTTATAACGCAATACTATATAACGTTAAACGTCATAACTTAATACTATATAACGTTACACATTATAACGTAATACTATAAAACGTTACACGTTATAACCTAATACTATGTAACGTTATATGTTATAACATAATATTATATAACGGTAAACGTTGTGGCGTAACACTATGTAACGTTATACGTTATAACGTAATACAATATAACGTTATACATCATAACGTAATACAATTTAACGTGTTACGTCATAACGTAATACTATATAACGATATACGTTGTGGCGTAATACTATATATCGTTATACGTTATAACGTAATACTACATAACGTTATACGATATAACGTAATACTATATAACGTTATGCGATATAACGTTATACTATTTAACGTTACACGTTATAAGTTAACACTATATAACCTTATACGATATAACGTAATACAGTATAACGTTATACGTCATAACGTAATACTATATAACGTTACACGATATAATGTAATACTATATAACGTTACAAGTTATCAGTTAATACTATATAACGTTACACGTTATAAGTTAATACTATATAACGTTATATGTCATAACGTAATATTATATAACGATATGCGTTGTAGCGTAATACTATATAACGTTACACATTATAAGTTAACACTATATAACGTTATACGATATAACGTAATACTATATAACGATATACGTTATACGTTATAACGTAATACTATATAACGTTATACGTTATAACGTTATACTATTTAACGTTATACGTTATAACGTTATACTATTTAACGTTATACGATATAACGTAATACTGTATAACGTTATATGTTATAACATAATATTATATAACGGTAAACGTTGTGGCGTAACACTATGTAACGTTATACGTTATAACGTAATACTACATAACGTTATACGTTATATGTTATAACGTAATGCTATATAACGATGTACGTTATAACGTAATACTATATAACGATATACGTTGTGGCGTAATACTATATAACGTTATACGTCATAACGCAATACTATATAACGTTATACGTCATAACGTAATACTATATAACGTTATACGATATAACGTAATACTGTATAACGTCATACGGTATAACGTAATACTGTATAACGTAATACGTTATATGTTATAACGTAATACTATATAACGATGTACGTTATAACGTAATACTATATAACGATGTACGTTATAACGTAATACTATATAACGATATACGTTGTGGCGTAATACTATATAACGTTATACGTCATAACGCAATACTATATAACGTTATACGTCATAACGTAATACTATATAACGTTATACGATATAACGTAATACTGTATAACGTCATACGGTATAACGTAATACTGTATAACGTAATACGTTATATGTTATAACGTAATACTATATAACGATGTACGTTATAACGTAATACTATATAACGATGTACGTCATAACGCAATACAATATAATGTTATACGTCATAACGCAATACAATATAACGTTATACGTCATAACGTAATACTACATAACGATATACGTTGTGGCGTAATACTATATAACGTTATACGTTATATGTTATAACGTAATACTATATAACGTTACACGTTATAACGTAATACAATATAACGTTATACGTCATAACGTAATACAATATAACGTTATACGTCATAACGTAATACTACATAACGATATACGTTGTGGCGTAATACTATATAACGTTATACGTCATAACGCAATACTATATAACGTTATACGTCATAACGTAATACTATATAACGTTATACGATATAACGTAATACTGTATAACGTCATACGGTATAACGTAATACTGTATAACGTAATACGTTATATGTTATAACGTAATACTATATAACGTTACACGTTATAACGTAATACAATATAACGTTATACGACATAACGTAATACAATATAACGCTACACGTTATACGATATAACTTAATACTATATAACGTGATATGTTATAACATAATATTATGTAACGATATACGATGTAGCGTGATACTATATAACGTTATACGTTATAACGTAATAGTACATGACGTTATACGTTGTCTAATAATACAATATAACGGTACACGTCATAACGTAATACTATATAACGTTATACGTCATAACGTAATACTATATAACGATATACGTTGTGGCGTAAAACTATATAACGTTATACGATATAACGTAATACTGTATAACGTTATACGTTACATGTTATAACGTAATACACTATAACCTTATACGTCATAACGTAATACTATATAACGATATACGTTGTGGCGTAAAACTATATAACGTTATACGATATAACGTAATACTGTATAACGTTATACGTTATATGTTATTACGTAAAACTATATAACAGTATACGTTGTGGCGTAATACTATATAACGTTATATGTCATAATATAATATCATATAACGATATACGTTGTAGCTTAATACTATATAACGTAATACGTTATAACGTAATACAATATAACGTTATACGTCATAATGTAATACTATATAACGATATACGTTGTGGCGTAATACTATATAACGTTATACGTCATAACGTAATACTATATAACGTTATACGATATAACGTAATACTGCGTAACGTTATACGGTATAACGTGATACTGTATAACGTTATACGTTATATGTTATAACGTAACGTAATATAACGTTATACGTCATAACGTAATACTATATAACGATATACTTTGTGGCGTAATACTATATAACGTTATACGTCATAACGTAATACTATATAACGTTATACGATATAACGTAAATCTGTATAACGTTATACGGTATAACGTAATACTGTATAACGTTAAACGTTATATGTTATAACGTAATACTATATAACGTTACACGTTATAACGTAATACTATATAACGCTACACGTTATAACGTAATACAATATAATGTTATACGTCATAACGCAATACAATATAACGTTATACGTCATAACGTAATACTACATAACGATATACGTTGTGGCGTAATACTATATAACGTTATACGTTATATGTTATAACGTAATACTATATAACGTTACACGTTATAACGTAATACAATATAACGTTATACGTCATAACGTAATACAATATAACGTTATACGTCATAGCGTAATACTACATAACGATATACGTTGTGGCGTAATACTATATAACGTCATACGTCATAACGCAATACTATATAACGTTATACGTCATAACGTAATACTATATAACGTTATACGATATAACGTAATACTGTATAACGTCATACGGTATAACGTAATACTGTATAACGTAATACGTTATATGTTATAACGTAATACTATATAACGTTACACGTTATAACGTAATACAATATAACGTTATACGTCATAACGTAATACTATATAACGCTACACGTTATACGATATAACTTAATACTATATAACGTGATATGTTATAACATAATATTATGTAACGATATACGATGTAGCGTGATACTATATAACGTTATACGTTATAACGTAATAGTACATGACGTTATACGTTGTCTAATAATACAATATAACGGTACACATTATAACGTAATACTATATAACGTTACACGTCATAACGTAATACGATATAACGTTATACGTTATACGTCATAACGTAATACTATATAACGTTATACGATATAACGTAATACTATATAACGTTATACGTCATAACGTAATACTATATAACGTTACACGATATAATGTAATACTATATAACTTTACACGTTATAAGTTTCTACTATATAATGTTATATGTCATAACGTAATATTATATAACGATATTCGTTGTAGCGTAATGCTATATAACGTTATATGTCATAATATAATATCATATAACGATATACGTTGTAGCTTAATACTATATAACGTTATACGTTATAACGTAATACAATATAACGTTATACGTCATAATGTAATACTATATAACGATATAAGTTGTGGCGTAATACTATATAACGTTATACGTCATAACGTAATACTATATAACGTTATACGATATAACGTAATACTATATAACGTTATACGATATAACGTAATACTGTATAACGTTGTACGTTATAACGTAATACTATATAACGTTATACGTTATATGTTATAACGTAATACTATATAACGTTACACGTTATAACGTAATACAATATAACGTTATACGTCATAACGAAATACAATATAACGTTATACGTCATAACGTAATACTATATAACGATATACGTTGTGGCGTAATACTATATAACGTTATACGTCATAACGTAATACTATATAACGTTACACGTTATAACGCAATACTATATAACTTTACACGTTATAAGTTTCTACTATATAATGTTATATGTCATAACGTAATATTATATAACGATATTCGTTGTAGCGTAATGCTATATAACGTCATACGTTATAACCTAATACTATATAACGTTATACGTCATAACGTACCACTATATTACGATATACGTTGTGGCGTAATACTATATAACGTTATATGTCATAATATAATATCATATAACGATATACGTTGTAGCTTAATACTATATAACGTTATACGTTATAACGTAATACAATATAACGTTATACGTCATAATGTAATACTATATTACGATATACGTTGTGGCGTAATACTATATAACGTTATATGTCATAATATAATATCATATAACGATATACGTTGTAGCTTAATACTATATAACGTTACACGTTATAACGTAATACAATATAACGTTATACGATATAACGTAATACTATATAACGTTATACGTTATATGTTATAACGTAATACTACATAACGCTACACGTTATAACGTAATACAATATAATGTTATACGTCATAACGCAATACAATATAACGTTATACGTCATAACGTAATACTACATAACGATATACGTTGTGGCGTAATACTATATAACGTTATACGTTATATGTTATAACGTAATACTATATAACGTTACACGTTATAACGTAATACAATATAACGTTATACGTCATAACGTAATACAATATAACGTTATACGTCATAACGTAATACTACATAACGATATACGTTGTGGCGTAATACTATATAACGTTATACGTCATAACGCAATACTATATAACGTTATACGTCATAACGTAATACTATATAACGTTATACGATATAACGTAATACTGTATAACGTCATACGGTATAACGTAATACTGTATAACGTAATACGTTATATGTTATAACGTAACACTATATAACGTTACACGTTATAACGTAATACAATATAACGTTATACGTCATAACGTAATACTATATAACGCTACACGTTATACGATATAACTTAATACTATATAACGTGATATGTTATAACATAATATTATGTAACGATATACGATGTAGCGTGATACTATATAACGTTATACGTTATAACGTAATAGTACATGACGTTATACGTTGTCTAATAATACAATATAACGGTACACATTATAACGTAATACTATATAACGTTACACGTCATAACGTAATACGATATAACGTTATACGTTATATGTTATAACGTAATACTATATAACGTCACACGTTATAACGTAATACTATATAACGATATACGTTATAACGTTATACTATTTAACGTTATACGATATAACGTAATACTGTATAACGTTATATGTTATAACATAGTATTTAATGACGATATACATTGTGGCGTAATACTATATATCGTTATACGTTATACGTCATAACGTAATACTATATAACGTTATACGATATAACGTAATTCTGTATAACGTTATACGTCATAACGTAATACTATATAACGTTACACGATATAATGTAATACTATATAACTTTACACGTTATAAGTTTCTACTATATAATGTTATATGTCATAACGTAATATTATATAACGATATTCGTTGTGGCGTAATGCTATATAACGTCATACGTTATAACCTAATACTATATAACGTTATACGTCATAACGTACCACTATATTACGATATACGTTGTGGCGTAATACTATATAACGTTATATGTCATAATATAATATCATATAACGATATACGTTGTAGCTTAATACTATATAACGTTATACGTTATAACGTAATACAATATAACGTTATACGTCATAATGTAATACTATATAACGATATACGTTGTGGCGTAATACTATATAACGTTATACGTCATAACGTAATACTATATAACGTTATACGATATAACGTAATACTGTATAACGTTGTACGTTATAACGTAATACTATATAACGTTATACGTTATATGTTATAACGTAATACTATATAACGTTACACGTTATAACGTAATACAATATAACGTTATACGTCATAACGAAATACAATATAACGTTATACGTCATAACGTAATACTATATAACGATATACGTTGTGGCGTAATACTATATAACGTTATACGTCATAACGTAATACTATATAACGTTACACGATATAACGTAATACTGTATAACGTCATACGGTATAACGTAATACTGTATAACGTAATACGTTATATGTTATAACGTAATACTATATAACGTTACACGTTATAACATAATACAATATAACGTTATACGTCATTACGTAATACAATATAACGTTATACGTCATAACGTAATACTATATAACGTTACACGTTATAACGTAATACAATATAACGTTATACGTCATAACGTAATACTGTATAACGATATACGTTGTGGCGTAATACTATATAACGTTATACGTTATATGTTATAACGTAATACTATATAACGTTACACGTTATAACGTAATACAATATAACGTTATACGTCATAACGTAATACTATATAACGATATACGTTGTGGCGTAAAACTATATAACGTTATACGATATAACGTAATACTATATAACGTTATACGTTATATGTTATAACGTAATACTATATAACGCTACACGTTATAACGTAATACAATATAATGTTATACGTCATAACGCAATACAATATAACGTTATACGTCATAACGTAATACTACATAACGATATACGTTGTGGCGTAATACTATATAACGTTATACGTTATATGTTATAACGTAATACTATATAACGTTACACGTTATAACGTAATACAATATAACGTTATACGTCATAACGTAATACAATATAACGTTATACGTCATAACGTAATACTACATAACGATATACGTTGTGGCGTAATACTATATAACGTTATACGTCATAACGCAATACTATATAACGTTATACGTCATAACGTAATACTATATAACGTTATACGATATAACGTAATACTGTATAACGTCATACGGTATAACGTAATACTGTATAACGTAATACGTTATATGTTATAACGTAATACTATATAACGTTACACGTTATAACGTAATACAATATAACGTTATACGTCATAACGTAATACTATATAACGCTACACGTTATACGATATAACTTAATACTATATAACGTGATATGTTATAACATAATATTATGTAACGATATACGATGTAGCGTGATACTATATAACGTTATACGTTATAACGTAATACTATATAACGTGATATGTTATAACATAATATTCTATAACGATATACGATGTAGCGTAATACTATATAACGTTATACGTTATAACGTAATACTATGTAACGATGTACGTTGTGGCGTAATACTATATAACGTAACACGTCATAACGTAATACTATATAACGTGATATGTTATAACATAATATTATATAACGATATACGATGTAGCGTAATACTATATAACGTTATACGTTATAACGTAATACTATGTAACGTTATACGTTATGCGATATAACGTAATACTGTATAACGTCATACGGTATAACGTAATACTGTATAACGTAATACGTTATATGTTATAACGTAATACTATATAACGTTACACGTTATAACGTAATACAATATAACGTTATACGACATAACGTAATACAATATAACGTTATACGTAATAACGTAATACTGTATAACGTTATATGTTATAACGTAGTATTATATAACGATATACATTGTGGCGTAATACTATATATCGTTATACGTTATAACGTAATACTATATAACGTTAAATGTCATAACTTAATACTATATAACGTTACACGTCATAACGTAATACCATAAAACGTTACACGTCATAACGTAATACTATATAACGTTATACGTCATAACGTAATACTATATAACGATATACGTTGTGGCGTAAAACTATATAACGTTATACGATATAACGTAATACTCTATAACGTTATACGTTACATGTTATAGCGTAATACTATATAACGTTACACGTTATAACGTAATACAATATAACGTTATACGTCATAACGTAATACTATATAACGATATACGTTGTGGCGTAAAACTATATAACGTTATACGATATAACGTAATACTGTATAACGTTATACGTTATATGTTATTACGTAATACTATATAACAGTATACGTTGTGGCGTAATACTATATAACGTTATATGTCATAATATAATATCATATAACGATATACGTTGTAGCTTAATACTATATAACGTAATACGTTATAACGTAATACAATATAACGTTATACGTCATAATGTAATACTATATAACGTTACACGTTATAACGTAATACAATATAACGTTATACGTCATAACGTAATACTATATAACGATATACGTTGTGGCGTAAAACTATATAACGTTATACGATATAACGTAATACTGTATAACGTTATACGTTATATGTTATTACGTAATACTATATAACAGTATACGTTGTGGCGTAATACTATATAACGTTATATGTCATAATATAATATCATATAACGATATACGTTGTAGCTTAATACTATATAACGTAATACGTTATAACGTAATACAATATAACGTTATACGTCATAATGTAATACTATATAACGATATACGTTGTGGCGTAATACTATATAACGTTATACGTCATAACGTAATACTATATAACGTTATACGATATAACGTAATACTGCATAACGTTATACGGTATAACGTGATACTGTATAACGTTATACGTTATATGTTAT
This sequence comes from Bombus sylvestris, assembly GCA_911622165.2. NCBI lineage: Eukaryota > Metazoa > Arthropoda > Insecta > Hymenoptera > Apidae > Bombus > Bombus sylvestris. The sequence continues at coordinate 7,865,665 of OU443149.1, read as the reverse complement.
AACGTAACAGAATATAACGTTATACGTCATAACGTAGTACTATATAACGATATACTTTGTGGCGTAATACTATATAACGTTATACGTCATAACGTAATACTATATAACGTTATACGATATAACGTAAATTTGTATAACGTTATACGGTATAACGTAATACTGTATAACGTTAAACGTTATATGTTATAACGTAATACTATATAACGTTACACGTTATAACGTAAAACTATATAACGATATACGTTATAACGTTATACTATTTAACGTTATACGATATAACGTAATACTGTATAACGTTATATGTTATAACATAGTATTTAATGACGATATACATTGTGGCGTAATACTATATATCGTTATACGTTATACGTCATAACGTAATACTATATAACGTTATACGATATAACGTAATTCTGTATAACGTTATACGTCATAACGTAATACTATATAACGTTACACGATATAATGTAATACTATATAACTTTACACGTTATAAGTTTCTACTATATAATGTTATATGTCATAACGTAATATTATATAACGATATTCGTTGTAGCGTAATGCTATATAACGTCATACGTTATAACCTAATACTATATAACGTTATACGTCATATCGTACCACTATATTACGATATACGTTGTGGCGTAATACTATATAACGTTATAAGTCATAATATAATATCATATAACGATATACGTTGTAGCTTAATACTATATAACGTTATACGTTATAACGTAATACAATATAACGTTATACGTCATAATGTAATACTATATAACGATATACGTTGTGGCGTAATACTATATAACGTTATACGTCATAACGTAATACTATATAACGTTATACGATATAACGTAATACTATATAACGTTATACGATATAACGTAATACTGTATAACGTTGTACGTTATAACGTAATACAATATAACGTTATACGTCATAACGTAATACTATATAACGATATACGTCATAACGTAATACTATATAACGTTACACGATATAACGTAATACTGTATAACGTCATACGGTATAACGTAATACTGTATAACGTTGTACGTTATAACGTAATACTATATAACGTTATACGTTATATGTTATAACGTAGTACTATATAACGTTACACGTTATAACGTAATACAATATAACGTTACACGTCATAACGAAATACAATATAACGTTATACGTCATAACGTAATACTATATAACGATATACGTTGTGGCGTAATACTATATAACGTTATACGTCATAACGTAATACTATATAACGATATACGTTGTGGCGTAAAACTATATAACGTTATACGATATAACGTAATACTGTATAACGTTATACGTTATATGTTATAACGTAATACTATATAACGTTACACGTTATAACATAATGCAATATAACGTTATACGGCATAACGTAATACAATATAACGTTATACGTCATAACGTAATACTATATAACGTTACACGTTATAACGTAATACAATATAACGTTATACGTCATAACGTAATACTATATAACGATATACGTTGTGGCGTAAAACTATATAACGTTATACGATATAACGTAATACTGTATAACGTTATACGTTTTATGTTACAGCGTAATACTATATAACGTTACACGTTATAACGTAATACAATATAACGTTATACGTCATAACGTAATACTATATAACGTTATACGATATAACGTAATTCTGTATAACGTTATACGTCATAGCGTAATACTATATAACGTTACACGATATAATGTAATACTATATAACTTTACACGTTATAAGTTAATACTATATAACGTTACACGTTATAAGTTTCTACTATATAACGTTATATGTCATAACGTAATATTATATAACGATATACGTTGTAGCGTAGTGCTATATAACGTCATACGTTATAACCTAATACTATATAACGTTATACGTCATAACGTACCTCTATCTAACGATATACGTTGTGGCGTAATACTATATAACGATATACGTCATAATATAATATCATATAACGATATACGTTGTAGCTTAATACTATATAACGTTATACGTTATAACGCAATACAATATAACGTTATACGTCATAATGTAATACTATATAACGATATACGTTGTGGCGTAATACTATATAACGTTATACGTCATAACGTAATACTATATAACGTTATACGATACAACGTAATACTATATAACGTTATACGATATAACGTAATACTGTATAACGTTATACGTCATAACGTAATACAATATAACGTTAAATGTCATAACTTAATACTATATAACGTTACACGTTATAACGTAAAACTATATAACGTTATATGTTATAACGTAATGCTATATAACGATATACGTTATAACGTAATACTATATAACGTTATATGTCATAACGTAATACCATATAACACCATACGTTATAATGTTATACTATATAACGTTATACACTATACGTTATAACGTAATACTATATAACGCTACACGTTATAACGTAATACAATATAACATTATACGTCATAACGTATTACTATATAACGATATACGTTGTGGCGTAATACTATATAACGTTATACGTTATATGTTATAACGTAATACTATATAACGTTATACGTTATATGTTATAACGTAATACTATATAACGTTATACGTTATATGTTATAACGTAATACTATATAACGTTATACGTTATATGTTATAACGTAATACTATATAACGTTATACGTTATATGTTATAACGTAATACTATATAACGCTACACGTTATAACGTAATACAATATAACGTTATACATCATAACGTAATACTGTATAACGTTATACGTTATATGTTATAGCGTAATACTATATAACGTTACACGTTATAACGTAAAACAATATAACGTTATACGTCATAACGTAATACTATATAACGTTATACGATATAACGTAATTCTGTATAACGTTATACGTCATAACGTAATACTATATAACGATATACGTTGTGGCGTAAAACTATATAACGTTATACGATATAACGTAATACTATATAACGTTATACGTTATATGTTATAACGTAATAATATATAACGCTACACGTTATAACGTAATACAATATAACGTTATACGTAATAACGCAATACAATATAACGTTATACGTCATAACGTAATACTATATAACGATATACGTTGTGGCGTAATACTATATAACGTTATACGTTATATGTTATAACGTAATACTATATAACGTTACACGTTATAACGTAATACAATATAACGTTATACGTCATACGTAATACCATATAACGTTATACGTCATAACGTAATACTACATAACGATATACGTTGTGGCGTAATACTATATAACGTTATACGTCATAACGTAATACTATATAACGCTACACGTTATACGATATAACTTAATACTATATAACGTGATATGTCATAACATAATATTATGTAACGATATACGATGTAGCGTGATGCTATATAACGTAACACGTCATAACGTAATACTATATAACGTTATACGTTATATGTTATAACGTACTACTATATAACGATGTACGTTGTGGCGTAATACTATATAACGTAACACGTCATAACGTAATACTATATAACGTGATATGCTATAACATAATATTATATAACGATATACGATGTAGCGTAATACTATATAACGTTATACGATATAACGTAATACTGTATAACGTCATACGGTATAACGTAATACTGTATAACGTAATACTGTATAACGTCATACGGTATAACGTGATACTGTATAACGTAATACGTTATATGTTATAACGTAATACTATATAACGTTACACGTTATAACGTAATACAATATAACGTTATACGTCATAACGTAATACAATATAACGCTACACGTTATACGATATAACTTAATACCATATAACGTGATATGTTATAACATAATATTATATAACGATATACGTTGTAGCGTAATACTATATAACGTTATACGTTATAACGTAGTACTATATAACGTTACACGTTATAACGTAAAACTATATAACGTTATACGATATAACGTAATACTGTATAACGTTATACGTTATATGTTATAACGTAATACTATATAACGATATACGTTGTAGCGTAATACTATATAACGTTATACATTATAACGTAATACTATATAACGTTATACGTTATATGTTATAACGTAATACTATATAATGTTACACGTTATAACGTAATACAATATAACGTTATACGACATAACGAAATACAATATAACGTTATACGTCATAACGTAATACTATATAACGATATACGTTGTGGCATAATACTATATAACGTCATACGTCATAACGTAATACTATGTAACGTTAGACGATATAACGTAATACTGTATAACGTCATACGGTATAACGTAATACTGTATAACGTAATACGTTATATGTTATAACGTAATACTATATAACGTTACACGTTATAACGTAATACAATATAACGTTATACGTCATAACGAAATACAATATAACGTTATACGTCATAACGTAATACTATATAACGATATACGTTGTGGCGTAATACTATATAACGTTATACGTCATAACGTAATACTATATAACGTTACACGATATAACGTAATACCGTAGAACGTCATACGGTATTACGTAATACTGTATAACGTAATACTGTATAACGTCATACGGTATAACGTAATACTGTATAACGTAATACGTTATATGTTATAACGTAATACTATATAACGTTACACGTTATAACGTAATACAATATAACGTTATACGTCATAACGAAATACAATATAACGCTACACGTTATACGATATAACTTAATACCATATAACGTGATATGTTATAACATAATATTATATAACGATATACGTTGTAGCGTAATACTATATAACGATATACGTTGTGGCGTATTACTATATAACGTTATACGTTATAACGTAATACAATATAACGTTATACGTCATAACGAAATACAATATAACGTTATACGTCATAACGTAATACTATATAACGATATACGTTGTGGCGTATTACTACATAACGTTATACGTCATAACGTTATACTATGTAACGTTATACGTCATAACGTAATACTATGTAACGTTAGACGATATAACGAAATACTGTATAACGTCATACGTTATAGCGTAATACTGTATAACGTAATACGTTATATGTTATAGCGTAATACTATATAACGTTACACGTTATAACGTAATACAATATAACGTTATACGTCATAACGTAATACTATATAACGTTATACATTATAACGTAATACTATATAACGTTATACGTTATATGTTATAACGTAATACTATATAACGTTACACGTTATAACGTAATACAATATAACGTTATACGTCATAACGAAATACAATATAACGTTATACGTCATAACGTAATACTATATAACGATATACGTTGTGGCGTATTACTACATAACGTTATACGTCATAACGTTATACTATGTAACGTTAGACGATATAACGTAATACTGTATAACGTCATACGTTATAGCGTAATACTGTATAACGTAATACGTTATATGTTATAGCGTAATACTATATAACGTTACACGTTATAACGTAATACAATATAACGTTATACGTCATAACGTAATACTATATAACGTTATACGTCATAACGTAATACTATATAACGATATACCTTGTGGCGTAAAACTATATAACGTTATACGATATAACGTAATACTGTATAACGTTATACGTTACATGTTATAGCGTAATACTATATAACGTTACACGTTATAACGTAATACAATATAACGTTATACGTCATATCGTAATACTATATAACGATATACGTTGTGGCGTAAAACTATATAACGTTATACGATATAGCGTAATACTGTATAACGTTATACGATATATGTTATTACGGAATACTATATAACAGTATACGTTGTGGCGTAATACTATATAACGTTATATGTCATAATATAATATCATATAACGATATACGTTGTAGCTTAATACTATATAACGTAATACGTTATAACGTAATACAATATAACGTTATACGTCATAATGTAATACTATATAACGATATACGTTGTGGCGTAATACTATATAACGTTATACGTCATAACGTAATACTGTATAACGTTATCCGTTATATGTTATTACGTAATACTATATAACAGTATACGTTGTGGCGTAATACTATATAACGTTATATGTCATAATATAATATCATATAACGATATACGTTGTAGCTTAATACTATATAACGTAATACGTTATAACGTAATACAATATAACGTCATAAGGTATAGCGTAATACTGTATAACGTAATACGTTATATGTTATAGCGTAATACTATATAACGTTACACGTTATAACGTAATACAATATAACGTTATACGCAATAACGTAATACTATATAACGTTATACGTCATAACGTAATACTATATAACGATATACGTTGTGGCGTAAAACTATATAACGTTATACGATATAACGTAATACTGTATAACGTAATACGTTATATGTTAAAGCGTAATACTATATAACGTTACACGTTATAACGTAATACAATATAACGTTATACGTCATAACGTAATACTATATAACGTTATACGTCATAACGTAATACTATATAACGTTATACGTCATAACGTAATACTATATAACGATATACGTTGTGGCGTAAAACTATATAACGTTATACGATATAACGTAATACTGTATAACGTTATACGTTACATGTTATAGCGTAATACTATATAACGTTACACGTTATAACGTAATACAATATAACGTTATACGTCATAACGTAATACTATATAACGATATACGTTGTGGCGTAAAACTATATAACGTTATACGATATAACGTAATACTGTATAACGTTATACGTTATATGTTATTACGTAATACTATATAACAGTATACGTTATAACGTAATACAATATAACGTTATACGTCATAACGAAATACAATATAACGTTATACGTCATAACGTAATACTATATAACGATATACGTTGTGGCGTAATACTATATAACGTTATACGTCATAACGTAATACTATATAACGTTACACGATATAACGTAATACCGTAGAACGTCATACGGTATAACGTAATACTGTATAACGTAATACTGTATAACGTCATACGGTATAACGTAATACTGTATAACGTAATACGTTATATGTTATAACGTAATACTATATAACGTTACACGTTATAACGTAATACAATATAACGTTATACGTCATAACGTAATACAATATAACGCTACCCGTTATACGATATAACTTAATACCATATAACGTGATATGTTATAACATAATATTATATAACGATATACGTTGTAGCGTAATACTATATAACGTTATACGTTATAACGTAATACTACATAACGTTATACGATATGACGTAATACTATATAACGTTATGCGGTATAACGTAATACTATTTAACGTTACGCGTTATAAGTTAATACTATATAACGTTACACGTTATAACGTAAAACTATATAACGTTATACGATATAACGTAATACTGTATAACGTTATACGTTATATGTTATAACGTAATACTATATAACGTTACACGTTATAACGTAATACAATATAACGTTATACGTCATAACGAAATACAATATAACGTTATACGTCATAACGTAATACTGTATAACGATATACGTTGTGGCGTATTACTATATAACGTTATACGTCATAACGTAATACTATGTAACGTTAGACGATATAACGTAATACTGTATAACGTCATACGTTATAGCGTAATACTGTATAACGTAATACGTTATATGTTATAGCGTAATACTATATAACGTTACACGTTATAACGTAATACAATATAACGTTATACGTCATAACGTAATACTATATAACGTTATACATTATAACGTAATACTATATAACGTTATACGTTATATGTTATAACGTAATACTATATAACGTTACACGTTATAACGTAATACAATATAACGTTATACGTCATAACGAAATACAATATAACGTTATACGTCATAACGTAATACTATATAACGATATACGTTGTGGCGTATTACTACATAACGTTATACGTCATAACGTTATACTATGTAACGTTAGACGATATAACGTAATACTGTATAACGTCATACGTTATAGCGTAATACTGTATAACGTAATACGTTATATGTTATAGCGTAATACTATATAACGTTACACGTTATAACGTAATACAATATAACGTTATACGTCATAACGTAATACTATATAACGTTATACGTCATAACGTAATACTATATAACGATATACCTTGTGGCGTAAAACTATATAACGTTATACGATATAACGTAATACTGTATAACGTTATACGTTACATGTTATAGCGTAATACTATATAACGTTACACGTTATAACGTAATACAATATAACGTTATACGTCATAACGTAATACTATATAACGATATACGTTGTGGCGTAAAACTATATAACGTTATACGATATAGCGTAATACTGTATAACGTTATACGATATATGTTATTACGGAATACTATATAACAGTATACGTTGTGGCGTAATACTATATAACGTTATATGTCATAATATAATATCATATAACGATATACGTTGTAGCTTAATACTATATAACGTAATACGTTATAACGTAATACAATATAACGTTATACGTCATAATGTAATACTATATAACGATATACGTTGTGGCGTAATACTATATAACGTTATACGTCATAACGTAATACTGTATAACGTTATACGTTATATGTTATTACGTAATACTATATAACAGTATACGTTGTGGCGTAATACTATATAACGTTATATGTCATAATATAATATCATATAACGATATACGTTGTAGCTTAATACTATATAACGTAATACGTTATAACGTAATACAATATAACGTCGTAAGGTATAGCGTAATACTGTATAACGTAATACGTTATATGTTATAGCGTAATACTATATAACGTTACACGTTATAACGTAATACAATATAGCGTTATACGCAATAACGTAATACTATATAACGTTATACGTCATAACGTAATACTATATAACGATATACGTTGTGGCGTAAAACTATATAACGTTATACGATATAACGTAATACTGTATAACGTAATACGTTATATGTTAAAGCGTAATACTATATAACGTTACACGTTATAACGTAATACAATATAACGTTATACGTCATAACGTAATACTATATAACGTTATACGTCATAACGTAATACTATATAACGTTATACGTCATAACGTAATACTATATAACGATATACCTTGTGGCGTAAAACTATATAACGTTATACGATATAACGTAATACTGTATAACGTTATACGTTACATGTTATAGCGTAATACTATATAACGTTACACGTTATAACGTAATACAATATAACGTTATACGTCATATCGTAATACTATATAACGATATACGTTGTGGCGTAAAACTATATAACGTTATACGATATAGCGTAATACTGTATAACGTTATACGATATATGTTATTACGGAATACTATATAACAGTATACGTTGTGGCGTAATACTATATAACGTTATATGTCATAATATAATATCATATAACGATATACGTTGTAGCTTAATACTATATAACGTAATACGTTATAACGTAATACAATATAACGTTATACGTCATAATGTAATACTATATAACGATATACGTTGTGGCGTAATACTATATAACGTTATACGTCATAACGTAATACTGTATAACGTTATCCGTTATATGTTATTACGTAATACTATATAACAGTATACGTTGTGGCGTAATACTATATAACGTTATATGTCATAATATAATATCATATAACGATATACGTTGTAGCTTAATACTATATAACGTAATACGTTATAACGTAATACAATATAACGTCATAAGGTATAGCGTAATACTGTATAACGTAATACGTTATATGTTATAGCGTAATACTATATAACGTTACACGTTATAACGTAATACAATATAACGTTATACGTCATAACGTAATACTATATAACGATATACGTTGTGGCGTAAAACTATATAACGTTATACGTTATATGTTATAACGTAATACTATATAACGTTACACGTTATAACGTAATACAATATAACGTTATACGTCATAACGAAATACAATATAACGTTATACGTCATAACGTAATACTATATAACGATATACGTTGTGGCGTATTACTACATAACGTTATACGTCATAACGTTATACTATGTAACGTTAGACGATATAACGTAATACTGTATAACGTCATACGTTATAGCGTAATACTGTATAACGTAATACGTTATATGTTATAGCGTAATACTATATAACGTTACACGTTATAACGTAATACAATATAACGTTATACGTCATAACGTAATACTATATAACGTTATACGTCATAACGTAATACTATATAACGATATACCTTGTGGCGTAAAACTATATAACGTTATACGATATAACGTAATACTGTATAACGTTATACGTTACATGTTATAGCGTAATACTATATAACGTTACACGTTATAACGTAATACAATATAACGTTATACGTCATAACGTAATACTATATAACGATATACGTTGTGGCGTAAAACTATATAACGTTATACGATATAGCGTAATACTGTATAACGTTATACGATATATGTTATTACGGAATACTATATAACAGTATACGTTGTGGCGTAATACTATATAACGTTATATGTCATAATATAATATCATATAACGATATACGTTGTAGCTTAATACTATATAACGTAATACGTTATAACGTAATACAATATAACGTTATACGTCATAATGTAATACTATATAACGATATACGTTGTGGCGTAATACTATATAACGTTATACGTCATAACGTAATACTGTATAACGTTATACGTTATATGTTATTACGTAATACTATATAACAGTATACGTTGTGGCGTAATACTATATAACGTTATATGTCATAATATAATATCATATAACGATATACGTTGTAGCTTAATACTATATAACGTAATACGTTATAACGTAATACAATATAACGTCGTAAGGTATAGCGTAATACTGTATAACGTAATACGTTATATGTTATAGCGTAATACTATATAACGTTACACGTTATAACGTAATACAATATAGCGTTATACGCAATAACGTAATACTATATAACGTTATACGTCATAACGTAATACTATATAACGATATACGTTGTGGCGTAAAACTATATAACGTTATACGATATAACGTAATACTGTATAACGTAATACGTTATATGTTAAAGCGTAATACTATATAACGTTACACGTTATAACGTAATACAATATAACGTTATACGTCATAACGTAATACTATATAACGTTATACGTCATAACGTAATACTATATAACGTTATACGTCATAACGTAATACTATATAACGATATACCTTGTGGCGTAAAACTATATAACGTTATACGATATAACGTAATACTGTATAACGTTATACGTTACATGTTATAGCGTAATACTATATAACGTTACACGTTATAACGTAATACAATATAACGTTATACGTCATATCGTAATACTATATAACGATATACGTTGTGGCGTAAAACTATATAACGTTATACGATATAGCGTAATACTGTATAACGTTATACGATATATGTTATTACGGAATACTATATAACAGTATACGTTGTGGCGTAATACTATATAACGTTATATGTCATAATATAATATCATATAACGATATACGTTGTAGCTTAATACTATATAACGTAATACGTTATAACGTAATACAATATAACGTTATACGTCATAATGTAATACTATATAACGATATACGTTGTGGCGTAATACTATATAACGTTATACGTCATAACGTAATACTGTATAACGTTATCCGTTATATGTTATTACGTAATACTATATAACAGTATACGTTGTGGCGTAATACTATATAACGTTATATGTCATAATATAATATCATATAACGATATACGTTGTAGCTTAATACTATATAACGTAATACGTTATAACGTAATACAATATAACGTCATAAGGTATAGCGTAATACTGTATAACGTAATACGTTATATGTTATAGCGTAATACTATATAACGTTACACGTTATAACGTAATACAATATAACGTTATACGCAATAACGTAATACTATATAACGTTATACGTCATAACGTAATACTATATAACGATATACGTTGTGGCGTAAAACTATATAACGTTATACGATATAACGTAATACTGTATAACGTAATACGTTATATGTTAAAGCGTAATACTATATAACGTTACACGTTATAACGTAATACAATATAACGTTATACGTCATAACGTAATACTATATAACGTTATACGTCATAACGTAATACTATATAACGTTATACGTCATAACGTAATACTATATAACGATATACGTTGTGGCGTAAAACTATATAACGTTATACGATATAACGTAATACTGTATAACGTTATACGTTACATGTTATAGCGTAATACTATATAACGTTACACGTTATAACGTAATACAATATAACGTTATACGTCATAACGTAATACTATATAACGATATACGTTGTGGCGTAAAACTATATAACGTTATACGATATAACGTAATACTGTATAACGTTATACGTTATATGTTATTACGTAATACTATATAACAGTATACGTTATAACGTAATACAATATAACGTTATACGTCATAACGAAATACAATATAACGTTATACGTCATAACGTAATACTATATAACGATATACGTTGTGGCGTAATACTATATAACGTTATACGTCATAACGTAATACTATATAACGTTACACGATATAACGTAATACCGTAGAACGTCATACGGTATAACGTAATACTGTATAACGTAATACTGTATAACGTCATACGGTATAACGTAATACTGTATAACGTAATACGTTATATGTTATAACGTAATACTATATAACGTTACACGTTATAACGTAATACAATATAACGTTATACGTCATAACGTAATACAATATAACGCTACCCGTTATACGATATAACTTAATACCATATAACGTGATATGTTATAACATAATATTATATAACGATATACGTTGTAGCGTAATACTATATAACGTTATACGTTATAACGTAATACTACATAACGTTATACGATATGACGTAATACTATATAACGTTATGCGGTATAACGTAATACTATTTAACGTTACGCGTTATAAGTTAATACTATATAACGTTACACGTTATAACGTAAAACTATATAACGTTATACGATATAACGTAATACTGTATAACGTTATACGTTATATGTTATAACGTAATACTATATAACGTTACACGTTATAACGTAATACAATATAACGTTATACGTCATAACGAAATACAATATAACGTTATACGTCATAACGTAATACTGTATAACGATATACGTTGTGGCGTATTACTATATAACGTTATACGTCATAACGTAATACTATGTAACGTTAGACGATATAACGTAATACTGTATAACGTCATACGTTATAGCGTAATACTGTATAACGTAATACGTTATATGTTATAGCGTAATACTATATAACGTTACACGTTATAACGTAATACAATATAACGTTATACGTCATAACGTAATACTATATAACGTTATACATTATAACGTAATACTATATAACGTTATACGTTATATGTTATAACGTAATACTATATAACGTTACACGTTATAACGTAATACAATATAACGTTATACGTCATAACGAAATACAATATAACGTTATACGTCATAACGTAATACTATATAACGATATACGTTGTGGCGTATTACTACATAACGTTATACGTCATAACGTTATACTATGTAACGTTAGACGATATAACGTAATACTGTATAACGTCATACGTTATAGCGTAATACTGTATAACGTAATACGTTATATGTTATAGCGTAATACTATATAACGTTACACGTTATAACGTAATACAATATAACGTTATACGTCATAACGTAATACTATATAACGTTATACGTCATAACGTAATACTATATAACGATATACCTTGTGGCGTAAAACTATATAACGTTATACGATATAACGTAATACTGTATAACGTTATACGTTACATGTTATAGCGTAATACTATATAACGTTACACGTTATAACGTAATACAATATAACGTTATACGTCATAACGTAATACTATATAACGATATACGTTGTGGCGTAAAACTATATAACGTTATACGATATAGCGTAATACTGTATAACGTTATACGATATATGTTATTACGGAATACTATATAACAGTATACGTTGTGGCGTAATACTATATAACGTTATATGTCATAATATAATATCATATAACGATATACGTTGTAGCTTAATACTATATAACGTAATACGTTATAACGTAATACAATATAACGTTATACGTCATAATGTAATACTATATAACGATATACGTTGTGGCGTAATACTATATAACGTTATACGTCATAACGTAATACTGTATAACGTTATACGTTATATGTTATTACGTAATACTATATAACAGTATACGTTGTGGCGTAATACTATATAACGTTATATGTCATAATATAATATCATATAACGATATACGTTGTAGCTTAATACTATATAACGTAATACGTTATAACGTAATACAATATAACGTCGTAAGGTATAGCGTAATACTGTATAACGTAATACGTTATATGTTATAGCGTAATACTATATAACGTTACACGTTATAACGTAATACAATATAGCGTTATACGCAATAACGTAATACTATATAACGTTATACGTCATAACGTAATACTATATAACGATATACGTTGTGGCGTAAAACTATATAACGTTATACGATATAACGTAATACTGTATAACGTAATACGTTATATGTTAAAGCGTAATACTATATAACGTTACACGTTATAACGTAATACAATATAACGTTATACGTCATAACGTAATACTATATAACGTTATACGTCATAACGTAATACTATATAACGATATACGTTGTGGCGTAAAACTATATAACGTTATACGATATCACGTAATACTGTATAACGTTATACGTTACATGTTATAGCGTAATACTATATAACGTTACACGTTATAACGTAATACAATATAACGTTATACGTCATAACGTAATACTATATAACGATATACGTTGTGGCGTAAAACTATATAACGTTATACGATATAACGTAATACTGTATAACGTTATACGTTATATGTTATTACGTAATACTATATAACAGTATACGTTGTGGCGTAATACGATATAACGTTATACGTCATAATGTAATACTATATAACGATATACGTTGTGGCGTAATACTATATAACGTTATACGTCATAACGTAATACTATATAACGATATACGATATAACGTAATACTGCATAACGTTATACGGTATAACGTGATACTGTATAACGTTATACGTAATATGTTATAACGTAACAGAATATAACGTTATACGTCATAACGTAATACTATATAACGATATACTTTGTGGCGTAATACTATATAACGTTATACGTCATAATGTAATACTATATAACGATATACGTTGTGGCGTAATACTATATAACGTTATACGTCATAACGTAATACTATATAACGTTATACGATATAACGTAATTCTGTATAACGTTATACGTCATAGCGTAATACTATATAACGTTACACGATATAATGTAATACTATATAACTTTACACGTTATAAGTTAATACTATATAACGTTACACGTTATAAGTTTCTACTATATAACGTTATATGTCATAACGTAATATTATATAACGATATACGTTGTAGCGTAGTGCTATATAACGTCATACGTTATAACCTAATACTATATAACGTTATACGTCATAACGTACCACTATATAACGATATACGTTGTGGCGTAATACTATATAACGATATACGTCATAATATAATATCATATAACGATATACGTGGTAGCTTAATACTATATAACGTTATACGTTATAACGCAATACAATATAACGTTATACGTCATAATGTAATACTATATAACGATATACGTTGTGGCGTAATACTATATAACGTTATACGTCATAACGTAATACTATATAACGTTATACGATATAACGTAATACTATATAACGTTATACGATATAACGTAATACTGTATAACGTTATACGTCATAACGTAATACAATATAACGTTAAATGTCATAACTTAATACTATATAACGTTACACGTTATAACGTAAAACTATATAACGTTATATGTTATAACGTAATGCTATATAACGATATACGTTATAACGTAATACTATATAACGTTATATGTCATAACGTAATACCATATAACACCATACGTTATAATGTTATACTATATAACGTTATACACTATACGTCATAACGTATTACTATATAACGATATACGTTGTGGCGTAATACTATATAACGTTATACGTTATATGTTATAACGTAATACTATATAACGTTATACGTTATATGTTATAACGTAATACTATATAACGTTATACGTTATATGTTATAACGTAATACTATATAACGTTATACGTTATATGTTATAACGTAATACTATATAACGTTATACGTTATATGTTATAACGTAATACTATATAACGTTATACGTTATATGTTATAACGTAATACTATATAACGTTATACGTTATATGTTATAACGTAATACTATATAACAGTATACGTTGTGGCGTAATACGATATAACGTTATACGTCATAATGTAATACTATATAACGATATACGTTGTGGCGTAATACTATATAACGTTATACGTCATAACGTAATACTATATAACGTTATACGATATAACGTAATACTGCATAACGTTATACGGTATAACGTGATACTGTATAACGTTATACGTAATATGTTATAACGTAACAGAATATAACGTTATACGTCATAACGTAATACTATATAACGATATACTTTGTGGCGTAATACTATATAACGTTATACGTCATAATGTAATACTATATAACGATATACGTTGTGGCGTAATACTATATAACGTTATACGTCATAACGTAATACTATATAACGTTATACGATATAACGTAATTCTGTATAACGTTATACGTCATAGCGTAATACTATATAACGTTACACGATATAATGTAATACTATATAACTTTACACGTTATAAGTTAATACTATATAACGTTACACGTTATAAGTTTCTACTATATAACGTTATATGTCATAACGTAATATTATATAACGATATACGTTGTAGCGTAGTGCTATATAACGTCATACGTTATAACCTAATACTATATAACGTTATACGTCATAACGTACCACTATATAACGATATACGTTGTGGCGTAATACTATATAACGATATACGTCATAATATAATATCATATAACGATATACGTTGTAGCTTAATACTATATAACGTTATACGTTATAACGCAATACAATATAACGTTATACGTCATAATGTAATACTATATAACGATATACGTTGTGGCGTAATACTATATAACGTTATACGTCATAACGTAATACTATATAACGTTATACGATATAACGTAATACTATATAACGTTATACGATATAACGTAATACTGTATAACGTTATACGTCATAACGTAATACAATATAACGTTAAATGTCATAACTTAATACTATATAACGTTACACGTTATAACGTAAAACTATATAACGTTATATGTTATAACGTAATGCTATATAACGATATACGTTATAACGTAATACTATATAACGTTATATGTCATAACGTAATACCATATAACACCATACGTTATAATGTTATACTATATAACGTTATACACTATACGTCATAACGTATTACTATATAACGATATACGTTGTGGCGTAATACTATATAACGTTATACGTTATATGTTATAACGTAATACTATATAACGTTATACGTTATATGTTATAACGTAATACTATATAACGTTATACGTTATATGTTATAACGTAATACTATATAACGTTATACGTTATATGTTATAACGTAATACTATATAACGCTACACGTTATAACGTAATACAATATAACGTTATACATCATAACGTAATACTGTATAACGTTATACGTTATATGTTATAGCGTAATACTATATAACGTTACACGTTATAACGTAATACAATATAACGTTATACGTCATAACGTAATACTATATAACGTTATACGATATAACGTAATTCTGTATAACGTTATACGTCATAACGTAATACTATATAACGATATACGTTGTGGCGTAAAACTATATAACGTTATACGATATAACGTAATACTATATAACGTTATACGTTATATGTTATAACGTAATAATATATAACGCTACACGTTATAACGTAATACAATATAACGTTATACGTAATAACGCAATACAATATAACGTTATACGTCATAACGTAATACTATATAACGATATACGTTGTGGCGTAATACTATATAACGTTATACGTTATATGTTATAACGTAATACTATATAACGTTACACGTTATAACGTAATACAATATAACGTTATACGTCATACGTAATACAATATAACGTTATACGTCATAACGTAATACTACATAACGATATACGTTGTGGCGTAATACTATATAACGTTATACGTCATAACGCAATACTATATAACGTTATACGTCATAACGTAATACTATATAACGTTATACGATATAACGTAATACTGTATAACGTCATACGGTATAACGTAATACTGTATAACGTGATACGTTATATGTTATAACGTAATACTATATAACGTTACACGTTATATCGTAATACAATATAACGTTATACGTCATAACGTAATACTATATAACGCTACACGTTATACGATATAACTTAATACTATATAACGTGATATGTCATAACATAATATTATGTAACGATATACGATGTAGCGTGATGCTATATAACGTAACACGTCATAACGTAATACTATATAACGTTATACGTTATATGTTATAACGTACTACTATATAACGATGTACGTTGTGGCGTAATACTATATAACGTAACACGTCATAACGTAATACTATATAACGTGATATGCTATAACATAATATTATATAACGATATACGATGTAGCGTAATACTATATAACGTTATACGATATAACGTAATACTGTATAACGTCATACGGTATAACGTAATACTGTATAACGTAATACTGTATAACGTCATACGGTATAACGTAATACTGTATAACGTAATACGTTATATGTTATAACGTAATACTATATAACGTTACACGTTATAACGTAATACAATATAACGTTATACGTCATAACGTAATACAATATAACGCTACACGTTATACGATATAACTTAATACCATATAACGTGATATGTTATAACATAATATTATATAACGATATACGTTGTGGCGTAATACTATATAACGTCATACGTCATAACGTAATACTATGTAACGTTAGACGATATAACGTAATACTGTATAACGTCATACGGTATAACGTAATACTGTATAACGTAATACGTTATATGTTATAACGTAATACTATATAACGTTACACGTTATAACGTAATACAATATAACGTTATACGTCATAACGAAATACAATATAACGTTATACGTCATAACGTAATACTATATAACGATATACGTTGTGGCGTAATACTATATAACGTTATACGTCATAACGTAATACTATATAACGTTACACGATATAACGTAATACCGTAGAACGTCATACGGTATAACGTAATACTGTATAACGTAATACTGTATAACGTCATACGGTATAACGTAATACTGTATAACGTAATACGTTATATGTTATAACGTAATACTATATAACGTTACACGTTATAACGTAATACAATATAACGTTATACGTCATAACGAAATACAATATAACGCTACACGTTATACGATATAACTTAATACCATATAACGTGATATGTTATAACATAATATTATATAACGATATACGTTGTAGCGTAATACTATATAACGTTATACGTCATGACGTAATACTATGTAACGTTAGACGATATAACGTAATACTGTATAACGTCATACGTTATAGCGTAATACTGTATAACGTAATACGTTATATGTTATAGCGTAATACTATATAACGTTACACGTTATAACGTAATACAATATAACGTTATACGTCATAACGTAATACTATATAACGTTATACATTATAACGTAATACTATATAACGTTATACGTTATATGTTATAACGTAATACTATATAACGTTACACGTTATAACGTAATACAATATAACGTTATACGTCATAACGAAATACAATATAACGTTATACGTCATAACGTAATACTATATAACGATATACGTTGTGGCGTATTACTACATAACGTTATACGTCATAACGTAATACTATGTAACGTTAGACGATATAACGTAATACTGTATAACGTCATACGTTATAGCGTAATACTGTATAACGTAATACGTTATATGTTATAGCGTAATACTATATAACGTTACACGTTATAACGTAATACAATATAACGTTATACGTCATAACGTAATACTATATAACGTTATACGTCATAACGTAATACTATATAACGATATACCTTGTGGCGTAAAACTATATAACGTTATACGATATAACGTAATACTGTATAACGTTATACGTTACATGTTATAGCGTAATACTATATAACGTTACACGTTATAACGTAATACAATATAACGTTATACGTCATAACGTAATACTATATAACGATATACGTTGTGGCGTAAAACTATATAACGTTATACGATATAGCGTAATACTGTATAACGTTATACGATATATGTTATTACGGAATACTATATAACAGTATACGTTGTGGCGTAATACTATATAACGTTATATGTCATAATATAATATCATATAACGATATACGTTGTAGCTTAATACTATATAACGTAATACGTTATAACGTAATACAATATAACGTTATACGTCATAATGTAATACTATATAACGATATACGTTGTGGCGTAATACTATATAACGTTATACGTCATAACGTAATACTGTATAACGTTATCCGTTATATGTTATTACGTAATACTATATAACAGTATACGTTGTGGCGTAATACTATATAACGTTATATGTCATAATATAATATCATATAACGATATACGTTGTAGCTTAATACTATATAACGTAATACGTTATAACGTAATACAATATAACGTCATAAGGTATAGCGTAATACTGTATAACGTAATACGTTATATGTTATAGCGTAATACTATATAACGTTACACGTTATAACGTAATACAATATAACGTTATACGCAATAACGTAATACTATATAACGTTATACGTCATAACGTAATACTATATAACGATATACGTTGTGGCGTAAAACTATATAACGTTATACGATATAACGTAATACTGTATAACGTAATACGTTATATGTTAAAGCGTAATACTATATAACGTTACACGTTATAACGTAATACAATATAACGTTATACGTCATAACGTAATACTATATAACGTTATACGTCATAACGTAATACTATATAACGATATACGTTGTGGCGTAAAACTATATAACGTTATACGATATAACGTAATACTGTATAACGTTATACGTTACATGTTATAGCGTAATACTATATAACGTTACACGTTATAACGTAATACAATATAACGTTATACGTCATAACGTAATACTATATAACGATATACGTTGTGGCGTAAAACTATATAACGTTATACGATATAACGTAATACTGTATAACGTTATACGTTATATGTTATTACGTAATACTATATAACAGTATACGTTGTGGCGTAATACGATATAACGTTATACGTCATAATGTAATACTATATAACGATATACGTTGTGGCGTAATACTATATAACGTTATACGTCATAACGTAATACTATATAACGTTATACGATATAACGTAATACTGCATAACGTTATACGGTATAACGTGATACTGTATAACGTTATACGTAATATGTTATAACGTAACAGAATATAACGTTATACGTCATAACGTAATACTATATAACGATATACTTTGTGGCGTAATACTATATAACGTTATACGTCATAATGTAATACTATATAACGATATACGTTGTGGCGTAATACTATATAACGTTATACGTCATAACGTAATACTATATAACGTTATACGAAATAACGTAATACTGCATAACGTTATACGGTATAACGTGATACTGTATAACGTTATACGTTATATGTTATAACGTAACAGAATATAACGTTATACGTCATAATGTAATACTATATAACGATATACGTTGTGGCGTAATACTATATAACGTTATACGTCATAACGTAATACTATATAACGTTACACGATATAACGTAATACTGTATAACGTTGTACGTTATAACGTAATACTATATAACGTTATACGTTATATGTTATAACGTAATACTATATAACGTTACACGTTATAACGTAATACAATATAACGTTATACGTCATAACGAAATACAATATAACGTTATTCGTCATAACGTAATACTATATAACGATATACGCTGTGGCGTAATACTATATAACCTTATACGTCATAACGTAATACTATATAACGTTACACGATATAACGTAATACCGTAGAACGTCATACGGTATAACGTAATACTGTATAACGTAATACTGTATAACGTCATACGGTATAACGTAATACTGTATAACGTAATACGTTATATGTTATAACGTAATACTATATAACGTTACACGTTATTACGTAATACAATATAACGTTATACGTCATAACGTAATACAATATAACGCTACACGTTATACGATATAACTTAATACCATATAACGTGATATGTTATAACATAATATTATATAACGATATACGTTGTAGCGTAATACTATATAACGTTATACGTTATAACGTAATACTACATAACGTTATACGATATGACGTAATACTATATAACGTTATGCGGTATAACGTAATACTATTTAACGTTACGCGTTATAAGTTAATACTATATAACGTTACACGTTATAACGTAAAACTATATAACGTTATACGATATAACGTAATACTGTATAACGTTATACGTTATATGTTATAACGTAATACTATATAACGTTACACGTTATAACGTAATACAATATAACGTTATACGTCATAACGAAATACAATATAACGTTATACGTCATAACGTAATACTGTATAACGATATACGTTGTGGCGTATTACTATATAACGTTATACGTCATAACGTAATACTATATAACGATATACGTTGTGGCGTAATACTATATAACGTTATACGTCATAATATAATATCATATAACGATATACGTTGTAGATTAATACTATATAACGTAATACGTTATAACGTAATACAATATAACGTTATACGTCATAATGTAATACTATATAACGATATACGTTGTGGCGTAATACTATATAACGTTATACGTCATAACGTAATACTATATAACGTTATACGATATAACGTAATACTGCATAACGTTATACGGTATAACGTGATACTGTATAACGTTATACGTTATATGTTATAACGTAATACTATATAACGATATACGTTGTAGCGTAATACTATATAACGTTATACGTTATAACTTAGTACTATATAACGTTATACGTTATATGTTAAAACGTAATACTACATAACGCTACACGTTATAACGTAACACAATATAACGTTATACGTCATAACGCAATACTATATAACAATATACGTTGTGGCGTAAAACTATATAACGTTATACGATATAACGTAATACTGTATAATGTTATACGTTATATGTTATAACGTAATACTATATAACGATATACGTTGTAGCGTAATACTATATAACGTTATACGTTATAACTTAGTACTATATAACGTTATACGTTATATGTTAAAACGTAATACTACATAACGCTACACGTTATAACGTAACACAATATAACGTTATACGTCATAACGCAATACTATATAACAATATACGTTGTGGCGTAAAACTATATAACGTTATACGATATAACGTAATACTGTATAATGTTATACGTTATATGTTATAACGTAATACTATATAACGATATACGTTGTAGCGTAATACTATATAACGTTATACGTTATATGTTAAAACGTAATACTACATAACGCTACACGTTATAACGTAACACAATATAACGTTATACGTCATAACGCAATACTATATAACAATATACGTTGTGGCGTAAAACTATATAACGTTATACGATATAACGTAATACTGTATAATGTTATACGTTATATGTTATAACGTAATACTATATAACGATATACGTTGTAGCTTAATACTATATAACGTTATACGTTATAACGTAATACTATATAACGTTATACGTTATAACGTAATACTACATAACGTTATACGATATAACGTAATACTATATAACGTTATGCGATATAACGTTATACTATTTAACGTTACACGTTATAAGTTAACACTATATAACCTTATACGATATAACGTAATACAGTATAACGTTATAAGTCATAACGTAATACTATATAACGTTACACGATATAATGTAATACTATATAACGTTACACGTTATCAGTTAATACTATATAACGTTACACGTTATCAGTTAATACTATATAACGTTACACGATATAATGTAATACTATATAACGTTACACGTTATCAGTTAATACTATATAACGTTACACGTTATCAGTTAATACTATATAACGTTACACGTTATAAGTTAATACTATAAAACGTTATATGTCATAACGTAATATTATATAACGATATGCGTTGTAGCGTAATACTATATAACGTTACACATTATAAGTTAACACTATATAACGTTATACGATATAACGTAATACTATATAACGATATACGTTATAACGTTATACTATTTAACGTTATACGATATAACGTAATACTGTATAACGTTATGTGTTATAACATAGTATTATATAACGATATACATTGTGGCGTGATACTATATATAGTTATACGTTATAACGTAATACTACATAACGTTAAATGACATAACTTAATACTATATAGCGTTACACGTTATAACATAATATTATATAACGGTATACGTTGTGGCGCAACACTGTGTAACGTTATACGTTATCACGTAATACTACATAACGTTATACGTTACATGTTATAACGTAATGCTATATAACGATATACGTTATAACGTAATACTATATAACGTTATGTGTTATAACGTAATACTATATAACACCATACGTTATAATGTAATACTATATAGCGTTATACACTATACGTTATAACGTAATACTATATAACGCTACACGTTATACGATATAACTTAATACTATATAACGTGATATGTTATAACATAATATTATGTAACGATATACGATGTAGCGTAATACTATATAACGTTATACGTTATAACGTAATAGTACATGACGTTATACGTTGTCTAATAATACTATATAACGGTACACATTATAACGTAATAGTATATAACGATACACGTCATAACGTAATACTATATAACATTATACACTATACGTTAGAACGTAATACTATATAACGCTACACGTTATATGTTATAACGTAATACCATAAAACTTTACACGTTATAACTTAACACTATATAACGTTATATGTTATAACATAATATTATATAACGGTATACGTTGTGGCGTAACACTATGTAACGTTATACGTTATAACGTAATACTACATAACGTTATACGATATATGTTATAACGTAATGCTATATAACGATATACGTTATAACGTAATACTATATAACGTTATATGTTATAACGTAATACTATATAACACCATACGTTATAATGTAATACTATATAACGTTATACACTATACGTTAGAACGTAATACTATATAACGCTACACGTTATAACGTAATACAATATAACATTATACGTCATAACGTAGTACTACATAACGTTAAACGATATAACGTAATACTGTATAACGTCATACGGTATAACGTAATACTGTATAACGTAATACGTTATTAGTTATAACGTAATACTATATAACGTAATACGTTATAACGTAATACAATATAACGTTATACGTCATAATGTAATACTATATAACGATATACGTTGTGGCGTAATACTATATAACGTTATACGTCATAACTTAATACTATATAACGTTATACGTTATATGTTATAACGTAATACTATATAACGCTACACGTTATAACGTAATACAATATAACGTTATACGTCATAACGTAATACAATATGACGTTATACGTCATAACGTAATACAATATGACGTTATACGTCATAACGTAATACTATATAACGATATACGTTGTAGCATAATACTATATAACGTTATACGTTATAACTTAATACTATATAACGTTATACGTTATATGTTATAACGTAATACAATATAACGTTACACGTTATAACCTAATACTATGTAACGTTATATGTTATAACACAATATTATATAACGGTAAACGTTGTGGCGTAACACTATGTAACGTTATACGTTATAACGTAATACTACATAACGTTATACGTTATATGTTATAACGTAATGCTATATAACGGTGTACGTTATAACGTAATACTAAATAACATCATACGTTATAAAGTAATACTATATAAGGTTATACACTTTACGTTATAACGTAATACTATATAACGTTATACATTACAACGTAATACTATATAACGATATACGTTGTAGCGTAATACTATATAACGTTATACGATATAACGTAATACTGTATAACGTTATACGTTATATGTTATAACGTAATACTATATAACGATATACGTTGTAGCGTAATACTATATAACGTTATACGATATAACGTAATACTGTATAACGTTATACGTTATATGTTATAACGTAATACTATATAACGATATACGTTGTAGCGTAATACTATATAACGTTATACGTTATAACGTAATACAATATAACGTTATACGTCATAACGTAATACAATATAACGTTATACGTCATAACGTAATACTATATAACAATATACGTTGTGGCGTAAAACTATATAACGTTATACGATATAACGTAATACTGTATAACGTTATACGTTATATGTTATAACGTAATACTATATAACGATATACGTTGTAGCGTAATACTATATAACGTTATACGTTATAACGTAATACTATATAACGTTATACGTTTTATGTTATAACGTAATACTATATAACGTTACATGTTATAACGTAATACAATGTAACGTTATACGTCATAACGTAATACTATATAACGATATACGTTGTGGCGTAAAACTATATAACGTTATACGATATAACGTAATACTGTATAACGTTATACGTTATATGTTATTACGTAAAACTATATAACAGTATACGTTGTGGCGTAATACTATATAACGTTATATGTCATAATATAATATCATATAACGATATACGTTGTAGATTAATACTATATAACGTAATACGTTATAACGTAATACAATATAACGTTATACGTCATAATGTAATACTATATAACGATATACGTTGTGGCGTAATACTATATAACGTTATACGTCATAACGTAATACTATATAACGTTATACGATATAACGTAATACTGCATAACGTTATACGGTATAACGTGATACTGTATAACGTTATACGTTATAAGTTATAACGTAACAGAATATAACGTTATACGTCATAACGTAATACAATATGACGTTATACGTCATAACGTAATACTATATAACGATATACGTTGTAGCATAATACTATGTAACGTTATACGTTATAACTTAATACTATATAACGTTATACGTTATATGTTATAACGTAATACAATATAACGTTACACGTTATAACCTAATACTATGTAACGTTATATGTTATAACACAATATTATATAACGGTAAACGTTGTGGCGTAACACTATGTAACGTTATACGTTGTAACATAATACTACATAACGTTATACGTTATATGTTATAACGTAATGCTATATAACGGTGTACGTTATAACGTAATACTAAATAACATCATACGTTAGAAAGTAATACTATATAACGTTATACACTATACGTTATAACGTAATACTATATAACGTTATACATTACAACGTAATACTATATAACGTTATACGTCATAACGTAATACTGTATAACGATATATGTTGTGGCGTATTACTATATAACGTTATACGTCATAACGTAATACTATATAACGATATACGTTGTGGCGTAATACTATATAACGTTATACGTCATAATATAATATCATATAACGATATACGTTGTAGATTAATACTATATAACGTAATACGTTATAACGTAATACAATATAACGTTATACGTCATAATGTAATACTATATAACGATATACGTTGTGGCGTAATACTATATAACGTTATACGTCATAACGTAATACTATATAACGTTATACGATATAACGTAATACTGCATAACGTTATACGGTATAACGTGATACTGTATAACGTTATACGTTATATGTTATAACGTAATACTATATAACGATATACGTTGTAGCGTAATACTATATAACGTTATACGTTATAACTTAGTACTGTATAACGTTATACGTTATATGTTAAAACGTAATACTACATAACGCTACACGTTATAACGTAACACAATATAACGTTATACGTCATAACGCAATACTATATAACAATATACGTTGTGGCGTAAAACTATATAACGTTATACGATATAACGTAATACTGTATAATGTTATACGTTATATGTTATAACGTAATACTATATAACGATATACGTTGTAGCGTAATACTATATAACGTTATACGTTATAACGTAATACTATATAACGTTATACGTTATAACGTAATACTACATAACGTTATACGATATAACGTAATACTATATAACGTTATGCGATATAACGTTATACTATTTAACGTTACACGTTATAAGTTAACACTATATAACCTTATACGATATAACGTAATACAGTATAACGTTATAAGTCATAACGTAATACTATATAACGTTACACGATATAATGTAATAGTATATAACGTTACACGTTATCAGTTAATACTATATAACGTTACACGTTATCAGTTAATACTATATAACGTTACACGTTATAAGTTAATACTATAAAACGTTATATGTCATAACGTAATATTATATAACGATATGCGTTGTAGCGTAATACTATATAACGTTACACATTATAAGTTAACACTATATAACGTTATACGATATAACGTAATACTATATAACGATATACGTTATAACGTTATACTATTTAACGTTATACGATATAACGTAATACTGTATAACGTTATGTGTTATAACATAGTATTATATAACGATATACATTGTGGCGTGATACTATATATAGTTATACGTTATAACGTAATACTACATAACGTTAAATGTCATAACTTAATACTATATAGCGTTACACGTTATAACGTAATACGATAAAACGTTACACATTATAAGTTAACACTATATAACGTTATACGATATAACGTAATACTATATAACGATATACGTTATAACGTTATACTATTTAACGTTATACGATATAACGTAATACTATATAACGTTATATGTTATAACATAATATTATATAACGGTATACGTTGTGGCGCAACACTGTGTAACGTTATACGTTATCACGTAATACTACATAACGTTATACGTTACATGTTATAACGTAATGCTATATAACGATATACGTTATAACGTAATACTATATAACACCATACGTTATAATGTAATACTATATAGCGTTATACACTATACGTTATAACGTAATACTATATAACGCTACACGTTATACGATATAACTTAATACTATATAACGTGATATGTTATAACATAATATTATGTAACGATATACGATGTAGCGTAATACTATATAACGTTATACGTTATAACGTAATAGTACATGACGTTATACGTTGTCTAATAATACTATATAACGGTACACATTATAACGTAATAGTATATAACGATACACGTCATAACGTAATACTATATAACATTATACACTATACGTTAGAACGTAATACTATATAACGCTACACGTTATATGTTATAACGTAATACCATAAAACTTTACACGTTATAACTTAACACTATATAACGTTATATGTTATAACATAATATTATATAACGGTATACGTTGTGGCGTAACACTATGTAACGTTATACGTTATAACGTAATACTACATAACGTTATACGATATATGTTATAACGTAATGCTATATAACGATATACGTTATAACGTAATACTATATAACGTTATATGTTATAACGTAATACTATATAACGTTATACGTTATATGTTATAACGTAATGCTATATAACGGTGTACGTTATAACGTAATACTAAATAACATCATACGTTATAAAGTAATACTATATAAGGTTATACACTTTACGTTATAACGTAATACTATATAACGTTATACATTACAACGTAATACTATATAACGATATACGTTGTAGCGTAATACTATATAACGTTATACGATATAACGTAATACTGTATAACGTTATACGTTATATGTTATAACGTAATACTATATAACGATATACGTTGTAGCGTAATACTATATAACGTTATACGATATAACGTAATACTGTATAACGTTATACGTTATATGTTATAACGTAATACTATATAACGATATACGTTGTAGCGTAATACTATATAACGTTATACGTTATAACGTAATACAATATAAGGTTATACGTCATAACGTAATACAATATAACGTTATACGTCATAACGTAATACTATATAACAATATACGTTGTGGCGTAAAACTATATAACGTTATACGATATAACGTAATACTGTATAACGTTATACGTTATATGTTATAACGTAATACTATATAACGATATACGTTGTAGCGTAATACTATATAACGTTATACGTTATAACGTAATACTATATAACGTTATACATTTTATGTTATAACGTAATACTATATAACGTTACATGTTATAACGTAATACAATATAACGTTATACGTCATAACGTAATACTATATAACGATATACGTTGTGGCGTAAAACTATATAACGTTATACGATATAACGTAATACTGTATAACGTTATACGTTATATGTTATTACGTAAAACTATATAACAGTATACGTTGTGGCGTAATACTATATAACGTTATATGTCATAATATAATATCATATAACGATATACGTTGTAGATTAATACTATATAACGTAATACGTTATAACGTAATACAATATAACGTTATACGTCATAATGTAATACTATATAACGATATACGTTGTGGCGTAATACTATATAACGTTATACGTCATAACGTAATACTATATAACGTTATACGATATAACGTAATACTGCATAACGTTATACGGTATAACGTGATACTGTATAACGTTATACGTTATAAGTTATAACGTAACAGAATATAACGTTATACGTCATAACGTAATACAATATGACGTTATACGTCATAACGTAATACTATATAACGATATACGTTGTAGCATAATACTATGTAACGTTATACGTTATAACTTAATACTATATAACGTTATACGTTATATGTTATAACGTAATACAATATAACGTTACACGTTATAACCTAATACTATGTAACGTTATATGTTATAACACAATATTATATAACGGTAAACGTTGTGGCGTAACACTATGTAACGTTATACGTTGTAACATAATACTACATAACGTTATACGTTATATGTTATAACGTAATGCTATATAACGGTGTACGTTATAACGTAATACTAAATAACATCATACGTTAGAAAGTAATACTATATAACGTTATACACTATACGTTATAACGTAATACTATATAACGTTATACGTCATAACGTAATACTGTATAACGATATATGTTGTGGCGTATTACTATATAACGTTATACGTCATAACGTAATACTATATAACGATATACGTTGTGGCGTAATACTATATAACGTTATACGTCATAATATAATATCATATAACGATATACGTTGTAGATTAATACTATATAACGTAATACGTTATAACGTAATACAATATAACGTTATACGTCATAATGTAATACTATATAACGATATACGTTGTGGCGTAATACTATATAACGTTATACGTTATAACTTAGTACTATATAACGTTATACGTTATATGTTAAAACGTAATACTACATAACGCTACACGTTATAACGTAACACAATATAACGTTATACGTCATAACGCAATACTATATAACAATATACGTTGTGGCGTAAAACTATATAACGTTATACGATATAACGTAATACTGTATAATGTTATACGTTATATGTTATAACGTAATACTATATAACGATATACGTTGTAGCGTAATACTATATAACGTTATACGTTATAACGTAATACTATATAACGTTATACGTTATAACGTAATACTATATAACGTTATACGTTATAACGTAATACTACATAACGTTATACGATATAACGTAATACTATATAACGTTATGCGATATAACGTTATACTATTTAACGTTACACGTTATAAGTTAACACTATATAACCTTATACGATATAACGTAATACAGTATAACGTTATAAGTCATAACGTAATACTATATAACGTTACACGATATAATGTAATACTATATAACGTTACACGTTATCAGTTAATACTATATAACGTTACACGTTATCAGTTAATACTATATAACGTTACACGTTATAAGTTAATACTATAAAACGTTATATGTCATAACGTAATATTATATAACGATATGCGTTGTAGCGTAATACTATATAACGTTACACATTATAAGTTAACACTATATAACGTTATACGATATAACGTAATACTATACAACGATATACGTTATAACGTTATACTATTTAACGTTATACGATATAACGTAATACTGTATAACGTTATGTGTTATAACATAGTATTATATAACGATATACATTGTGGCGTGATACTATATATAGTTATACGTTATAACGTAATACTACATAACGTTAAATGTCATAACTTAATACTATATAGCGTTACACGTTATAACGTAATACGATAAAACGTTACACATTATAACTTAATACTATATAACGTTATATGTTATAACATAATATTATATAACGGTATACGTTGTGGCGCAACACTGTGTAACGTTATACGTTATCACGTAATACTACATAACGTTATACGTTACATGTTATAACGTAATGCTATATAACGATATACGTTATAACGTAATACTATATAACGTTATGTGTTATAACGTAATACTATATAACACCATACGTTATAATGTAATACTATATAGCGTTATACAATATACGTTATAACGTAATACTATATAACGCTACACGTTATACGATATAACTTAATACTATATAACGTGATATGTTATAACATAATATTATGTAACGATATACGATGTAGCGTAATACTATATAACGTTATACGTTATAACGTAATAGTACATGACGTTATACGTTGTCTAATAATACTATATAACGGTACACATTATAACGTAATAGTATATAACGATACACGTCATAACGTAATACTATATAACATTATACACTATACGTTAGAACGTAATACTATATAACGCTATACGTTATATGTTATAACGTAATACCATAAAACTTTACACGTTATAACTTAACACTATATAACGTTATATGTTATAACATAATATTATATAACGGTATACGTTGTGGCGTAACACTATGTAACGTTATACGTTATAACGTAATACTACATAACGTTATACGATATATGTTATAACGTAATGCTATATAACGATATACGTTATAACGTAATACTATATAACGTTATATGTTATAACGTAATACTATATAACACCATACGTTATAATGTAATACTATATAACGTTATACACTATACGTTAGAACGTAATACTATATAACGCTACACGTTATAACGTAATACAATATAACATTATACGTCATAACGTAGTACAACATAACGTTAAACGATATAACGTAATACTGTATAACGTCATACGGTATAACGTAATACTGTATAACGTAATACGTTATTAGTTATAACGTAATACTATATAACGTTACACGATATAACGTAATACTGTATAACGTCATACGGTATAACGTAATACTGTATAACGTAATACGTTGTATGTTATAACGTAATACTATATAACGTTACACGTTATAACGTAATACAATATAACGTTATACGTCATAACGTAATACAATATAACGCTACACGTTATACGATATAACTTAATACTATATAACGTGATATGTTATAACATAATATTATATAACGATATACGTTGTAGCGTAATACTATATAACGTTATACGTTATAACGTAATACTGTATAACGTTATACGTCATAACGTAATACTATATGACGTTATACGATATAACGTAATACTGTATAACGTTATACGTGATATGTTATAACATAATATTATATAACGATATACGTTGTGGCGTAATACTATATAACGTTATACGTCATAGCGCAATACTATATAA
Source organism: Bombus sylvestris (assembly GCA_911622165.2). Classification (NCBI taxonomy): domain Eukaryota; kingdom Metazoa; phylum Arthropoda; class Insecta; order Hymenoptera; family Apidae; genus Bombus; species Bombus sylvestris. Next base: position 7,831,149 of record OU443149.1, on the reverse strand, counting down.
CGTTACACGATATAATGTAATACTATATAACGTTACACGTTATAAGTTAATACCATATAACGTTGCACGTTATAAGTTAATACTATATAACGTTATATGTCATAACGTAATATTATATAACGATATACGTTGAAGCGTAATGCTATATAACGTCATACGATATAACCTAATTCTATATAACGTTATACGTCATAACGTACCACTATATAACGATATACGCTGTGACGTATTACTGTATAACGTTACACGTTATAACATAATACTGTATAACGTAATACGTTATATGTTATAACGTAATACTATATAACGTTACACGTTATAACGTAATACAATATAACGTTATACGTCATAACGTAATACTGTATAACGTTATACGTTATATGTTATAAAGTAATACTATATAACGTTACACGTTATAACGTAATACAATATAACGTTATACGTCATAACGTAATACTATATAACACCATACGTTATTATGTAATACTATATAACGTTATACACTATACGTTATAACGTAATACTATATAACGTTACACGTTATAACGTAATACAATATAACTTTATACGTCATAACGTAATATAATATAACGTTATACGTCATAACGTAATACTATATAACGATATACGTTGTGGCGTAAAACTATATAACGTTATACGATATAACGTAATACTGTATAACGTTATACGTTATATGTTATAGCGTAATACTATATAACGTTACACGTTATAACGTAATACAATATAACGTTATACGTCATAACGTAATACTATATAACGTTATACGATATAACGTAATTCTGTATAACATTATACGTCATAACGTAATACTACATAACGTTACACGATATAATGTAATACTATATAACGATATACGCTGTGACGTATTACTGTATAACGTTACACGTTATAACATAATACTATATAACGTAATACGTTATATGTTATAACGTAATACTATATAACGTTACACGTTATAACGTAATACAATATAACGTTATACGTCATAACGTAATACTGTATAACGTTATACGTTATATGTTATAACGTAATACTATATAACGTTACACGTTATAACGTAATACAATATAACGTTATAGGTCATAATGTAATACTATATAACGATATACGTTGTGGCGTAATACTATATAACGTTATACGTCATAACGTAATACTATATAACGTTATACGATATAACGTAATACTATATAACGTTATACGATATAACGTAATACTGTATAACGTTATACGTTATATGTTACAGCGTAATACTATATAACGTTAGACGTTATAACGTAATACAATCTAACGTTATACGTCATAACGTAATACTATATAACGTTACACGATATAATGTAATACTATATAACTTTACACGTTATAAGTTAATACTATATAACGTTACACGTTATAAGTTTCTACTATATAACGTTACACGTTATAAGTTTCTACTATATAACGTTATATGTCATAACGTAATATTATATAACGATATACGTTGTAGCGTAGTGCTATATAACGTCATACGTTATAACCTAATACTATATAACGTTATACGTTATAACGTAATACAATATAACGTTATAGGTCACAATGTAATACTATATAACGATATACGTTGTGGCGTAATACTATATAACGTTATACGTCATAACGTAATACTATATAACGTTACACGATATAACGTAATACTGTATAACGTCATACTGTATAACATAATACTGTATAACGTAATACGTTATATGTTATAACGTAATACTATATAACGTTACACGTTATAACGTAATACAATATAACGTTATACGTCATAACGTAATACAATATAACGCTACACGTTGTACGATATAACTTAATACCATATAACGTGATATGTTATAACATAATATTATATAACGATATACGTTGTAGCGTAATACTATATAACGTTATACGTTATAACGTAATACTACATAACGTTATACGATATAACGTAATACTGTATAACGTTATACGTTATATGTTATAACGTAATACTATATAACGATATACGTTGTAGCGTAATACTATATAACGTTATACATTATAACGTAATACTATATAACGTTATACGTTATATGTTGTAACGTGATACTATATAACGTTACACGTTATAACGTAATACAATATAACGTTATACGTCATAACGAAATACAATATAACGTTATACGTCATAACGTAATACTATATAACGATATACGTTGTGGCGTAATACTATATAACGTTATACGTCATAACGTAATACTATGTAACGTTAGACGATATAACGTAATACTGTATAACGTCATACGGTATAGCGTAATACTGTATAACGTAATACGTTATATGTTATAGCGTAATACTATATAACGTTACACGTTATAACGTAATACAATATAACGTTATACGTCATAACGTAATACTATATAACGTTATACGTCATAACGTAATACTATATAACGATATACGTTGTGGCGTAAAACTATATAACGTTATACGATATAACGTAATACTGTATAACGTTATACGTTATATGTTATAGCGTAATACTATATAACGTTACACGTTATAAGTTAATACTATATAACGTTACACGTTATAAGTTTCTACTATATAACGTTACACGTTATAAGTTTCTACTATATAACGTTATATGTCATAACGTAATATTATATAAATATATACGTTGTAGCGTAGTGCTATATAACGTCATACGTTATAGCCTAATACTATATAACGTTATACGTCATAACGTACCACTATATAACGATATACGTTGTGGCGTAATACTATATAACGATATAAGTCATAATATAATATCATATAACGATATACGTTGTAGCTTAATACTATATAACGTAATACGTTATAACGTAATACAATATAACGTTTTACGTCATAATGTAATACTATATAACGATATACGTTGTGGCGTAATACTATATAACGTTATACGTCATAACGTAATACTATATAACGTTATACGATATAACGTAATACTGCATAACGTTATACGGTATAACGTGATACTGTATAACGTTATATGTTATATGTTATATCGTAACAGAATATAACGTTATACGTCATAACGTAATACTATATAACGATATACTTTGTGGCATAATACTATATAACGTTATACGTCATAACGTAATACTATATAACGTTATACGATATAACGTAATACTGCATAACGTTATATGTTATATGTTATAACGTAACAGAATATAACGTTACACGTTATAACGTAATACTATATAACGATATACGTTATAACGTTATACTATTTAACGTTATACGATATAACGTAATACTGTATAACGTTATATGTTATAACATAGTATTTAATGACGATATACATTGTGGCGTAATACTATATATCGTTATACGTTATACGTCATAACGTAATACTATATAACGTTATACGATATAACGTAATTCTGTATAACGTTATACGTCATAACGTAATACTATATAACGTTACACGATATAATGTAATACTATATAACTTTACACGTTATAAGTTAGTACTATATAACGTTATACGTCATAACGTACCACTATATAACGATATACGTTGTGGCGTAATACTATATAACGTTATATGTCATAATATAATATCATGTAACGATATACGTTGTAGCTTAATACTATATAACGTTATACGTTATAACGTAATACAATATAACGTTATACGTCATAATGTAATACTATATAACGATATACGTTGTGGCGTAATACTATATAACGTTATACGTCATAACGTAATACTATATAACGTTATACGATATAACGTAATACTATATAACGTTATACGATATAACGTAATACTGTATAACGTTGTACGTTATAACGTAATACTATATAACGTTATACGTTATATGTTATAACGTAATACTATATAACGTTACACGTTATAACGTAATACAATATAACGTTATACGTCATAACGAAATACAATATAACGTTATACGTCATAACGTAATACTATATAACGATATACGTTGTGGCGTAATACTATATAACGATATACGTCATAACGTAATACTATATAACGTTACACGATATAACGTAATACTGTATAACGTCATACGGTATAACGTAATACTGTATAACGTAATACTATATAACGTTACACGTTATAACGTAATACAATATAACGTTATACGTCATAACGTAATACAATATAACGTTATACGTCATAACGTAATACTATATAACGTTACACGTTATGACGTAATACCATATAACGTTATACGTCATAACGTAATACTATATAACGATATACGTTGTGGCGTATAACTATATAACGTTATACGATATAACGTAATACTGTATAACGTTATACGTTATATGTTACAGCGTAATACTATATAACGTTACACGTTATAACGTAATACAATATAACGTTATACGTCATAACGTAATACTATATAACGTTATACGATATAACGTAATTCTGTATAACGTTATACGTCATAACGTTATACTATATAACGTTACACGATATAATGTAATACTATATAACGTTATACGTCATAACGTAATACTATATAACGTTATACGTTATAACGTAATACTATATAACGATATACGTTGTAGCGTAATACTATATAACGTTATACATTATAACGTAATACTATATAACGTTATACGTTATATGTTATAACGTAATACTATATAACGTTACACGTTATAACGTAATACTGTATAACGTCATACGGTATAACGTAATACTGTATAACGTAATACGTTATATGTTATAACGTAATACTATATAACGTTACACGTTATAACGTAATACAATATAACGTTATACGTCATAACGTAATACAATATAACGCTACACGTTATACGATATAACTTAATACCATATAACGTGATATGTTATAACATAATATTATATAACGATATACGTTGTAGCGCAATACTATATAACGTTATACGTTATAACGTAATACTACATAACGTTATACGATATAACGTAATACTATATAACGTTATGCGGTATAACGTAATACTATATAACGTTACGCGTTATAAGTTAATACTATATAACGTTACACGTTATAACGTAAAACTATATAACGATATACGATATAACGTAATACTGTATAACGTTATACGTTATATGTTATAACGTAATACTATATAACGATATACGTTGTAGCGTAATACTATATAACGTTATACATTATAACGTAATACTATATAACGTTATACGTTATATGTTATAACGTAATACTATGTAACGTTACACGTTATATCGTAATACAATATAACGTTATACGTCATAACGAAATACAATATAACGTTATACGTCATAACGTAATACTATATAACGATATACGTTGTAGCATAATACTATATAACGTTATACGTTATAACTTAATACTATATAACGTTATACGTTATATGTTATAACGTAATACAATATAACGTTACACGTTATAACCTAATACTATGTAACGTTATATTTTATAACATAATATTATATAACTGTAAACGTTGTGGCGTAACACTATGTAACGTTATACGTTATAACGTAATACTACATAACGTTATACGTTATATGTTATAACGTAATGCTATATAACGGTGTACGTTATAACGTAATACTATATAACATCATACGTTATAAAGTAATACTATATAACGTTATACACTATACGTTATAACGTAATACTATATAACGTTATACATTACAACGTAATACTATATAACGTTATACGATATAACGTAAAACTATATAACGTTATACGATATAACGTAATACTGTATAACGTTATACGTTATATGTTAGAACGTAATACTATATAACGATATACGTTGTAGCGTAATACTATATAACGTTATACGTTATAACTTAATACTATATAACGTTATACGTTATGTGTTAAAACGTAATACTATATAACGCTACACGTTATAACGTAATAGAATATAACGTTATACGTCATAACGTAATACAATATGACGTTACACGTCATAACGTAATACTATATAACGATATACGTTGTAGCATAATACTATATAACGTTATACGTTATAACTTAATACTCTATAACGTTATACGTTATATGTTACAACGTAATACAATATAACGTTACACGTTATAACCTAATACTATGTAACATTATATTTTATAACATAATATTATATAACGGTAAACGTTGTGGCGTAACGCTATGTAACGTTATACGTTATAACGTAATACTACATAACGTTATACGTTATATGTTATAACGTAATGCTATATAACGGTGTACGTTATAATGTAATACTATATACCATCATACGTTATAAAGTAATACTATATAACGTTATACACTATACGTTATAACGTAATACTATGTAACGTTACACGTTATATCGTAATACAATATAACGTTATACGTCATAACGAAATACAATATAACGTTATACGCCATAACGTAATACTATATAACGATATACGTTGTGGCGTAATACTATATAACGTTATACGTCATAACGTAATACAATATAACGTTATACGTCATAACGTAATACAATATAACGCTACACGTTATACGATATAACTTAATACCATATAACGTGATATGTTATAACATAATATTATATAACGATATACGTTGTAGCGTAATACTATATAACGTTATACGTCATAACGTAATACTATATAACGATATACGTTGTGGCGTAAAACTATATAACGTTATACGATATAACGTAGTACTGTATAACGTTATACGTTATATGTTATAGCGTAATACTATATAACGATATACGTTGTGGCGTAAAACTATATAACGTTATACGAAATAACGTAATACTGTATAACGTTATACGTTATATGTTATTACGTAATACTATATAACAGTATACGTTGTGGCGTAATACTATATAACGTTATATGTCATAATATAATATATAACGATATACGTTGTAGCTTAATACTATATAACGTAATACGTTATAACGTAATACAATATAACGTTATACGTCATAATGTAATACTATATAACGATATACGTTGTGGCGTAATACTATATAACGTTATACGTCATAACGTAATACTATATAACGTTATACGATATAACGTAATACTGCATAACGTTATACGGTATAACGTGATACTGTATAACGTTATACGTTATATGTTATAACGTAACAGAATATAACGTTATACGTCATAACGTAATACAATATGACGTTATACGTCATAACGTAATACTATATAACGATATACGTTGTAGCGTAATACTATATAACGTTATACGTTATAACTTAATACTGTATAACGTTATACGTTATATGTTATAACGTAATACTATATAACGCTACACGTTATAACGTAATACAATATAACGTTATACGTCATAACGTAATACAATATGACGTTATACGTCATAACGTAATACTATATAACGATATACGTTGTAGCATAATACTATATAACGTTATACGTTATAACTTAATACTATATAACGTTATACGTTATAACTTAATACTATATAACGTTATACGTTATATGTTATAACGTAATACAATATAACGTTACACGTTATAACCTAATACTATGTAACGTTATATTTTATAACATAATATTATATAACTGTAAACGTTGTGGCGTAACACTATGTAACGTTTTACGTTATAACGTAATACTACATAACGTTATACGTTATATGTTATAACGTAATGCTATATAACGGTGTACGTTATAACGTAATACTATATAACATCATACGTTATAAAGTAATACTATATAACGTTATACACTATACGTTATAACGTAATACTATATAACGTTATACATTACAACGTAATACTATATAACGTTATACGATATAACGTAAAACTATATAACGTTATACGATATAACGTAATACTGTATAACGTTATACGTTATATGTTATAACGTAATACTATATAACGATATACGTTGTAGCGTAATACTATATAACGTTATACGTTATAACTTAATACTATATAACGTTATACGTTATATGTTAAAACGTAATACTATATAACGCTACACGTTATAACGTAATAGAATATAACGTTATACGTCATAACGTAATACAATATGACGTTACACGTCATAACGTAATACTATATAACGATATACGTTGTAGCATAATACTATATAACGTTATACGTTATAACTTAACACTATATAACGTTATACGTTATATGTTACAACGTAATACAATATAACGTTACGCGTTATAAGTTAATACTATATAACGTTACACGTTATAACGTAAAACTATATAACGATATACGATATAACGTAATACTGTATAACGTTATACGTTATATGTTATAACGTAATACTATATAACGATATACGTTGTAGCGTAATACTATATAACGTTATACATTCTAACGTAATACTATATAACGTTATACGTTATATGTTATAACGTAATACTATGTAACGTTACACGTTATATCGTAATACAATATAACGTTATACGTCATAACGAAATACAATATAACGTTATACGTCATAACGTAATACTATATAACGATATACGTTGTGGCGTAATACTATATAACGTTATACGTCATAACGTAATACAATATAACGTTATACGTCATAACGTAATACAATATAACGTTATACGTCATAACGTAATACAATATAACGCTACACGTTATAGGATATAACTTAATACCATATAACGTGATATGTTATAACATAATATTATATAACGATATACGTTGTAGCGTAATACTATATAACGTTATACGTCATAACGTAATACTATATAACGATATACGTTGTGGCGTAAAACTATATAACGTTATACGATATAACGTAATACTGTATAACGTTATACGTTATATGTTATAGCGTAATACTATATAACGATATACGTTGTGGCGTAAAACTATATAACGTTATACGTCATAACGTAATACTATATAACGATATACGTTGTGGTGTAATACTATATAACGTTATACGTTATATGTTATAACGTAATACTATATAACGTTACACGTTATAACGTAATACTATATAACGATATACGTTCTAGCGTAATACTATATAACGTTATACGTTATAACGTAATACTATATAACGATGTACGTTGTGACGTAATACTATATAACGTAACACGTCATAACGTAATACTATATAACGTGACATGTTATAACATAATATTATATAACGATATACGTTGTAGCGTAATACTATATAACGTTATACGTTATAACGTAATACTGTATAACGTTATACGTCATAACGTAATACTATATAACGTTATACGATATAACGTAATACTGTATAACGTTATACGTTATATGTTATAACGTAATACTATATAACGATATACGTTATAACGTTATACTATTTAACGTTATACGATATAACGTAATACTGTATAGCGTTATATGTTATAACATAGTATTTAATGACGATATACATTGTGGCGTAATACTATATATCGTTATACGTTATACGTCATAACGTACTACTATATAACGTTATACGATATAACGTAATTCTGTATAACGTTATACGTTATAACGTAATACTATATAACGTTATACGATATAACGTAATACTGTAAAACGTTGTACGTTATAACGTAATACTATATAACGTTATACGTTATATGTTATAACGTAATACTATATAACGTTATACGTCATAACGTAATACTATATAACGTTATACGATATAACGTAATACTGTATAACGTTGTACGTTATAACGTAATACTATATAACGTTATATGTTATATGTTATAACGTAATACTATATAACGTTACACGTTATAACGTAATACAATATAACGTTATACGTCATAACGAAATACAATATAACGTTATACGTCATAACGTAATACTATATAACGATATACGTTGTGGCGTAATACTATATAACGATATACGTCATAACGTAATACTATATAACGTTACACGATAGAACGTAATACTGTATAACGTCATACGTTATAACGTAATATTGTATAACGTAATACTGTATAACGTAATACGTTATATGTTATAACGTAATACTATATAACGTTACACGTTATAACGTAATACAATATAACGTTATACGTCATAACGTAATACAATATAACGTTATACGTCATAACGTAATACTATATAACGTTATACGTTATAACGTAATACAATATAACGTTATACGTCATAACGTAATACTATATAACGATATACGTTGTGGCGTAAAACTATATAACGTTATACGATATAACGTAATACTGTATAACGTTATACGTTATATGTTACAGCGTAATACTATATAACGTTACACGTTATAACGTAATACAATATAACGTTATACGTCATAACGTAATACTATATAACGTTATACGATATAACGTAATTCTGTATAACGTTATACGTCATAACGTAATACTATATAACGTTACACGATATAATGTAATACTATATAACTTTACACGTTATAAGTTAATACTATATAACGTTACACGTTATAAGTTTCTACTATATAACGTTATATGTCATAACGTAATATTATATAACGATATACGTTGTAGCGTAGTGCTATATAACGTCATACGTTATAACCTAATACTATATAACGTTATACGTCATAACGTACCACTATATAACGATATACGTTGTGGCGTAATACTATATAACGATATAAGTCATAATATAATATCATATAACGATATACGTTGTAGCTTAATACTATATAATGTTATACGTCATAACGAAATACAATATAACGTTATACGTCATAACGTAATACTATATAACGTTACACGATATAACGTAATACTGTATAACGTCATACGGTATAACGTAATACTGTATAACGTAATACGTTATATGTTATAACGTAATACTATATAACGTTACACGTTATAACGTAATACAATATAATGTTATACGTCATAACGTAATACAATATAACGTTATACGTCATAACGTAATACAATATAACGCTACACGTTATACGATATAACTTAATACCATATAACGTGATATGTTATAACATAATATTATATAACGATATACGTTGTAGCGCAATACTATATAACGTTATACGTTATAACGTAATACTACATAACGTTATACGATATAACGTAATACTATATAACGTTATGCGGTATAACGTAATACTATTTAACGTTACGCGTTATAAGTTAATACTATATAACGTTACACGTTATAACGTAAAACTATATAACGTTATACGATATAACGTAATACTGTATAACGTTATACGTTATATGTTATAACGTATTACTATATAACGATATACGTTGTAGCGTAATACTATATAACGTTATACATTATAACGTAATACTATATAACGTTATACGTTATATGTTATAACGTAATACTATATAACGTTACACGTTATATCGTAATACAATATAACGTTATACGTCATAACTAAATACAATATAACGTTATACGTCATAACGTAATACTATATAACGATATACGTTGTGGCGTAATACTATATAACGTTATATGTCATAATATAATATCATATAACGATATACGTTGTAGCTTAATACTATATAACGTAATACGTTATAACGTAATACAATATAACGTTATACGTCATAATGTAATACTATATAACGATATACGTTGTGGCGTAATACTATATAACGTTATACGTCAAAACGTAATACTATATAACGTTATACGATATAACGTAATACTGCATAACGTTATACGGTATAACGTGATACTGTATAACGTTATACGTTATATGTTATAACGTAACAGAATATAACGTTATACGTCATAACGTAATACAATATGACGTTATACGTCATAACGTAATACTATATAACGATATACGTTGTAGCGTAATACTATATAACGTTATACGTTATAACTTAATACTGTATAACGTTATACGTTATATGTTATAACGTAATACTATATAACGCTACACGTTATAACGTAATACAATATAACGTTATACGTCATAACGTAATACAATATGACGTTATACGTCATAACGTAATACTATATAACGATACACGTTGTAGCATAATACTATATAACGTTATACGTTATAACTTAATACTATATAACGTTATACGTTATATGTTATAACGTAATACAATATAACGTTACACGTTAGAACCTAATACTATGTAACGTTATATTTTATAACATAATATTATATAACTGTAAACGTTGTGGCGTAACACTATGTAACGTTATACGTTATAACGTAATACTACATAACGTTATACGTCATAACGTCATACTATATAACGGTATACGTTGTGGCGTAATACTATATAACGTTATACGTTATATGTTATAACGTAATACTATATAACGTTATACGTTATATGTTATAACGTAATACTATATAACGTTATACGTTATATGTTATAACGTAATACTATATAACGCTACACGTTATAACGTAATACAATATAACGTTATACGTCATAACGTAATACTATATAACGATATACGTTGTGGTGTAATACTATATAACGTTATACGTTATATGTTATAACGTAATACTATATAACGTTACACGTTATAACGTAATACTATATAACGATATGCGTTCTAGCGTAATACTATATAACGTTATACGTTATAACGTAATACTATATAACGTTACACGTTACAACGTAATACAATATAACGTTATACGTCATAACGTAATACTATATAACGTTATACGTTATATGTTATAACGTAATACTATATAACGTTACACGTTATAACGTAATACAATATAACGTTATACGTCATAACGTAATACTATATAACGCTACACGTTATACGATATAACTTAATACTATATAACGTGATATGTTATAACATAATATTATGTAACGATATACGATGTAGCGTAATACTATATAACGTTATACGTTATAACGTAATAGTACATGACGTTATACGTTGTCTTATAATACTATATAACGGTACACATTATAACGTAATAGTATATAACGTTACACGTCATAACGTAATACTATATAACGTTATACGTTATATGTTATAACGTAATACTATATAACGATGTACGTTGTGGCGTAATACTATATAACGTAACACGTCATAACGTAATACTATATAACGTGACATGTTATAACATAATATTATATAACGATATACGTTGTAGCGTAATACTATATAACGTTATACGTTATAACGTAATACTGTATAACGTTATACGTCATAACGTAATACTATATAACGTTATACGATATAACGTAATACTGTATAACGTTATACGTTATATGTTATAACGTAATACTATATAACGATATACGTTATAACGTTATACTATTTAACGTTATACGATATAACGTAATACTGTATAGCGTTATATGTTATAACATAGTATTTAATGACGATATACATTGTGGCGTAATACTATATATCGTTATACGTTATACGTCATAACGTACTACTATATAACGTTATACGATATAACGTAATTCTGTATAACGTTATACGTCATAACGTAATACTATATAACGTTACACGATATAATGTAATACTATATAACTTTACACGTTATAAGTAAGTACTATATAACGTTTCAGGTTATAAGTTTCTACTATATAACGTTACACATTATAAGTTTCTACTATATAATGTTATATGTTATAACGTAATATTATATAACGATATTCGTTGTAGCGTAATGCTATATAACGTCATACGATATAACCTAATACTATATAACGTTATACGTCATAACGTACCACTATATAACGATATACGTTGTGGCGTAATACTATATAACGTTATATGTCATAATATAATACTATATAACGTTATACGTCATAACGTAATACTATATAACGTTATACGATATAACGTAATACTGTAAAACGTTGTACGTTATAACGTAATACTATATAACGTTATACGTTATATGTTATAACGTAATACTATATAACGTTATACGTCATAACGTAATACTATATAACGTTATACGATATAACGTAATACTGTATAACGTTGTACGTTATAACGTAATACTATATAACGTTATACGTTATATGTTATAACGTAATACTATATAACGTTACACGTTATAACGTAATACAATATAACGTTATACGTCATAACGTAATACTATATAACGATATACGTTGTGGCGTAATACTATATAACGATATACGTCATAACGTAATACTATATAACGTTACACGATAGAACGTAATACTGTATAACGTCATACGGTATAACGTAATATTGTATAACGTAATACTGTATAACGTAATACGTTATATGTTATAACGTAATACTATATAACGTTACACGTTATAACGTGATACAATATAACGTTATACGTCATAACGTAATACAATATAACGTTATACGTCATAACGTAATACTATATAACGTTACACGTTATAACGTAATACAATATAACGTTATACGTCATAACGTAATACTATATAACGATATACGTTGTGGCGTAAAACTATATAACCTTATACGATATAACGTAATACTGTATAACGTTATACGTTATATGTTACAGCGTAATACTATATAACGTTACACGTTATAACGTAATACAATATAACGTTATACGTCATAACGTAATACTATATAACGATATACGTTGTGGCGTAAAACTATATAACCTTATACGATATAACGTAATACTGTATAACGTTATACGTTATATGTTACAGCGTAATACTATATAACGTTACACGTTATAACGTAATACAATATAACGTTATACGTCATAACGTAATACAATATAACGTTATACGTCATAACGTAATACTATATAACGTTACACGTTATAACCTAATACTATATAACGTTATACGTCATAACGTACCACTATATAACGATATACGTTGTGGCGTAATACTATATAACGATATAAGTCATAATATAATATCATATAACGATATACGTTGTAGCTTAATACTATATAATGTTATACGTCATAACGAAATACAATATAACGTTATACGTCATAACGTAATACTATATAACGTTACACGATATAACGTAATACTGTATAACGTCATACGGTATAACGAAATACTGTATAACGTTACACGATAGAACGTAATACTGTATAACGTCATACGGTATAACGTAATATTGTATAACGTAATACTGTATAACGTAATACGTTATATGTTATAACGTAATACTATATAACGTTACACGTTATAACGTGATACAATATAACGTTATACGTCATAACGTAATACAATATAACGTTATACGTCATAACGTAATACTATATAACGTTACACGTTATAACGTAATACAATATAACGTTATACGTCATAACGTAATACTATATAACGATATACGTTGTGGCGTAAAACTATATAACCTTATACGATATAACGTAATACTGTATAACGTTATACGTTATATGTTACAGCGTAATACTATATAACGTTACACGTTATAACGTAATACAATATAACGTTATACGTCATAACGTAATACTATATAACGATATACGTTGTGGCGTAAAACTATATAACCTTATACGATATAACGTAATACTGTATAACGTTATACGTTATATGTTACAGCGTAATACTATATAACGTTATATGTTACAGCGTAATACTATATAACGTTACACGTTATAACGTAATACAATATAACGTTATACGTCATAACGTAATACAATATAACGTTATACGTCATAACGTAATACTATATAACGTTACACGTTATAACCTAATACTATATAACGTTATACGTCATATCGTACCACTATATAACGATATACGTTGTGGCGTAATACTATATAACGATATAAGTCATAATATAATATCATATAACGATATACGTTGTAGCTTAATACTATATAATGTTATACGTCATAACGAAATACAATATAACGTTATACGTCATAACGTAATACTATATAACGTTACACGTTATAACGTAATACAATATAACGTTATACGTCATAACGTAATACAATATAACGCTACACGTTATACGATATAACTTAATACCATATAACGTGATATGTTATAACATAATATTATATAACGATATACGTTGTAGCGCAATACTATATAACGTTATACGTTATAACGTAATACTACATAACGTTATACGATATAACGTAATACTATATAACGTTATGCGGTATAACGTAATACTATTTAACGTTACGCGTTATAAGTTAATACTATATAACGTTACACGTTATAACGTAAAACTATATAACGTTATACGATATAACGTAATACTGTATAACGTTATACGTTATATGTTATAACGTATTACTATATAACGATATACGTTGTAGCGTAATACTATATAACGTTATACATTATAACGTAATACTATATAACGTTATACGTTATATGTTATAACGTAATACAATATAACGTTACACGTTATAACGTAATACAATATAACGTTATACGTCATAACGTAATACTATATAACGATATACGTTGTGGCGTAAAACTATATAACGTTATACGATATAACGTAATACTGTATAACGTTATACGTTATATGTTATTACGTAATACTATATAACAGTATACGTTGTGGCGTAACACTATATAACGTTATATGTCATAATATGATATCATATAACGATATACGTTGTAGCTTAATACTATATAACGTAATACGTTATAACGTAATACAATATAACGTTATACGTCATAATGTAATACTATATAACGATATACGTTGTGGCGTAATACTATATAACGTTATATGTCATAACGTAATACTATATAACGTTATACGATATATGTTATAAGGTAATACTATATAACGCTACACGTTATAACGTAATACAATATAACGTTATACGTCATAACGTAATACAATATGACGTTATACGTCATAACGTAATACTATATAACGATATACGTTGTAGCATAATACTATATAACGTTATACGTTATAACTTAATACTATATAACGTTATACGTTATATGTTATAACGTAATACAATATAACGTTACACGTTATAACCTAATACTATGTAACGTTATATTTTATAACATAATATTATATAACGGTAAACGTTGTGGCGTAACACGATGTAACGTTATACGTTATAACGTAATACGACATAACGTTATACGTTATATGTTATAACGTAATGCTATATAACGGTGTACGTTATAACGTAATACTATATAACATCATACGTTATAAAGTAATACTATATAACGTTATACACTATACGTTATAACGTAATACTATATAACGTTATACATTACAACGTAATACTGTAAAACGTTATACGATATAACGTAAAACTATGTAACGTTATACGATATAACGTAATACTGTATAACGTTATACGTTATATGTTATAACGTAATACTATATAACGATATACGTTGTAGCGTAATACTATATAACGTTATACGTTATAACTTAATACTATATAACGTTATACGTTATATGTTAAAACGTAATACTATATAACGCTACACGTTATAACGTAATAGAATATAACGTTATACGTCATAACGTAATACAATTTAACGTGTTACGTCATAACGTAATACTATATAACGATATACGTTGTAGCATAATACTATATAACGTTATACGTTGTAACTTAATACTATATAACGTTATACGTTATATGTTATAACGTAATACAATATAACGTTACACGTTATAACCTAATACTATGTAACGTTATATTTTATAACATAATATTATATAACGGTAAACGTTGTGGCGTAACACTATGTAACGTTATACGTTATAACGTAATACTACATAACGTTATACGTTATATGTTATAACGTAATGCTATATAACGGTGTACGTTATAACGTAATACTATATAACATCATACGTTATAAAGTAATACTATATAACGTTATACACTATACGTTATAACGTAATACTATATAACGTTATACATTACAACGTAATACTATATAACGTTATACGATATAACGTAAAACTATATAACGTTATACGATATAACGTAATACTGTATAACGTTATACGTTATATGTTAAAACGTAATACTATATAACGCTACACGTTATAACGTAATAGAATATAACGTTATACGTCATAACGTAATACAATTTAACGTTACACGTTATAAGTTAACACTGTATAACCTTATACGATATAACGTAATACAGTATAACGTTATACGTCATAACGAAATACTATATAACGTTATACGATATAACGTAATACTATATAACGATATACGTTGTGGCGTAATACTATATAACGTTATACGTTATAACGTAATACTACATAACGTTATACGATATAACGTAATACTATATAACGTTATGCGATATAACGTTATACTATTTAACGTTACACGTTATAAGTTAACACTGTATAACCTTATACGATATAACGTAATACAGTATAACGTTATACGTCATAACGTAATACTATATAACGTTACACGATATAATGTAATACTATATAACGTTACACGTTATCAGTTAATACTATATAACGTTACACGTTATAAGTTAATACTATATAACGTTATATGTCATAACGTAATATTATATAACGATATGCGTTGTAGCGTAATACTATATAACGTTACACATTATAAGTTAACACTATATAACGTTATACGATATAACGTAATACTATATAACGATATACGTTAAAACGTTATACTATTTAACGTTATACGATATAACGTAATACTGTATAACGTTATATGTTATAACATAGTATTATATAACGATATACATTGTGGCGTGATACTATATATAGTTATACGTTATAACGTAATACTACATAACGTTAAATGTCATAACTTAATGCTATATAGCGTTACACGTTATAACGTAATACGATAAAACGTTACACATTATAACTTAATACTATATAACGTTATATGTTATAACATAATATTATATAACGGTATACGTTGTGGCGCAACACTGTGTAATGTTATACGTTATCACGTAATACTACATAACGTTATACGTTATATGTTATAACGTAATGCTATATAAAGATATACGTTATAACGTAATACTATATAACGTTATGTGTTATAACGTAATACTATATAACACCATACGTTATAATGTAATACTATATAGCGTTATACACTATACGTTATAACGTAATACTATATAACGCTACACGTTATAACGTAATACAACATAACGTTATACGTCATAACGTAATACAACATAACGTTATACGTCATAACGTCATACTATATAACGATATACGTTGTGGCGTAATACTATATAACGTTATACGTTATATGTTATAACGTAATACTATATAACGTTATACGTTATATGTTATAACGTAATACTATATAACGTTATACGTTATATGTTATAACGTAATACTATATAACGTTATACGTTATATGTTATAACGTAATACAATATAACGTTATACGTCATAACGTAATACTATATAACGCTACACGTTATACGATATAACTTAATACTATATAACGTGATATGTTATAACATAATATTATGTAACGATATACGATGTAGCGTAATACTATATAACGTTATACGTTATAACGTAATAGTACATGACGTTATACGTTGTCTAATAATACTATATAACGGTACACATTATAACGTAATAGTATATAACGTTACACGTCATAACGTAATACTATATAACGTTATACGTTATATGTTATTACGTAATACTATATAACGATGTACGTTGTGGCGTAATACTATATAACGTAACACGTCATAACGCAATACTATATAACGTGACATGTTATAACATAATATTATATAACGATATACGATGTAGCGTAATACTATATAACGTTATACGTTATGCGATATAACGTAATACTGTATAACGTCATACGGTATAACGTAATACTGTATAACGTAATACGTTATATGTTATAACGTAATACTATATAACGTTACACGTTATAACGTAATACAATATAACGTTATACGACATAACGTAATACAATATAACGTTATACGTCATAACGTAATACTGTATAACGTTATATGTTATAACGTAGTATTATATAACGATATACATTGTGGCGTAATACTATATATCGTTATACGTTATAACGTAATACTATATAACGTTAAATGTCATAACTTAATACTATATAACGTTACACGTTATAACGTAATACCATAAAACGTTACACGTTATAACTTAACACTATATAACGTTATATGTTATAACATAATATTATATAACGGTATACGTTGTGGCGTAACACTATGTAACGTTATACGTTATAACGTAATACTACATAACGTTATACGATATATGTTATAACGTAATGCTATATACCGATATACGTTATAACGTAATACTATATAACGTTATATGTTATAACGTAATACTATATAACACCATACGTTATAATGTAATACTGTATAACGTTATACACTATACGTTAGAACGTAATACTATACAACGCTACACGTTATAACGTAATACAATATAACGTTATACGTCATAACGTAATACAACATAACGTTACACGATATAACGTAATACTGTATAACGTCATACGGTATAACGTAATACTGTATAACGTAATACGTTATATGTTATAACGTAATACTATATAACGTTATACGATATAACGTAATACTATATAACGTTATGCGGTTTAACGTAATACTATTTAACGTTACACGTTATAAGTTAATGCTATATAACGTTATACGATAGAACGTAATACAGTATAACGTTATTTGTTATAACGTAATACTATATAACGTTATACGTTATATGTTATAGCGTAATACTATATAACGTTATACGTTATATGTTATAACGTAATACAATATAACGTTATACGTCATAACGTAATACTATATAACGCTACACGTTATACGATATAACTTAATACTATATAACGTGATATGTTATAACATAATATTATGTAACGATATACGATGTAGCGTAATACTATATAACGTTATACGTTATAACGTAATAGTACATGACGTTATACGTTGTCTAATAACACTATATAACGGTACACATTATAACGTAACAGTATATAACGTTACACGTCATAACGTAATACTATATAACGTTATACGTTATATGTTATTACGTAATACTATATAACGATGTACGTTGTGGCGTAATACTATATAACGTAACACGTCATAACGCAATACTATATAACGTGACATGTTATAACATAATATTATATAACGATATACGATGTAGCGTAATACTATATAACGTTATACGTTATGCGATATAACGTAATACTGTATAACGTCATACGGTATAACGTAATACTGTATAACGTAATACGTTATATGTTATAACGTAATACTATATAACGTTACACGTTATAACGTAATACAATATAACGTTATACGACATAACGTAATACAATATAACGTTATACGTCATAACGTAATACTGTATAACGTTATATGTTATAACGTAGTATTATATAACGATATACATTGTGGCGTAATACTATATATCGTTATACGTTATAACGTAATACTATATAACGTTAAATGTCATAACTTAATACTATATAACGTTACACGTTATAACGTAATACCATAAAACGTTACACGTTATAACTTAACACTATATAACGTTATATGTTATAACATAATATTATATAACGGTATACGTTGTGGCGTAACACTATGTAACGTTATACGTTATAACGTAATACTACATAACGTTATACGATATATGTTATAACGTAATGCTATATACCGATATACGTTATAACGTAATACTATATAACGTTATATGTTATAACGTAATACTATATAACACCATACGTTATAATGTAATACTATATAACGTTATACACTATACGTTAGAACGTAATACTATACAACGCTACACGTTATAACGTAATACAATATAACGTTATACGTCATAACGTAATACAACATAACGTTACACGATATAACGTAATACTGTATAACGTCATACGGTATAACGTAATACTGTATAACGTAATACGTTATATGTTATAACGTAATACTATATAACGTTATACGATATAACGTAATACTATATAACGTTATGCGGTTTAACGTAATACTATTTAACGTTACACGTAATAAGTTAATGCTATATAACGTTATACGATAGAACGTAATACTGTATAACGTTATACGTCATAACGTAATACTATATAACGTTATACGATATAACGTAATGCTATATAACGTTATGCGATATAACGTAATACTATTTAACGTTACACGTTATAAGTTAATACTACATAACGTTATACGATATAACGTAATTCTGTATAACGTTATACGTCATAACGTAATACTATATAACGTGACACGTTATAACGTAATACAGTATAACGTTATTTGTTATAACGTAATACTATATAACGTTACACGTTATAACGTAATACGATATAACGTTATACGTCATAACGTAATACAATATAACGTTATACGTCATAACGTAATACCATATAACGATATACGTTGTGGCATAAAACTATATAACGTTATACGATATAGCGTAATACTGTATGACGTTGTACGTTATATGTTATAACGTAATACTATATAACGATATACGTGGTAGCGTAATACTACATAACGTTATACGATATAACGTAATACTATATAACGTTATGCGGTATAACGTAATACTATTTAACGTTACACGTTATAAGTTAATACTATGTAACGTTATACGATATAACGTAATACTGTATAACGTTGTACGTCATTACGTTATACTATATAACGTTATACGTCATAACGTAATACTATATAACGATATACGCTATGGCGTAATACTATATAATGTTATACGTCATAACGTAATACTATATAACGTTACACGATATAATGTAATACTATATAACGTTACACGTTATAAGTTAATACCATATAACAACACACGTTATACGTTAATACTGTATAACGTTATATGTCATGACGTAATATTATATAACGATATACGTTGTAGCGTGATGCTATATAACGTCATACGTTATAACCTAATACTATATAACGTTATACGTCATAACGTACCACTATATAACGATATACGTTGTGACGTAATACTGTATAACGTTATACGTCATTACGTAATACTGTATAACGTTATACGATATAACGTAGTACTGTATAACGATATACGTTATATGTCATAACGTAATACTATATAACGATGTACGTTGTGGCGTAATACTATATAACGTTATACGTCATAACGTAATACTATATAACGTTACACGATATAATGTAATACTATATAACGTTACACGTTATAAGTTAATACCATATAACAACACACGTTATACGTTAATACTATATAACGTTATATGTCATGACGTA
Source organism: Bombus sylvestris (assembly GCA_911622165.2). Classification (NCBI taxonomy): domain Eukaryota; kingdom Metazoa; phylum Arthropoda; class Insecta; order Hymenoptera; family Apidae; genus Bombus; species Bombus sylvestris. The sequence goes on along the minus strand of OU443149.1, from coordinate 7,807,888 downwards.
ATATTATATAACGATATACGTTGTAGCGTAATGGTATATAACGTCATACGTTATAACCTAATACTATATAACGTTATACGTCATAACGTACCACTATATAACGATATACGTTGTGACGTAATACTGTAGAACGTTACACGTTATAACTTAACACTATATAACGTTATATGTTATAACATAATATTATATAACGGTATACGTTGTGGCGTAACACTATGTAACGTTATACGTTATAACGTAATACTACATAACGTTATACGATATATGTTATAACGTAATGCTATATAACGATATACGTTATAACGTAATACTATATAACGTTATATGTTATAACGTAATACTATATAACACCATACGTTATAATGTAATACTATATAACGTTATACACTATACGTTAGAACGTAATACTATACAACGCTACACGTTATAACGTAATACAATATAACGTTATACGTCATAACGTAATACAACATAACGTTACACGATATAACGTAATACTGTATAACGTCATACGGTATAACGTAATACTGTATAACGTAATACGTTATATGTTATAACGTAATACTATATAACGTTATACGATATAACGTAATACTATATAACGTTATGCGGTTTAACGTAATACTATTTAACGTTACACGTTATAAGTTAATGCTATATAACGTTATACGATATAACGTAATACTGTATAACGTTATACGTCATAACGTAATACTATATAACGTTATACGATATAACGTAATGCTATATAACGTTATGCGATATAACGTAATACTATTTAACGTTACACGTTATAAGTTAATACTACATAACGTTATACGATATAACGTAATTCTGTATAACGTTATACGTCATAACGTAATACTATATAACGTGACACGTTATAACGTAATACAGTATAACGTTATTTGTTATAACGTAATACTATATAACGTTACACGTTATAACGTAATACAATATAACGTTATACGTCATAACGTAATACAATATAACGTTATACGTCATAACGTAATACCATATAACGATATACGTTGTGGCATAAAACTATATAACGTTATACGATATAGCGTAATACTGTATGACGTTGTACGTTATATGTTATAACGTAATACTATATAACGATATACGTGGTAGCGTAATACTACATAACGTTATACGATATAACGTAATACTATATAACGTTACACGTTATAAGTTAACTCTATATAACATTATACGATATAACGTAATACTGTAGAACGTTATACGTCATAACGTAATACTATATAACGTAATACGTTATATGTTATAACGTAATACTATATAACGTTACACGTTATAACGTAATACAATATAACGTTATACGTCATAACGTAATACTATATAACGTTACACGTTAAAAGTTAACTCTATATAACATTATACGATATAACGTAATACTGTAGAACGTTATACGTCATAACGTAATACTATATAACGTAATACTTTATACGTTATAACGTAATACTATATAACGTTACACGTTATAACGTAATACAATATAACGTTATACGTCATAACGTAATACTATATAACGTTACACGTTATACGATATAACTTATTACTATATAACGTGATATGTTATAACATAATATTATATAACGATATACGTTGTAGCGTAATACTATATAACGTTATACGTTATAACGTAATACTACATAACGTTATGCGGTATAACGTAATACTATTTAACGTTACACGTTATAAGTTAATAGTATATAACGTTATACGATATAACGTAATACTGTATAACGTTATACGTCATAACGAAATACTATATGACGTTATACGATATAACGTAATACTATATAACGCTATGCGATATAACGTAATACTATTTAACGTTACACGTTATAAGTTAATACTATATAACGTTATACGATATAACGTAATACTGTATAACGTTATACGTTATATGTCATAACGTAATACTATATAACGTTACACGTTATAACGTAATACAATTATAACGTTATACGTCATAACGTAATACTATATAACGTTACACGATACAATGTAATACTATATAACGTTACACCTTATAAGTTAACACTATATAACGTTATACGATATAACGTAATACTGTATAACGTTATACGTCATAACGTAATACTATATAACGATATACGTTGTGGCGTAATTCTATGTGACGTTATACGTCATAACGTAACACTATATGACGTTATACGTTATACGATATAACTTAATACAATATAACGTGATATGTTCAAACATAATATTATATAACGATATACGTTGTAGCGTAATACTATATAACGTTATTGGTTGTAGAGTAATACTATAAAACGTTATACGATATAACGTAATACTGTATAACGTTATACGTTATAACGTAATACTCTATAACACCATCCATTATAATGTAATACTGTATAACGTTATACGTTATATGATATAACGTAATACCATATAGCGATATACGTTGTAGCGTAATACTATATAACGTTATTCGTTGTAGAGTAATACTATATAACGATATACGTTATAACGTGTACTATATAGCGTTATACGTTATAACGTAATACTCTATAACACGATCCGTTATAATGTAATACTGTATAGCGTCATACGTTATATGTTATAACGTAATACTATATAACGATATACGCTGTGGCGTAATACTATGTAACGTTATACGTTCTAGCGTAATACTATATAACGTTATTCGTTGTAGCGTAATACTATATAACGATATACGATATAACGTAATACTGTATAACGTTATACGTTATAACGTAATACTCTATAACATCATCCGTTATAACGTAATAATATATAATGTTATACCTTTTATGTTATAACGTAATACTATGTAACGATATACGTTATAACGTAATAATATGTAACGATATACGTTATAACGTAATACTATATAACATCATACGTTTTAATGTAATACTATATAACGTTATACGATATTACGTAATACTGTATAACGTTATACACTATACGTTATAACGTAATACTATATAACGATATACGTTGTGGCGTAATACTATATCACGTTATACGTCATAACGTAATACTGTATAACGTTATACGTTATAACGTAGTACTATATAACGTTATACCATATATGTTACAACGTAATACTATATAACGTTATACGTTATATGTTATAACGTAATACTATACAACGATATACGTTGTGGTGTAATACTATAAACCGTTATACGTCATAACGTAATACTGTGTAACGTTATACGTCATATGTTATAACTTAATACTATATAAGGTTATATGTCATAACATAATATTATATAACGATATACGTTGTAGCGTAATAATATATAACGTTATATGTCATAACGTAATATTATATAATGATATACGTTGTGGCGTAATACTATATAACGTTATACGTTATAACGTAATACTATATAACGTTATACGTTATATGTTATAACGTAATACTGTATGACGATATACGTTATGCCGTAATACTATATAAAGTTATACGTCATAACGTTGTACTGTATAACGTTATACGTTATAACGTAATAGAATATAACGTTATACGTCATAACGTAATACTATATAACGATATACGTTGTGGCGTAATACTATATAACGTTATACGTCATAACGTAATACTATATGACGTTATATGTTGTACGATATAACTTAATACAATATAACCTGATATGTTATAACATAATATTATATAACGATATACTTTGTAGCGTAATACTAAATAACGTTATACGCTATAACGTAATACTATATAACGTTATACGTCATAACGTAGCACTATATAACGATATACGTTGTGACGTAATACTATATAACGTTATACATCATTACGTAATACTATATAAGGTTATACGTCATGACGTAATACTATATAACGTTATACGATATAACGTAATACTGTATAACGTTATACGTTATATGTTATAACGTAATACTATATAACGATATACGTTGTGGCGTAATACTACATAACGTTATACGTCATAAGGTAATACTGTATAACGTTATACGTTATATGTTATAACGTGATACTATATAACAATATACGTTGTGGCGTAATACTATATAACGTTATACGTCATAACGTAATACTATATAACGTTATACGATATAACGTAATACTGTATAACGTTATACGTTATATGTTATAACGTAATACTATATGACGATATACGTTATGGCGCAATACTGTATAACGTTATACGTTATAACGTAATACAATATAACGTTATACGTCATAACGTAATACTATATAACGATATACGTTGTGGCGTAATACTATATGACGTTATACGTCATAACGTAACACTATATGACGTTATACGTTATACGATATAACTTAATACAATATAACGTGACATGTTATAACATAATATTATATAACGATATACGTTGTAGCGTAATACTATATAACGTTATACGTTATAACGTAATACTATATAACGTTATACGTTATATGTTATAACGTAATACTATATGACGATATACGTTGTGGAGTAATACTATATAACGTTATACGTCATAACGTAATACTATATGACGTTATATGTTGTACGATATAACTTAATACAATATAACCTGATATGTTATAACATAATATTATATAACGATATACTTTGTAGCGTAATACTAAATAACGTTATACGCTATAACGTAATACTATATAACGTTATACGTCATAACGTAGCACTATATAACGATATACGTTGTGACGTAATACTATATAACGTTATACATCATTACGTAATACTATATAACGTTATACGTCATAACGTAATACTATATAATGTTATACGATATAACGTAATACTGTATAACGTTATACGTTATATGTTATAACGTAATACTATATAACGATATACGTTGTGGCGTAATACTACATAACGTTATACGTCATAACGTTATACTGTATATCGTTATACGTTATATGTTATAACGTGATACTATACAACGATATACGTTGTGGCGTAATACTATATAACGTTATACGTCATAACGTAATACTATATAACGATATACGTTGTGGCGTAATGCTATATGAAGTTATACGTCATAACGTAACACTATATGACGTTATACGTTATACGATATAACTTAATAAAGCATAACGTGATATGTAATAACATAATATTATATAACGATATACGTTGTAGCGTAACACTATATAACGTTATACGTTATAAGGTGATACTATATAACGTTATACGTTATATGTTATAACGTAATACTATATAACGATATACGTTGTGGCGTAATACTATATAACGTTATACGTCATAACGTAATACTGTAAACGTTATACGTTATATGTTACAACGTAATACTATATAACGATATACGTTGTGGCGTAATACTATATAACGTTATACGTCATAACGTAATACTGTAAACGTTATACGTTATATGTTACAACGTAATACTATATAACGATATACGTTGTGGCGTAATACTATATAACGTTATACGTCATAACGTAATACTATAGTACGTCATCAGTTATAACGCAATAGTACATAACGTTATACGTTGTCAAATACTACTATATAACGGTACACATTATAACGAAATACTATATAACGTTACACGTTATAACGTAATACTGAATAACGATATACGTTACATGACATAACGTAATACCATATAGCGATATACGTTGTAGCGTAATACTATATAACGGTATTCGTTGTAGCGTAATACTATATAACGTTATACGGTATAACGTAATACTGTATAACGTTATACGTTATATCGTAATACTCTATAACACCATCCGTTATAATGTAATACTGTATAACGTTATACGTTATATGTTATAACGTAATACTATATAACGATATACGCTGTGGCGTAATACTATGTAACGTTATACGTTATAACGTAAGACTATATAACGTTATACGTTATAACGTGTACTATATAGCGTTATACGTTATAACGTAATACTCTATAACACCATCCGTTATAATGTAATACTGTATAACGTCATACGTTATATGTTATAACGTAATACTATATATCGATATACGCTGTGGCGTAATACTATGTAACGTTATACGTTATAACGTAAGACTATATAACGTTATACGTTATAACGTGTACTATATAGCGTTATACGTTATAACGTAATACTCTATAACACCATCCGTTACAATGTAATACTGCATAACGTCATACGTTATATGTTATAACGTAATACTATATATCGATATACGCTGTGGCGTAATACTATGTAACGTTATACGTTATAACGTAAGACTATATAACGTTATACGTTATAACGTGTACTATACAGCGTTATACGTTATAACTTAATACTATATAATGTTATACCTTTTATGTTATAACGTGATACTATATATCGATATACGCTGTGGCGTAATACTATGTAACGTTATACGTTATAACGTAATACTATATAACATCATACGTTTTAATGTAATACTATATATCGTTATACGATATAACGTAATACTGTATAACGTTATGCACTATACGTTATAACGTAATACTATATAACGATATACGTTGTGGCGTAACACTATATTACGTTATACGTCATAACGTAATACTATATAACGATATACGTTGTGGCGTAATACTATATAACGATATACGTTGTAGCGTATTACTATATAACGTTATACGTCATAAAGAATAAATATATATCGTTATACGATATAACGTAATACCAAATAACGTTAAACGTTATATGTTATAACGTAATACTATATAACTATATGCGGTATAACGTAATAATATGTAACATCATACGTTGTAATGTAATACTATATAACGTTATACGATATAACGTAATACTGTATAACGTTCCACGGTATAACGTAATACTGTAATACGTTACACGTTATAACGTAATACTATATAACGTTACACGTTATAACGTAATACTATATAACCTTACACGTTATAACATAATACTATATAACGTTATATGTTATAACATAATATTATATAACGGTATACGTTGTGGCGTAATACTATATAACGTTATACGTTATAACATAATAATTTATAACGTTATACGGTATAACGTAATACTATACAACGTTATACGTTTTATGTTATAACGTTATACTATATCACGATATACGTTGTAGCGTATTACTATATAACGTTATACGTCATAAAGAATAAATATATATCGTTATACGATATAACATAATACCAAATAACGTTAAACGTTATATGTTATAACGTAATACTATATAACTATATGCGTTATAACGTAATAATATGTAACATCATACGTTATAATGTAATACTATATAACGTTATATGTTATAACGTAATACTATATAACGATATACGTTGTGACGTAATACTATATAACGTTATACGTCATAACGTAATACTATATGACGTTATACGATATAACGTATTACTGTATAACGTTATAAGTTATATGTTATAACGTAATACTATATAACGATATACGTTGTGGCGTAATACTATGTAACGTTATACGTTATATGTTATAACGTAATACTATATGACGATATACGTTATGGCGCAATACTGTATAACGTTATACGTTATAACGTAATACAATATGACGTTATACGTCATAACGTAATACTATATAACGATATACGTTGTGGCGTAATACTAGATGACGTTATACGTCATAACGTAACACAATATGACGTTATACGTCATAGCGTAACACTATATGACGTTATACGTTATACGATATAACTTAATACAGTATAACGTGATATGTTATAACATAATATTATATAACGATATACGTTGTAGCGTAATACTATATAACGTTATACGTTATAAGGTAATACTATATGACGATATACGTTATGGCGCAATACTGTATAACGTTATACGTTATAACGTAATACAATATGACGTTATACGTCATAACGTAATACTATATAACGATATACGTTGTGGCGTAATACTATATGACGTTATACGTCATAACGTAACACTATATGACGTTATACGTCATTGCGTAACACTATATGACGTTATACGTTATACGATATAACTTAATACAGTATAACGTGATATGTTATAACATAATATTATATAACGATATACGTTGTAGCGTAATACTATATAACGTTATACGTTATAAGGTAATACTATAGAACGTTATACGTTATATGTTATAACGTAATACTATATAACGATATACGTTGTGGCGTAATACTATATAACGTTATACGTCATAACGTAATACTGTAAACGTTATACGTTATATGTTACAACGTAATACTATATAACGATATACGTTGTGGCGTAATACTATATAACGTTGTACGTCATAACGTAATACTATAGTACGTCATCCGTTATAACGCAATAGTACATAACGTTATACGTTGTCAAATACTACTATATAACGGTACACATTATAACGAAATACTATATAACGTTACACGTTATAACGTAATACTATATAACGATATACGTTACATGATATAACGTAATACCAATTAGCGATATTCGTTGTAGCGTAATACTATATAACGTTATTCGTTGTAGCGTAATACTATATAACGTTATACGATATAACGTATTACTGTATAACGTTATAAGTTATGTGTTATAACGTAATACTATATAACGATATACGTTGTGGCGTAATACTATGTAACGTTATACGTTATAACGTAATATTATATAACGTTATACGTTATATGTTATAACGTAATACTATATGACGATATACGTTATGGCGCAATACTGTATAACGTTATACGTTATAACGTAATACAATATGACGTTACACGTCATAACGTAATACTATATAACGATATACGTTATGGCGCAATACTGTATAACGTTATACGTTATAACGTAATGCAATATGACGTTATACGTCATAACGTAATACAATATGACGCTATACGTCATAACGTAATACTATATAACGATATATGTTGTGGCGTAATACTATATAACGTTATACGTCATAACGTAATACTGTAAACGTTATACGTTATATGTTACAACGTAATACTATATAACGATATACGTTGTGGCGTAATACTATATAACGTTATACGTCATAACGTAATACTATAGTACGTCATCCGTTATAACGCAATAGTACATAACGTTATACGTTGTCAAATACTACTATATAACGGTACACATTATAACGAAATACTATATAACGTTACACGATATAACGTAATACTATATAACGATATACGTTACATGATATAACGTAATACCAATTAGCGTTATACGTTGTAGCGTAATACTATTTAACGTTATTCGTTGTAGCGTAATACTATATAACGTTATACGATATAACGTAATACTGTATAACGTTATACGTCATAACGTAATACTCTATAACACCATCCGTTATAATATAATACTGTATAACGTTATACGTTATATGATATAACGTAATACCATATAGCGATATACGTTGTAGCGTAATACTATATAACGTTATTCGTTGTAGCGTAATACTATATAACGTTATACGATATAACGTAATACTATATAACGATATACGCTGTGGCGTAATAGTATGTAACGTGATACGTTATAACGCAAGACTATATAACGTTATACGTTATATGTTATAACGTAATACTATATGACGATATACGTTACGCCGTAATACTATATAAAGTTATACGTCATAACGTAATACTGTAGAACGTTATACGTTATAACGTAATACAATATAACGTTATACGTCATAACGTAATACTGTATATCGTTATACGTTATATGTTATAACGTAATACTATATGACGATATACGTTGTGACGTAATACTATATAACGTTATACATCATTACGTAGTACTATATAACGTTATACGTCATAACGTAATACTATATAACGTTATACGATATAACGTAATACTGTATAACGTTATAGGTTATATGTTATAACGTAATACTATATAACGATATACGTTGTGGCGTAATACTACATAACGTTATACGTCATAACGTAATACTGTATATCGTTATACGTTATATGTTATAACGTGATACTATATAACGATATACGTTGTGGCGTAATACTATATAACGTTATACGTCATAACGTAATACTATATAACGATATACGTTGTGGCGTAATACTATATGACGTTACACGTTATAACGTGATACTATACAATGTTACACGTTATAACGCGATACTATATAACGTTACACGATGTACTGATATACGATATAACGTTATACGTTACCACGCAATACTAGATACCGTCATAGGTTACATCGTAGTAGTAAATAACGTTACACGTTGTAACGTAATACTATATAACGTTACACGTTATAACGTAATACTATGTGACGTTACACGTTATAACGTAATACTATATGACGTTACACGTTATAACGTAATACTGTGTAACGTTACAAGTTATAACGTGATCCTATACAACGTTACACGATGTACTGATATACGATGTAACGTCATAGGTTACATTGTAATAGTAAATAACGTTACACGTTATAACGTAATACTATATGACGTTACACGTTATAACGTGATACTATATAACGTTACACGTTATAACGTGATACTATATAACGTTACACGTTATAACGTGATACTATATAACGTTACACGTTTTAACGTGATACTATATAACGTTACACGTTATAACGTAATACAATATAACGTTACACGTTGTAACGTTATACTATATAACGTTATATGTTATATCGTAATACTATATAACGCTACGCGTTATAATGTAATACTATATAATGTTACACGTTATAACGTAATACTATGTAACGTGACACGATATAACGTAATACTATATAACGTTACACGATGTACTGATATACGATATAACGTTATACGTTACCACGCAACACTAGATACCGTCATAGGTTACATCGTAGTAGTAAATAACGTTACACGTTGTAACGTAATACTATATAACGTTACACGTTATAACGTAATACTATTTAACGTTACATGTTATATCGTAATACTATATAGCGTTGCACGTTATAACTTAATACTATATAATGTTACACGTTGTACTGATATACGATATAACGTCATAGGTTACATTGTAATAGTAAATAACGTTACACGTTATAACGTAATACTATATGACGTTACACGTTATAACGTAATACTATATAACGTTACACGTTATAACGTAATACTATATAACGTTACACGTTATATCGTAATACTATATAACGTTACACGTTATAACGTAGTACTATATAACGTTACACGTTATAACGTAGTACTATATAACGTTACACGTTATATTGTAGTACTATATAACGTTTCACATTATAACGTAATACTATATAACGTTACACGTTATAACGTGATACTATATAACGTTTCACGTTTTAACGTGATACTATATAACGTTTCACGTTTTAACGTGATACTATATAACGTTACACGTTATAACGTTAAAGTATATAACGTTACACGCTATAACGTAATACTATATAACGTTACACGTTATAACGTAATACTATATAACGTTACACGTTATAACGTAGTACTATATAACGTGACACGATATAACGTAATACTATATAACGTTACACGATGTACTGATATACGATATAACGTTATACATTACCACGCAACACTAGATACCGTCATAGGTTACATCGTAGTAGTAAATAACGTTACACGTTATATCGTAATACTATATAACGTTACACGTTGTAACGTTACACTATATAACGTTATACGTTATAACGTAATACTATATAACGTTACACGTTATAACGTATTACGGTATAACGTTACACGTTACCTCGCAAAACTATATAGCGTCATATGTCACATCGTAATACGAAGTAACGTTCTACGTTATAACGTAATACTATATAACGTTATATGTTATATCGTAATACTATATAACGCTACGCGTTATAATGTAATACTATATATTGTTACACGTTATAACGTAATACTATGTAACGTGACACGATATAACCTAATACTATATAACGTTACACGATGTACTGATATACGATATAACGTTATACGTTACCACGCAACACTAGATACCGTCATAGGTTACATCGTAGTAGTAAATAACGTTACACGTTGTAACGTAATACTATATAACGTTACACGTTATAACGTAATACTATTTAACGTTACATGTTATATCGTAATACTATATAGCGTTGCACGTTATAACTTAATACTATATAATGTTACACGTTGTACTGATATACGATATAACGTCATAGGTTACATTGTAATAGTAAATAACGTTACACGTTATAACGTAATACTATATGACGTTACACGTTATAACGTAATACTATATAACGTTACACGTTATATCGTAATACTATATAACGTTACACGTTATATCGTAATACTATATAACGTTACACGTTATATCGTAGTACTATATAACGTTACACGTTATATCGTAGTACTATATAACGTTACACGATGTACTGATATACAATATAACGTTATACGTTACCACGCAACACTAGATACCGTCATAGGTTACATCGTAGTAGTAAATAACGTTACACGTTGTAACGTAATACTATATAACGTTACACGTTATAACGTAACACTATTTAACGTTACATGTTATATCGTAATACTATATAGCGTTGCACGTTATAACTTAATACTATATACTGATATACGATGTAACGTCATAGGTTACATTGTAATGGTAAATAACGTTACACGTTATAACGTAATACTATATGACGTTACACGTTATAACGTGATACTATGTAACGTTACACGTTATAACGTGACACTATATAACGTTACACGTTTTAACGTGATACTATATAACGTTACACGTTATAACGTAATACTATATAACGTTACACGTTATAACGTGATACTATATAACGTTACACGTTATAACTTAATACTATATAATGTTACACGTTGTACTGATATACGATATAACGTCATAGGTTACATTGTAATAGTAAATAACGTTACACGTTATAACGTAATACTATGTAACGTGACACGATATAACGTAATACTATATAACGCTACACGTTATATCGTAATACTATATAACGTTACACGTTATAACGTAATACCATTTAACGTTGCATGTTATATCGTAATACTATATAGCGTTACACCTTATAACTTAATACTATATAATGTTACACGTTGTACTGATATACGATATAACGTCATAGGTTACATTGTAATAGTAAATAACGTTACACGTTATAACGTAATACTATATAACGTTACACGTTATAACGTAATACTATATAACGTTACACGTTATAGCGTGATACTATATGACGTTACACGTTATAACGTGATACTATATAACGTTACACGTTATAACGTGATACAATATAACGTTACACGTTATAAAGTGATACTATATAACGTTACACGTTATAACGTGATACTATATGACGTTACACGTTATAACGTAATACTATATGACGTTACACGTTATAACGTAATACTATATGACGTTACACGTTATAAAGTAATACTATATGACGTTACACGTTGTAACGTAATACTATATGACGTTACACGTTATAACGTAATACTATACGACGTTACACGTTATAAAGTAATACTATATGACGTTACACGTTACAACGTAATACTATATGACGTTACACGTTGTTACGTAATACTATATGACGTTACACGTTATAACGTAATACTATACGACGTTACACGTTATAAAGTAGTACTATATGACGTTACACGTTGTAACGTAATACTATATGACGTTACACGTTATAACGTAATACTATACGACGTTACACGTTATAACGTAATACTATATGACGTTACACGCTATAACGTAATACTGTATAACGTTACTCGTTATAACGTATTACTGCAAAACGATACATGTTATAACGTAATACTACATAACGTTACACGTTATAACGTAATACTGTGTAACGTTACAAGTTATAACATAATACTATACAACGTTACACGATGTACTGATGTACGATGTAACGTCATAGGTTACATTGTAATAGTAAATAACGTTACACGTTATAACGTAATACTATATGACGTTACACGTTATAACGCGATACTATATAACGTTACACGTTATAACGCGATACTATATAACGTTACACGTTATAACGCGATACTATATAACGTTACACGTTATAACGCGATACTATATAACGTTACACGTTATAACGCGATACTATATAACGTTACACGTTTTAACGTGATACTATATAACGTTACACGTTATAACGTAATACTATATATCGTTACACGTTATAACGTAATACTATACGACGTTACATGTTATAACGTGATACTCTATGACGTTACACGTTATAACGTGATACTATATAACGTTACACGTTATAACGTGATACTATATAACGTTACACGTTATAACGTGATACTATATAACGTTACACGTTATAACGTGATACTATATAACGTTACACGTTATAACGTGATACTATATAACGTTACACGTTATAACGTGATACTATATAACGTTACACGTTATAACGTGATACTATATAACGTTACACGTTATAACGTGATACTATATAACGTTACACGTTATAACGTGATACTATATAACGTTACACGTTATAACGTGATACTATATAACGTTACACGTTATAACGTGATACTATATATCGTTACACGTTATAACGTAATACTATACGACGTTACATGTTATAACGTGATACTCTATGACGTTACACGTTATAACGTGATACTATATAACGTTACATGTTATATCGTAATACTATATAGCGTTGCACGTTGCAACTTAATGCTATATAATGTTACACGTTGTACTGATATACGATGTAACGTCATAGGTTACATTGTAATAGTAAATAACGTTACACGTTATAACGTAATACTATATGACGTTACACGTGTAACGTAATACTATATGACGTGACACGTGTAACGTAATACTATATAACGTTACACGTTATAATGTAATACTATTTAACGTTACATGTTTTATCGTAATACTATATAGCGTTGCACGTTACAACTTAATGCTATATAATGTTACACGTTGTACTGATATACGATATAACGTCATAGGTTACATTGTAATAGTAAATAACGTTACTCGTTATAACGTATTACTGCAAAACGATACATGTTATAACGTAATACTACATAACGTTACACGTTATAACGTAATACTGTGTAACGTTACAAGTTATAACGTAATACTATACAACGTTACACGATGTACTGATGTACGATGTAACGTCATAGGTTACATTGTAATAGTAAATAACGTTACACGTTATAACGTAATACTATATGACGTTACACGTTATAACGTGATACTATATAACGTTACACGTTATAACGCGATACTATATAACGTTACACGTTATAACGCGATACTATATAACGTTACACGTTATAACGCGATACTATATAACGTTACACGTTATAACGCGATACTATATAACGTTACACGTTATAACGCGATACTATATAACGTTACACGTTATAACGCGATACTATATAACGTTACACGTTATAACGCGATACTATATAACGTTACACGTTATAACGCGATACTATATAACGTTACACGTTATAACGCGATACTATATAACGTTACACGTTATAACGCGATACTATATAACGTTACACGTTATAACGCGATACTATATAACGTTACACGTTATAACGCGATACTATATAACGTTACACGTTATAACGCGATACTATATAACGTTACACGTTATAACGTGATACTATATAACGTTACACGTTATAACGTAGTACTATATAACGTTACACGTTATATCGTAATACTATATAACGTTACACGTTGTAACGTTATACTATATAACGTTATACGTTATAACGTAATACTATATAACGTTACACGTTATAACGTAATACTGTATAACGTTATACGTTACCTCGCAAAACTAAATAGCGTCATAGGTCACATCGTAATACGAAGTAACGTTCTACGTTATAACGTAATACTAAATAACGTTATATGTTATATCGTAATACTATATAACGCTACGCGTTATAATGTAATACTATATAATGTTACACGTTATAACGTAATACTATGTAACGTGACACGATATAACGTAATACTATATAACGTTACACGATGTACTGATATACGATATAACGTTATACGTTACCACGCAACACTAGATACCGTCATAGGTTACATCGTAGTAGTAAATAACGTTACACGTTATAACGTAATACTATATGACGTTACACGTTATAACGTAATACTATATAACGTTACACGTTATATCGTAATACTATATAACGTTACACGTTATATCGTAATACTATATAACGTTACACGTTATATCGTAGTACTATATAACGTTACACGTTATATCGTAGTACTATATAACGTTACACGATGTACTGATATACAATATAACGTTATACGTTACCACGCAACACTAGATACCGTCATAGGTTACATCGTAGTAGTAAATAACGTTACACGTTGTAACGTAATACTATATAACGTTACACGTTATAACGTAACACTATTTAACGTTACATGTTATATCGTAATACTATATAGCGTTGCACGTTATAACTTAATACTATATACTGATATACGATGTAACTTCATAGGTTACATTGTAATAGTAAATAACGTTACACGTTATAACGTAATACTATATGACGTTACACGTTATAACGTGATACTATGTAACGTTACACGTTATAACGTGACACTATATAACGTTACACGTTATAACGTAATACTATATAACGTTACACGTTATAACGTGGTACTATATAACGTTACACGTTATAACGTAATACTATATAACGCTACACGTTATAATGTAATACTATATAATGTTACACGTTATAACGTAATACTATGTAACGTGACACGATATAACGTAATACTATATAACGTTACACGATGTACTGATATACGATATAACGTTATACGTTACCACGCAACACTAGATACAGTCATAGGTTACATCGTAGTAGTAAATAACGTTACACGTTGTAACGTAATACTATATAACGTTACACGTTATAACGTAACACTATTTAACGTTACATGTTATATCGTAATACTATATAGCGTTGCACGTTATAACTTAATACTATATACTGATATACGATGTAACGTCATAGGTTACATTGTAATAGTAAATAACGTTACACGTTATAACGTAATACTATATGACGTTACACGTTATAACGTGATACTATGTAACGTTACACGTTATAACGTGACACTATATAACGTTACACGTTATAACGTAATACTATATAACGTTACACGTTATAACGTGGTACTATATAACGTTACACGTTATAACGTAATACTATATAACGCTACACGTTATAATGTAATACTATATAATGTTACACGTTATAACGTAATACTATGTAACGTGACACGATATAACGTAATACTATATAACGTTACACGATGTACTGATATACGATATAACGTTATACGTTACCACGCAACACTAGATACAGTCATAGGTTACATCGTAGTAGTAAATAACGTTACACGTTGTAACGTAATACTATATAACGCTACACGTTATATCGTAATACTATATAACGTTACACGTTATAACGTAATACCATTTAACGTTGCATGTTATATCGTAATACTATATAGCGTTACACCTTATAACTTAATACTATATAATGTTACACGTTGTACTGATATACGATATAACGTCATAGGTTACATTGTAATAGTAAATAACGTTACACGTTATAACGTAATACTATATAACGTTACACGTTATAACGTAATACTATATAACGTTACACGTTATAGCGTGATACTATATAACGTTACACGTTATAACGTGATACAATATAACGTTACACGTTATAACGTGATACTATATAACGTTATACGTTATAACGTGATACTATATAACGTTGCACGTTATAACGTAGTACTATATAACGTTACACGTTATATCGTAATACTATATAACGTTTCACGTTATAACGTAATACTATATAACGTTACACGTTATAACGTGATACTATATAACGTTACACGTTATAACGTGATACTACATAACTTTACACGTTATAACGTGATACTATATAACGTTACACGTTATAACGTGATACTATATAACGTTACACGTTATAACGTGATACTATATAACGTTACACGTTATAACGTGATACTATATAACGTTACACGTTTTAACGTGATACTATATAACGTTACACGTTATAACGTAATACTATATATCGTTACACGTTATAACGTAATACTATACGACGTTACATGTTATAACGTGATACTCTATGACGTTACACGTTATAACGTGATACTATATAACGTTACACGTTATAACGTGATACTATATAACGTTACACGTTATAACGTGATACTATATAACGTTACACGTTATAACGTGATACTATATAACGTTACACGTTATAACGTGATACTATATAACGTTACACGTTATAACGTGATACTATATAACGTTACACGTTATAACGTGATACTATATATCGTTACACGTTATAACGTAATACTATACGACGTTACATGTTATAACGTGATACTCTATGACGTTACACGTTATAACGTGATACTATATAACGTTACATGTTATATCGTAATACTATATAGCGTTGCACGTTGCAACTTAATGCTATATAATGTTACACGTTGTACTGATATACGATGTAACGTCATAGGTTACATTGTAATAGTAAATAACGTTACACGTTATAACGTAATACTATATGACGTTACACGTGTAACGTAATACTATATGACGTGACACGTGTAACGTAATACTATATAACGTTACACGTTATAACGTAATACTATTTAACGTTACATGTTATATCGTAATACTATATAGCGTTGCACGTTACAACTTAATGCTATATAATGTTACACGTTGTACTGATATACGATATAACGTCATAGGTTACATTGTAATAGTAAATAACGTTACACGTTATAACGTAATACTATATAACGCTACACGTTATATCGTAGTACTATATAACGCTACACGTTATATCGTAATACTATATAACGTTACACGTTATAACGTAATACTATATGACGTTACACGTTATAACGTGATACTATATGACGTTACACGCTATAACGTAATACTGTATAACGTTACTCGTTATAACGTATTACTGCAAAACGATACATGTTATAACGTAATACTACATAACGTTACACGTTATAACGTAATACTGTGTAACGTTACAAGTTATAACGTAATACTATACAACGTTACACGATGTACTGATGTACGATGTAACGTCATAGGTTACATTGTAATAGTAAATAACGTTACACGTTATAACGTAATACTATATGACGTTACACGTTATAACGTGATACTATATAACGTTACACGTTATAACGCGATACTATATAACGTTACACGTTATAACGCGATACTATATAACGTTACACGGTATAACGCGATACTATATAACGTTACACGTTATAACGCGATACTATATAACGTTACACGTTATAACGCGATACTATATAACGTTACACGTTATAACGCGATACTATATAACGTTACACGTTATAACGCGATACTATATAACGTTACACGTTATAACGCGATACTATATAACGTTACACGTTATAACGCGATACTATATAACGTTACACGTTATAACGCGATACTATATAACGTTACACGTTATAACGTGATACTATATAACGTTACACGTTATAACGTAGTACTATATAACGTTACACGTTATATCGTAATACTATATAACGTTACACGTTGTAACGTTATACTATATAACGTTATACGTTATAACGTAATACTATATAACGTTACACGTTATAACGTAATACTGTATAACGTTATACGTTACCTCGCAAAACTAAATAGCGTCATAGGTCACATCGTAATACGAAGTAACGTTCTACGTTATAACGTAATACTATATAACGTTATATGTTATATCGTAATACTATATAGCGTTACACCTTATAACTTAATACTATATAATGTTACACGTTGTACTGATATACGATATAACGTCATAGGTTACATTGTAATAGTAAATAAGGTTACACGTTATAACGTAATACTATATAACGTTACACGTTATAACGTAATACTATATAACGTTACACGTTATAGCGTGATACTATATGACGTTACACGTTATAAAGTAATACTATATGACGTTACACGTTGTAACGTAATACTATATGACGTTACACGTTATAACGTAATACTATACGACGTTACACGTTATAAAGTAATACTATATGACGTTACACGTTACAACGTAATACTATATGACGTTACACGTTGTAACGTAATACTATATGACGTTACACGTTATAACGTAATACTATACGACGTTACACGTTATAAAGTAATACTATATGACGTTACACGTTATAACGTAATACTATACGACGTTACACGTTATAACGTAATACTATATGACGTTACACGCTATAACGTAATACTGTATAACGTTACACGTTGTACTGATATACGATATAACGTCATAGGTTACATTGTAATAGTAAATAACGTTACACGTTATAACGTAATACTATATAACGCTACACGTTATAACGTAATACTATATAACGTTACACGTTATAACGTAATACTATATAACGTTACACGTTATAGCGTGATACTATATGACGTTACACGTTATAACGTGATACTATATAACGTTACACGTTATAACGTGATACAATATAACGTTACACGTTATAACGTGATACTATATAACGTTACACGTTATAACGTGATACTATATGACGTTACACGTTATAACGTAATACTATATGACGTTACACGTTATAACGTAATACTATATGACGTTACACGTTATAAAGTAATACTATATGACGTTACACGTTGTAACGTAATACTATATGACGTTACACGTTCTAACGTAATACTATACGACGTTACACGTTATAAAGTAATACTATATGACGTTACACGTTACAACGTAATACTATATGACGTTACACGTTGTAACGTAATACTATATGACGTTACACGTTATAACGTAATACTATACGACGTTACACGTTATAAAGTAGTACTATATGACGTTACACGTTGTAACGTAATACTATATGACGTTACACGTTATAACGTAATACTATACGACGTTACACGTTATAACGTAATACTATATGACGTTACACGCTATAACGTAATACTGTATAACGTTACTCGTTATAACGTATTACTGCAAAACGATACATGTTATAACGTAATACTACATAACGTTACACGTTATAACGTAATACTGTGTAACGTTACAAGTTATAACGTAATACTATACAACGTTACACGATGTACTGATGTACGATGTAACGTCATAGGTTACATTGTAATAGTAAATAACGTTACACGTTATAACGTGATACTATATAACGTTACACGTTACAACGTGATACTATATAACGTTACACGTTACAACGTGATACTATATAACGTTACACGTTACAACGTGATACTATATAACGTTACACGTTACAACGTGATACTATATAACGTTACACGTTATAACGTGATACTATATAACGTTACACGTTGTAACGTTATACTATATAACGTTATACGTTATAACGTAATACTATATAACGTTACACGTTATAACGTACTACTGTATAACGTTATACGTTACCTCGCAAAACTATATAGCGTCATAGGTCACATCGTAATACGAAGTAACGTTCTACGTTATAACGTAATACTGTATAACGTTATATGTTATATCGTAATACTATATAACGCTACGCGTTATAATGTAATACTATATAATGTTACACGTTGTACTGATATACGATATAACGTCATAGGTTACATTGTAATAGTAAATAACGTTACACGTTATAACGTAATACTATATGACGTTACACGTTATAACGTGATACTACATAACTTTACACGTTATAACGTGATACTATATAACGTTACACTTTATAACGTGATACTATATAACGTTACACGTTATAACGTGATACTATATAACGTTACACGTTATAACGTGATACTATATAACGTTACACGTTATAACGTGATACTATATAACGTTACACGTTATAACGTGATACTATATAACGTTACACGTTTTAACGTGATACTATATAACGTTGCACGTTATAACGTAGTACTATATAACGTTACACGTTATATCGTAGTACTATATAACGTTACACGTTATAACGTGATACTACATAACTTTACACGTTATAACGTGATACTATATAACGTTACACGTTATAACGTGATACTATATAACGTTACACGTTATAACGTGATACTATATAACGTTACACGTTATAACGTGATACTATATAACGTTACACGTTTTAACGTGATACTATATAACGTTACACGTTATAACGTAATACTATATATCGTTACACGTTATAACGTAATACTATACGACGTTACATGTTATAACGTGATACTCTATGACGTTACACGTTATAACGTGATACTATATAACGTTACACGTTATAACGTGATACTATATAACGTTACACGTTATAACGTGATACTATATAACGTAACACGTTATAACGTGATTCTATATAACGTTACACGTTATAACGTAATACTATATAACGTTACACGTTATAACGTGATACTATATAACGTTACACGTTATAACGTGATACTATATAACGTTACACGTTATAACGTGATACTATATATCGTTACACGTTATAACGTAATACTATACGACGTTACATGTTATAACGTGATACTCTATGACGTTACACGTTATAACGTGATACTATATAACGTTACATGTTATATCGTAATACTATATAGCGTTGCACGTTGCAACTTAATGCTATATAATGTTACACGTTGTACTGATATACGATGTAACGTCATAGGTTACATTGTAATAGTAAATAACGTTACACGTTATAACGTAATACTATATGACGTTACACGTGTAACGTAATACTATATGACGTGACACGTGTAACGTAATACTATATAACGTTACACGTTATAACGTAATACTATTTAACGTTACATGTTATATCGTAATACTATATAGCGTTGCACGTTACAACTTAATGCTATATAATGTTACACGTTGTACTGATATACGATATAACGTCATAGGTTACATTGTAATAGTAAATAACGTTACACGTTATAACGTAATACTATATAACGCTACACGTTATATCGTAGTACTATATAACGCTACACGTTATATCGTAATACTATATAACGTTACACGTTATAACGTAATACTATATGACGTTACACGTTATAACGTGATACTATATAACGTTACACGTTATAATGTAATACTATATAATGTTACACGTTATAACGTAATACTATGTAACGTGACACGATATAACGTAATACTATATAACGTTACACGGTGTACTGATATACGATATAACGTTATACGTTACCACGCAACACTAGATACCGTCATAGGTTACATCGTAGTAGTAAATAACGTTACACGTTGTAACGTAATACTATATAACGCTACACGTTATATCGTAATACTATATAACGTTACACGTTATAACGTAATACCATTTAACGTTGCATGTTATATCGTAATACTATATAGCGTTACACCTTATAACTTAATACTATATAATGTTACACGTTGTACTGATATACGATATAACGTCATAGGTTACATTGTAATAGTAAATAACGTTACACGTTATAACGTAATACTATATAACAGTTACACGTTATAACGTAATACTATATAACGTTACACGTTATAGCGTGATACTATATGACGTTACACGTTATAACGTGATACTATATAACGTTACACGTTATAACGTGATACAATATAACGTTACACGTTATAACGTGATACTATATGACGTTACACGTTATAACGTAATACTATATGACGTTACACGTTATAACGTAATACTATATGACGTTACACGTTATAAAGTAATACTATATGACGTTACACGTTGTAACGTAATACTATATGACGTTACACGTTATAACGTAATACTATACGACGTTACACGTTATAAAGTAATACTATATGACGTTACACGTTACAACGTAATACTATATGACGTTACACGTTGTAACGTAATACTATATGACGTTACACGTTATAACGTAATACTATACGACGTTACACGTTATAAAGTAGTACTATATGACGTTACACGTTGTAACGTAATACTATATGACGTTACACGTTATAACGTAATACTATACGACGTTACACGTTATAACGTAATACTATATGACGTTACACGCTATAACGTAATACTGTATAACGTTACTCGTTATAACGTATTACTGCAAAACGATACATGTTATAACGTAATACTACATAACGTTACACGTTATAACGTAATACTGTGTAACGTTACAAGTTATAACGTAATACTATACAACGTTACACGATGTACTGATGTACGATGTAACGTCATAGGTTACATTGTAATATTAAATAACGTTACACGTTATAACGTAATACTATATGACGTTACACGTTATAACGTGATACTATATAACGTTACACGTTATAACGTGATACTATATAACGTTACACGTTATAACGCGATACTATATAACGTTACACGTTATAACGCGATACTATATAACGTTACACGTTATAACGTGATACTATATAACGTTACACGTTACAACGTGATACTATATAACGTTACACGTTACAACGTGATACTATATAACGTTACACGTTATAACGTAATACTATACGACGTTACATGTTATAACGTGATACTCTATGACGTTACACGTTATAACGTGATACTATATAACGTTACATGTTATATCGTAATACTATATAGCGTTGCACGTTACAACTTAATGCTATATAATGTTACACGTTGTACTGATATACGATATAACGTCATAGGTTACATTGTAATAGTAAATAACGTTACACGTTATAACGTAATACTATATAACGCTACACGTTATATCGTAGTACTATATAACGCTACACGTTATATCGTAATACTATATAACGTTACACGTTATAACGTAATACTATATGACGTTACACGTTATAACGTGATACTATATAACGTTACACGTTATAATGTAATACTATATAATGTTACACGTTATAACGTAATACTATGTAACGTGACACGATATAACGTAATACTATATAACGTTACACGGTGTACTGATATACGATATAACGTTATACGTTACCACGCAACACTAGATACCGTCATAGGTTACATCGTAGTAGTAAATAACGTTACACGTTGTAACGTAATACTATATAACGCTACACGTTATATCGTAATACTATATAACGTTACACGTTATAACGTAATACCATTTAACGTTGCATGTTATATCGTAATACTATATAGCGTTACACCTTATAACTTAATACTATATAATGTTACACGTTGTACTGATATACGATATAACGTCATAGGTTACATTGTAATAGTAAATAACGTTACACGTTATAACGTAATACTATATAACGTTACACGTTATAACGTAATACTATATAACATTACACGTTATAGCGTGATACTATATGACGTTACACGTTATAACGTGATACTATATAACGTTACACGTTATAACGTGATACAATATAACGTTACACGTTATAACGTGATACTATATGACGTTACACGTTATAACGTAATACTATATGACGTTACACGTTATAACGTAATACTATATGACGTTACACGTTATAACGTAATACTATATGACGTTACACGTTATAAAGTAATACTATATGACGTTACACGTTGTAACGTAATACTATATGACGTTACACGTTATAACGTAATACTATACGACGTTACACGTTATAAAGTAATACTATATGACGTTACACGTTACAACGTAATACTATATGACGTTACACGTTGTAACGTAATACTATATGACGTTACACGTTATAACGTAATACTATACGACGTTACACGTTATAAAGTTGTACTATATGACGTTACACGTTGTAACGTAATACTATATGACGTTACACGTTATAACGTAATACTATACGACGTTACACGTTATAACGTAATACTATATGACGTTACACGCTATAACGTAATACTGTATAACGTTACTCGTTATAACGTATTACTGCAAAACGATACATGTTATAACGTAATACTACATAACGTTACACGTTATAACGTAATACTGTGTAACGTTACAAGTTATAACGTAATACTATACAACGTTACACGATGTACTGATG
The DNA here is from genome assembly GCA_911622165.2 of Bombus sylvestris. Lineage (NCBI taxonomy): Eukaryota > Metazoa > Arthropoda > Insecta > Hymenoptera > Apidae > Bombus > Bombus sylvestris. The sequence continues at coordinate 7,781,669 of OU443149.1, read as the reverse complement.
TACGATGTAACGTCATAGGTTACATTGTAATATTAAATAACGTTACACGTTATAACGTAATACTATATGACGTTACACGTTATAACGTGATACTATATAACGTTACACGTTATAACGCGATACTATATAACGTTACACGTTATAACGCGATACTATATAACGTTACACGTTATAACGCGATACTATATAACGTTACACGTTATAACGCGATACTATATAACGTTACACGTTACAACGTGATACTATATAACGTTACACGTTACAACGTGATACTGTATAACGTTACACGTTACAACGTGATACTATATAACGTTACACGTTATAACGTGATACTGTATAACGTTACACGTTACAACGTGATACTATATAACGTTACACGTTATAACGTGATACTATATAACGTTACACGTTATAACGTGATACTATATAACGATACACGTTATAACGTGATACTATATAACGTTACACGTTATAACGTGATACTATATAACGTTACACGTTATAACGTAGTACTATATAACGTTACACGTTATATCGTAATACTATATAACGTTACACGTTGTAACGTTATACTATATAACGTTATACGTTATAACGTACTACTGTATAACGTTATACGTTACCTCGCAAAACTATATAGCGTCATAGGTCACATCGTAATACGAAGTAACGTTCTACGTTATAACGTAATACTATATAACGTTATATGTTATATCGTAATACTATATAACGCTACGCGTTATAATGTAATACTATATAATGTTACACGTTGTACTGATATACGATATAACGTCATAGGTTACATTGTAATAGTAAATAACGTTACACGTTATAACGTAATACTATATGACGTTACAGGTTATAACGTGATACTACATAACTTTACACGTTATAACGTGATACTATATAACGTTACACGTTATAACGTGATACTATATAACGTTACACGTTATAACGTGATACTATATAACGTTACACGCTTTAACGTGATACTATATAACGTTACACGTTATAACGTGATACTATATAACGTTACACGTTTTAACGTGATACTATATAACGTTGCACGTTATATCGTAATACTATATAACGTTGCACGTTATAACGTAGTACTATATAACGTTACACGTTATATCGTAGTACTATATAACGTTTCACGTTATAACGTAATACTATATAACGTTACACGTTATAACGTGATACTATATAACGTTACACGTTATAACGTGATACTACATAACTTTACACGTTATAACGTGATACTATATAACGTTACACGTTATAACGTGATACTATATAACGTTACACGTTATAACGTGATACTATATATCGTTACACGCTATAACGTAATACTATACGACGTTACATGTTATAACGTGATACTCTATGACGTTACACGTTATAACGTGATACTATATAACGTTACATGTTATATCGTAATACTATATAGCGTTGCACGTTGCAACTTAATGCTATATAATGTTACACGTTGTACTGATATACGATGTAACGTCATAGGTTCCATTGTAATAGTAAATAACGTTACACGTTATAACGTAATACTATATGACGTTACACGTGTAACGTAATACTATATGACGTGACACGTGTAACGTAATACTATATAACGTTACACGTTATAACGTAATACTATTTAACGTTACATGTTATATCGTAATACTATATAGCGTTGCACGTTACAACTTAATGCTATATAATGTTACACGTTGTACTGATATACGATATAACGTCATAGGTTACATTGTAATAGTAAATAACGTTACACGTTATAACGTAATACTATATAACGCTACACGTTATATCGTAGTACTATATAACGCTACACGTTATATCGTAATACTATATAACGTTACACGTTATAACGTAATACTATATGACGGTACACGTTATAACGTGATACTATATAACGTTACACGTTATAACGTGATACTATTTAACGTTACACGTTTTAACGTGATACGACATAACGTTACACGTTATAACGTAATACTATATAACGTTACACGTTATAACGTGATACTATATAACGTTACACGTTATAACGTGATACTATATGACGTTACACGTTATAACGTAATACTATATGACGTTACACGTTATAACGTAATACTATTTAACGTTACATGTTATATCGTAATACTATATAGCGTTACACGTTATAACTTAATACTATGTAATGTTACACGTTATATCGTAATACTATATAACGTTACACGTTATAACGTAATACTATATGACGTGACACGATATAACGTAATACTATATAACGTTACACGTTGTAACGTAATACTATATGACGTTACACGTTATAACGTAATACTATACGACGTTACACGTTATAACGTAATACTATATGACGTTACACGCTATAACGTAATACTGTATAACGTTACTCGTTATAACGTATTACTGCAAAACGATACATGTTATAACGTAATACTACATAACGTTACACGTTATAACGTAATACTGTGTAACGTTACAAGTTATAACGTAATACTATACAACGTTACACGATGTACTGATGTACGATGTAACGTCATAGGTTACATTGTAATATTAAATAACGTTGCACGTTATAACGTAATACTATATGACGTTACACGTTATAACGTGATACTATATAACGTTACACGTTATAACGCGATACTATATAACGTTACACGTTATAACGCGATACTATATAACGTTACACGTTACAACGCGATACTATATAACGTTACACGTTACAACGCGATACTATATAACGTTACACGTTATAACGTGATACTATATAACGTTACACGTTATAACGTGATACTATATAACGTTACACGTTATAACGTGATACTATATAACGTTACACGTTATAACGTAGTACTATATAACGTTACACGTTATATCGTAATACTATATAACGTTACACGTTGTAACGTTATACTATATAACGTTATACGTTATAACGTACTACTGTATAACGTTATACGTTACCTCGCAAAACTATATAGCGTCATAGGTCACATCGTAATACGAAGTAACGTTCTACGTTATAACGTAATACTATATAACGTTATATGTTATATCGTAATACTATATAACGCTACGCGTTATAATGTAATACTATATAATGTTACACGTTGTACTGATATACGATATAACGTCATAGGTTACATTGTAATAGTAAATAACGTTACACGTTATAACGTAATACTATATGACGTGACACGATATAACGTAATACTATATAACGTTACACGTTGTAACGTAATACTATATGACGTTACACGTTATAACGTAATACTATACGACGTTACACGTTATAACGTAATACTATATGACGTTACACGCTATAACGTAATACTGTATAACGTTACTCGTTATAACGTATTACTGCAAAACGATACATGTTATAACGTAATACTACATAACGTTACACGTTATAACGTAATACTGTGTAACGTTACAAGTTATAACGTAATACTATACAACGTTACACGATGTACTGATGTACGATGTAACGTCATAGGTTACATTGTAATATTAAATAACGTTACACGTTATAACGTAATACTATATGACGTTACACGTTATAACGCGATACTATATAACGTTACACGTTATAACGCGATACTATATAACGTTACACGTTACAACGCGATACTATATAACGTTACACGTTATAACGTGATACTATATAACGTTACACGTTATAACGTGATACTATATAACGTTACACGTTATAACGTGATACTATATAACGTTACACGTTATAACGTGATACTATATAACGTTACACGTTATAACGTAGTACTATATAACGTTACACGTTATATCGTAATACTATATAACGTTACACGTTGTAACGTTATACTATATAACGTTATACGTTATAACGTACTACTGTATAACGTTATACGTTACCTCGCAAAACTATATAGCGTCATAGGTCACATCGTAATACGAAGTAACGTTCTACGTTATAACGTAATACTATATAACGTTATATGTTATATCGTAATACTATATAACGCTACGCGTTATAATGTAATACTATATAATGTTACACGTTGTACTGATATACGATATAACGTCATAGGTTACATTGTAATAGTAAATAACGTTACACGTTATAACGTAATACTATATGACGTTACAGGTTATAACGTGATACTACATAACTTTACACGTTATAACGTGATACTATATAACGTTACACGTTATAACGTGATACTATATAACGTTACACGTTATAACGTGATACTATATAACGTTACACGCTATAACGTGATACTATATAACGTTACACGTTATAACGTGATACTATATAACGTTACACGTTTTAACGTGATACTATATAACGTTGCACGTTATATCGTGATACTATATAACGTTGCACGTTATAACGTAGTACTATATAACGTTACACGTTATATCGTAGTACTATATAACGTTTCACGTTATAACGTAATACTATATAACGTTACACGTTATAACGTGATACTATATAACGTTACACGTTATAACGTGATACTACATAACTTTACACGTCATAACGTGATACTATATAACGTTACACGTTATAACGTGATACTATATAACGTTACACGTTATAACGTGATACTATATATCGTTACACGTTATAACGTAATACTATACGACGTTACATGTTATAACGTGATACTCTATGACGTTACACGTTATAACGTGATACTATATAACGTTACATGTTATATCGTAATACTATATAGCGTTGCACGTTGCAACTTAATGCTATATAATGTTACACGTTATAACGTGATACTATATAACGTTACACGTTATAACGTGATACTATATGACGTTACACGTTATAACGTAATACTATATGACGTTACACGGTATAACGTGATACTATATGACGTTACACGTTACAACGTGATACTATATAACGTTACACGTTATAACGTGATACTATATAACGTTACACGTTATAACGTGATACTATATAACGTTACACGTTATAACGTGATACTATATAACGTTACACGTTATAACGTGATACTATATAACGTTACACGTTATAACGTGATACTATATAATGTTACACGTTATAACGTAATACTATGTAACGTTACATGTTATAACGTAATACTATATGACGTTACACGTTATAACGTAATACTATATGACGTTACACGTTATAACGTAATACTAGATGACGTTACACGTTATAACGTAATACTATACGACCTTACACGTTATAACGTAATACTATATGACGTTACACGTTATAACGTAATACTATTTAACGTTACATGTTATATCGTAATACTATATAGCGTTACACGTTATAACTTAATACTATGTACTTTTACACGTTATAACGTAATACTATATAACGTTACACGTTATAACGTAATACTATATGACGTTACACGCTATAACGTAATACTGCATAACGTGACACGATATAACGTAATACTATATAACGTTACACGTTATAACTTAATACTATATAACGTTATATGTTATATCGTAATACTATATAACGCTACACGTTATAATGTAATACTATACAATGTTACACGTTATAACGTAATACTATGTAACGTGACACGATATAACGTAATACTATATAACGTTACACGATGTACTGATATACGATATAACGTTATACGTTACCACGCAACACTAGATACCGTCATAGGTTACATCGTAGTAGTAGATAACGATACACGGTATAACGTAATACTATATAACGTTACACGCTATAACGTAATACTATTTAACGTTACATGTTATATCGTAATACTATATAGCGTTACACGTTATAACTTAATACTATATAATGTTACACGTTGTACTGATATACGATATAACGTCATAGGTTACATTGTAACAGTAAATAACGTTACACGTTATAACGTAATACTATATAACGCTACACGTTATATCGTAATTCTATATAACGTTACACGTTATATCGTAATACTATATAACGTTACACGTTATATCGTAATACTATAAAACCTTACACGTTATATCCTAATACTATATGACGTTACACGTTATAACGTAATACTATATGACGTTACACGTTATAACGTAATACTCTATACCGTTACACGTTATAACGTAATACTATATAACGTTACACGTTATATCGTAATACTATATAACGTTACACGTTATATCGTAATACTATAAAACCTTACACGTTATATCGTAATACTATATGACGTTACACGTTATAACGTAATACTATATGACGTTACACGTTATAACGTAATACTATATACCGTTACACGTTATAACGTAATACTATATAACGTTACACGTTATAACGTAATACCATATAACGTTACATGTTATATCGTAATACTATATAGCGTTACACGTTATAACTTAATACTATGTAATGTTACACGTTATAACGTAATTCTATATAACGTTACACGTTATAACGTGATACTATATGACGTTACACGTTATAACGTAATACTATATGACGTTACACGTTATATCGTAATACTCTACGACGTTACATGTTATAACGTGATACTCTATGACGTTACACGTTATAACGTGATACTATATAACGTTACATGTTATATCGTAATACTATATAGCGTTGCACGTTGCAACTTAATGCTATATAATGTTACACGTTATAACGTGATACTATATAACGTTACACGTTATAACGTAATACTATATGACGTTACACGTTATATCGTAATACTATACGACGTTACATGTTATAACGTGATACTCTATGACGTTACACGTTATAACGTGATACTATATAACGTTACATGTTATATCGTAATACTATATAGCGTTGCACGTTGCAACTTAATGCTATATAATGTTACACGTTATAACGTGATACTATATAACGTTACACGTTATAACGTGATACTATATGACGTTACACGTTATAACGTAATACTATATGACGTTACACGGTATAACGTGATACTATATGACGTTACACGTTACAACGTGATACTATATAACGTTACACGTTATAACGTGATACTATATAACGTTACACGTTATAACGTGATACTATATAACGTTACACGTTATAACGTGATACTATATAACGTTACACGTTATAACGTGATACTATATAACGTTACACGTTATAACGTGATACTATATAATGTTACACGTTATAACGTAATACTATGTAACGTTACATGTTATAACGTAATACTATATGACGTTACACGTTATAACGTAATACTATATGACGTTACACGTTATAACGTAATACTAGATGACGTTACACGTTATAACGTAATACTATACGACCTTACACGTTATAACGTAATACTATATGACGTTACACGTTATAACGTAATACTATTTAACGTTACATGTTATATCGTAATACTATATAGCGTTACACGTTATAACTTAATACTATGTACTTTTACACGTTATAACGTAATACTATATGACGTTACACGTTATAACGTAATACTATATGACGTTACACGTTATAACGTAATACTATATGACGTTACACGTTATAACGTAATACTATATGACGTTACACGTTATAACGTAATACTATACGACCTTACACGTTATAACGTAATACTATATGACGTTACACGCTATAACGTAATACTGCATAACGTGACACGATATAACGTAATACTATATAACGTTACACGCTATAACGTAATACTATTTAACGTTACATGTTATATCGTAATACTATATAGCGTTACACGTTATAACTTAATACTATATAATGTTACACGTTGTACTGATATACGATATAACGTCATAGGTTACATTGTAACAGTAAATAACGTTACACGTTATAACGTAATACTATATAACGCTACACGTTATATCGTAATACTATAAAACCTTACACGTTATATCCTAATACTATATGACGTTACACGTTATAACGTAATACTATATGACGTTACACGTTATAACGTAATACTATATACCGTTACACGTTATAACGTAATACTATATAACGTTACACGTTATATCGTAATACTATATAACGTTACACGTTATATCGTAATACTATAAAACCTTACACGTTATATCGTAATACTATATGACGTTACACGTTATAACGTAATACTATATGACGTTACACGTTATAACGTAATACTATATACCGTTACACGTTATAACGTAATACTATATAACGTTACACGTTATAACGTAATACCATATAACGTTACATGTTATATCGTAATACTATATAGCGTTACACGTTATAACTTAATACTATGTAATGTTACACGTTATAACGTAATTCTATATAACGTTACACGTTATAACGTGATACTATATGACGTTACACGTTATAACGTAATACTATATGACGTTACACGTTATATCGTAATACTATATAACGTTACACGTTATAACGTAGTACTATATAACGTTACACGTTATAACGTAGTACTATATAACGTTACACGTTATGACGTGATACTATATAACGTTACACGTTATAACGTGATACTATATAACGTTACACGTTATAACGTGATACTATATAACGTTAAACGTTTTAACGTGATACTATATAACGTTACACGTTATAACGTAATACTATATATCGTTACACGTTATATCGTAATACTATATGACGTTACACGTTATAACGTAATACTATATGACGTTACACGTTATAACGTAATACTATATACCGTTACACGTTATAACGTAATACTATATAACGTTACACGTTATAACGTAATACTATATAACGCTACACGTTATATCGTAATTCTATATAACGTTACACGTTATATCGTAATACTATATAACGTTACACGTTATAACGTAGTACTATATTACGTTACACGTTATAACGTAGTACTATATAACGTTACACGTTATGACGTGATACTATATAACGTTACACGTTATAACGTGATACTATATAACGTTACACGTTATAACGTGATAATATATAACGTTACACGTTATAACGTGATACTATATAACGTTACACGTTATAACGTGATACTATATAACGTTACACGTTATAACGTGATACTATATATCGTTACACGTTATAACGTAGTACTATACAACGTTACACGTTATAACGTTTAACTATATAACGTTACACGTTATAACGTTAAACTATATAACGTTACACGTTATTACGTTAAACTATATTACGTTACACGTTATAATGTAATACTATATAACGTTACACGTTATAACGTAGTACTATATAACGTGACACGATAGAACGTAATACTATATAACGTTACACGGTGTACTGATATACGATATAACGTTATACGTTACCACGCAACACTAGATACCGTCATAGGTTGCATCGTAGTAGTAAATACCGTTACACGTTGTAACGTAATACTATATAACGTTACACGCTGTAACGTAATACTATTTAACGTCACATGTTATATCGTAATACTATATAGCGTTACACGTTATAACTTAATACTATGTAATGTTACACGTTATAACGTAATTCTATATAACGTTACACGTTATAACGTGATACTATATGACGTTACACGTTATAACGTAATACTATATGACGTTACACGTTATAACGTAATACTATATAACGTTACACGTTATATCGTAATACTATATAACGTTACACGTTATAACGTAGTACTATATAACGTTACACGTTATAACGTAGTACTATATAACGTTACACGTTATGACGTGATACTATATAACGTTACACGTTATAACGTGATACTATATAACGTTACACGTTATAACGTGATACTATATAACGTTACACGTTATAACGTGATACTATATAACGTTACACGTTATAACGTGATACTATATAACGTTACACGTTATAACGTGATACTATATAACGTTACACGTTTTAACGTGATACTATATAACGTTACACGTTATAACGTAATACTATATATCGTTACACGTTATAACGTAGTACTATATAACGTTACACGTTATAACGTTTAACTATATAACGTTACACGTTATAACGTTAAACTATATAACGTTACACGTTATTACGTTAAACTATATTACGTTACACGTTATAACGTAATACTATATAACGTTACACGTTATAACGTAGTACTATATAACGTGACACGATAGAACGTAATATTATATAACGTTACACGGTGTACTGATATACGATATAACGTTATACGTTACCACGCAACACTAGATACCGTCATAGGTTGCATCGTAGTAGTAAATAACGTTACACGTTGTAACGTAATACTATACAACGTTACACGCTTTAACGTAATACTATTTAACGTTACATGTTATATCGTAATACTATATAGCGTTACACGTTATAACTTAATACTATATAATGTTACACGTTGTACTGATATACGATATAACGTCATAGGTTACATTGTATTAGTAAATAACGTTACACGTTATAACGTAATACTATATAACGCTACAGGTTATATCGTAATACTATATAACGTTACACGTTATAACGTAATACTATATGACGTTACACGTTATAACGTAATACTATATACCGTTACACGTTATAACGTAATACTATATAACGTTACACGTTATAACGTAATACTATATAACGTTACACGGTTATATCGTAATTCTATATAACGTTACACGTTATATCGTAATACTATATAGCGTTACACGTTATAACGTAATACTATATGACGTTACACGTTATAACGTAATACTATTTAACGTTACATGTTATATCGTAATACTATATAGCGTTACACGTTATAACCTAATACTATGTAATGTTACACGTTATAACGTGATACTATATGACGTTACACGTTATAACGTAATACTATATAGCGTTACTCGTTATAACGTAATACTGTGTAACGTTACAGGTTATAACGTAATACTATACAACGTTACACGATGTACTGATATACGATGTAACGTCATAGGTTACATTGTAATAGTAAATAACGTTACACGTTATAACGTAATACTATGTAACGTGACACGATATAACGTAATACTATATAATGTTACACGATGTACTGATATACGATATAACGTTATACGTTACCACGCAACACTAGATACCGTCATAGGTTACATCGTAGTAGTAAATAACGTTACACGTTGTAACGTAACACTATATAACGCTACACGTTATATCGTAATACTATATAACGTTACACGTTATAACGTAATACTATATGACGTTACACGTTATAACGTAATACTATATGACGTTACACGTTATAACGTAATACTATATGACGTTACACGTTATAACGTAATACTATACGACCTTACACGTTATAACGTAATACTATATGACGTTACACGCTATAACGTAATACTGCATAACGTGACACGATATAACGTAATACTATATAACGTTACACGCTATAACGTAATACTATTTAACGTTACATGTTATATCGTAATACTATATAGCGTTACACGTTATAACTTAATACTATATAATGTTACACGTTGTACTGATATACGATATAACGTCATAGGTTACATTGTAACAGTAAATAACGTTACACGTTATAACGTAATACTATATAACGCTACACGTTATATCGTAATACTATAAAACCTTACACGTTATATCCTAATACTATATGACGTTACACGTTATAACGTAATACTATATACCGTTACACGTTATAACGTAATACTATATAACGTTACACGTTATATCGTAATACTATATAACGTTACACGTTATATCGTAATACTATAAAACCTTACACGTTATATCGTAATACTATATGACGTTACACGTTATAACGTAATACTATATGACGTTACACGTTATAACGTAATACTATATACCGTTACACGTTATAACGTAATACTATATAACGTTACACGTTATAACGTAATACCATATAACGTTACATGTTATATCGTAATACTATATAGCGTTACACGTTATAACTTAATACTATGTAATGTTACACGTTATAACGTAATTCTATATAACGTTACACGTTATAACGTGATACTATATGACGTTACACGTTATAACGTAATACTATATGACGTTACACGTTATATCGTAATACTATATAACGTTACACGTTATAACGTAGTACTATATAACGTTACACGTTATAACGTAGTACTATATAACGTTACACGTTATGACGTGATACTATATAACGTTACACGTTATAACGTGATACTATATAACGTTACACGTTATAACGTGATACTATATAACGTTAAACGTTTTAACGTGATACTATATAACGTTACACGTTATAACGTAATACTATATATCGTTACACGTTATATCGTAATACTATATGACGTTACACGTTATAACGTAATACTATATGACGTTACACGTTATAACGTAATACTATATACCGTTACACGTTATAACGTAATACTATATAACGTTACACGTTATAACGTAATACTATATAACGCTACACGTTATATCGTAATTCTATATAACGTTACACGTTATATCGTAATACTATATAACGTTACACGTTATAACGTAGTACTATATTACGTTACACGTTATAACGTAGTACTATATAACGTTACACGTTATGACGTGATACTATATAACGTTACACGTTATAACGTGATACTATATAACGTTACACGTTATAACGTGATACTATATAACGTTACACGTTATAACGTGATACTATATAACGTTACACGTTATAACGTGATACTATATAACGTTACACGTTTTAACGTGATACTATATAACGTTACACGTTATAACGTGATACTATATATCGTTACACGTTATAACGTAGTACTATACAACGTTACACGTTATAACGTTTAACTATATAACGTTACACGTTATAACGTTAAACTATATAACGTTACACGTTATTACGTTAAACTATATTACGTTACACGTTATAATGTAATACTATATAACGTTACACGTTATAACGTAGTACTATATAACGTGACACGATAGAACGTAATACTATATAACGTTACACGGTGTACTGATATACGATATAACGTTATACGTTACCACGCAACACTAGATACCGTCATAGGTTGCATCGTAGTAGTAAATACCGTTACACGTTGTAACGTAATACTATATAACGTTACACGCTGTAACGTAATACTATTTAACGTTACATGTTATATCGTAATACTATATAGCGTTACACGTTATAACTTAATACTATGTAATGTTACACGTTATAACGTAATTCTATATAACGTTACACGTTATAACGTGATACTATATGACGTTACACGTTATAACGTAATACTATATGACGTTACACGTTATAACGTAATACTATATAACGTTACACGTTATATCGTAATACTATATAACGTTACACGTTATAACGTAGTACTATATAACGTTACACGTTATAACGTAGTACTATATAACGTTACACGTTATGACGTGATACTATATAACGTTACACGTTATAACGTGATACTATATAACGTTACACGTTATAACGTGATACTATATAACGTTACACGTTATAACGTGATACTATATAACGTTACACGTTATAACGTGATACTATATAACGTTACACGTTATAACGTGATACTATATAACGTTACACGTTTTAACGTGATACTATATAACGTTACACGTTATAACGTAATACTATATATCGTTACACGTTATAACGTAGTACTATATAACGTTACACGTTATAACGTTTAACTATATAACGTTACACGTTATAACGTTAAACTATATAACGTTACACGTTATTACGTTAAACTATATTACGTTACACGTTATAACGTAATACTATATAACGTTACACGTTATAACGTAGTACTATATAACGTGACACGATAGAACGTAATATTATATAACGTTACACGGTGTACTGATATACGATATAACGTTATACGTTACCACGCAACACTAGATACCGTCATAGGTTGCATCGTAGTAGTAAATAACGTTACACGTTGTAACGTAATACTATACAACGTTACACGCTTTAACGTAATACTATTTAACGTTACATGTTATATCGTAATACTATATAGCGTTACACGTTATAACTTAATACTATATAATGTTACACGTTGTACTGATATACGATATAACGTCATAGGTTACATTGTATTAGTAAATAACGTTACACGTTATAACGTAATACTATATAACGCTACAGGTTATATCGTAATACTATATAACGTTACACGTTATAACGTAATACTATATGACGTTACACGTTATAACGTAATACTATATACCGTTACACGTTATAACGTAATACTATATAACGTTACACGTTATAACGTAATACTATATAACGTTACACGGTTATATCGTAATTCTATATAACGTTACACGTTATATCGTAATACTATATAGCGTTACACGTTATAACGTAATACTATATGACGTTACACGTTATAACGTAATACTATTTAACGTTACATGTTATATCGTAATACTATATAGCGTTACACGTTATAACCTAATACTATGTAATGTTACACGTTATAACGTGATACTATATGACGTTACACGTTATAACGTAATACTATATAGCGTTACTCGTTATAACGTAATACTGTGTAACGTTACAGGTTATAACGTAATACTATACAACGTTACACGATGTACTGATATACGATGTAACGTCATAGGTTACATTGTAATAGTAAATAACGTTACACGTTATAACGTAATACTATGTAACGTGACACGATATAACGTAATACTATATAATGTTACACGATGTACTGATATACGATATAACGTTATACGTTACCACGCAACACTAGATACCGTCATAGGTTACATCGTAGTAGTAAATAACGTTACACGTTGTAACGTAACACTATATAACGCTACACGTTATATCGTAATACTATATAACGTTACACGTTATAACGTAATACCATTTAACGTTGCATGTTATATCGTAATACTATATAGCGTTACACGTTATAACTTAATACTATATAATGTTACACGTTGTACTGATATACGATATAACGTCATAGGTTACATTGTAATAGTAAATAACGTTGCACGTTATAACGTGATACTATATAACGTTACACGTTATAACGTGATACTATATGACGTTACACGTTATAACGTAATACTATATGACGTTACACGTTATAACGTAATACTATACGACGTTACATGTTATAACGTAATACTCTATGACGTTACACGCTATAACGTGTTACTGTATAACGTTACTCGTTATAACGAATTACTACATTACGATACACGTTATAACGTAATACTGTGTAACGTTACAAGTTATAACGTATTACTGCATAACGATACACGTTATAACGTAATACTACATAGCGTTACACGTTATAACGTAATACTGTGTAACGTTACAAGTTATAACGTAATACTATACAACGTTACACGATGTACGGATATACGATGTAACGTCATAGGTTACATTGTAATAGTAAATAACGTTACACGTTATAACGTAATACTATATGACGTTACACGTTATAACGTAATACTATATGACGTGACACGTTATAACGTAATACTATATGACGTCACACGTTATAACGTAATACTATATGACGTTACACGCTATAACGTAATACTGTATAACGTTACTCGCTATAACGTATTTCTGCATAAGGATACACGTTATAACGTAATACTACATAGCCTTACACGTTATAACGTAATACTGTGTAACGTTACAAGTTATAACGTAATACTATACAACGTTACACGATGTACTAATATACGATGTAACGTCATAGGTTACATTGTAATAGTAAATAACGTTACACGTTATAACGTAATACTATATGACGTTACACGTTATAACGTGATACTGTATAACGTTACACGTTATAACGTAATACTATATGACGTCACACGTTATAACGTAATACTATATGACGTTACACGCTATAACGTAATACTGTATAACGTTACACGTTATAACGTAATACTGTGTAACGTTACACGTTATAACGTAATACTATATAACGTTACACGTTATAACGTAATACTATATAACGCTACACGTTATATCGTAATACTATATAACACTACACGTTATAACGTAATACTATATGACGTTACACGTTATAACGTGATACTATATAACGTTACACGTTATAACGTGATACTATTTAACGTTACAAGTTATAACGTATTACTGCATAACGATACACGTTATAACGTAATACTATATGACGTGGCACGTTATAACGTAATACTATATGACGTCATACGTTATAACGTAATACTATACGACGTTACACGCTATAACGTAATACTGTATAACGTTACTCGTTATAACGTATTTCTGCATAACGATACACGTTATAACGTAATACTACATAGCCTTACACGTTATAACGTAATACTGTGTAACGTTACAAGTTATAACGTAATACTATACAACGTTACACGATGTACTGATATACGATGTAACGTCATAGGTTACATTGTAATAGTAAATAACGTTACACGTTATAACGTAATACTATATGACGTTACACGTTATAACGTGATACTATATAACGTTACACGTTATAACGTGATACTATATAACGTTACACGTTATAACGTGATACTATATAACGTTACACGTTATATCGTAATACTATATGACGTTACACGTTGTAAAGTTATACTATATAACGTTATACGTTATAATGTAATACTATATAACGTTACACGTTGTAACGTAATACTGTATAACGTTATACGTTACCTCGCAAAACTATATAGCGTCATAGGTCACATCGTAATACGAAGTAACGTTCTACGTTATAACGTTTTACTATATAACGTTATATGTTATATCGTAATACTATATAACGCTACACGTTATAATGTAATACTATATAATGTTACACGTTATAACGTAATACTATGTAACGTGACACGATATAACGTAATACTATATAACGTTACACGATGTACTGATATACGATATAACGTTATACGTTACTACGCAACACTAGATAACGTCATAGGTTACATCGTAGTAATAAATAACGTTTCACGTTGTAACGTAATACTATATAACGTTACACGTTATAACGTAATACTATTTAACGTTACATGTTATATCGTAATACTATATAGCGTTGCACGTTACAACTTAATACTATATAATGTTACACGTTGTACTGATATACGATATAGCGTCATAGGTTACATTGTAATAGTAAATAACGTTACACGTTATAACGTAATACTATATAACGCTACACGTTATATCGTAATACTATATAACGTTACACGTTATAACGTAATACTATATGACGTTACACGTTATAACGTAATACTATATGACGTTACACGTTATAACGTGATACTATATGACGTTACACGTTATAACGTGATACTATATGACGTTACACGTTATAACGTAATACTGTATAACGTTACCCGTTATAACGTATTACTGCATAACGATACACGTTATAACGTGATGCTATATGACGTTACACGTTATAACGTAATACTATATGACGTTACACGTTATAACGTAATACTATATGACGTTACACGTTATAACGTAATACTATACGACTTTACACGTTATAACGTAATACTATATGACGTTACACGCTATAACGTAATACTGTATAACGTTACCCGTTATAACGTATTACTGCATAACGATACACGTTATAACGTGATGCTATATAACGTTACACGTTATAACGTGATACTATATAACGTTACACGTTTCAACGTGATACTATATAACGTTACACGTTATAACTTAATACTATGTAATGTTACACGTTATAACGTAAAACTATATAACAATACACGCTATAACGTAATACTATATGACGTTACACGTTATAACGTAATACTATGTAACGTGACACGATATAACGTAATACTATATAACGTTACACGTTATAACTTAATACTATATAACGTTATACGTTATATCGTAATACTATATAACGCTACACGTTATAATGTAATACTATATAATGTTACACGTTATAACGTAATACTATGTAACGTGACACGATATAACGTAATACTATATAACGTTACACGATGTACTGACATACGATATAACGTTATACGTTACGACGCAACACTAGATACCATCATAGGTTACATAGTAGTAGTAAATAACGTTACACGTTGTAACGTAATACTATATAACGTTACACGTTATAACGTAATACTATTTAACGTTACATGTTATATCGTAATACTATATAGCGTTACACGTTATAACTTAATACTATGTAATGTTACACGTTATAACGTGATACTATATAACGTTACACGTTTCAACGTGATACTATATAACGTTACACGTTATAACGTAATACTAGATAACGTTACACGTTATAACTTAATACTATGTAATGTCACACGTTATAACGTAATACTATATGACGTTACACGCTATAACGTAATACTGTATAACGTTACTCGTTATAACGTATTACTGCATAACGATACACGTTATAACGTGATACTATATAACGTTACACGTTTCAACGTGATACTATATAACGTTACACGTTATAACGTAATACTATATAACGTTGCACGTTATAACTTAATACTATGTAATGTTACACGTTATAACTTAATACTATGTAATGTTACACGTTATAACGTGATACTATATGACGTTACACGTTATAACGTAATACTATATGACGTTACACGTTATATCGTAATACTATATAACGTTACACGTTATAACGTCATACTATATGACGTTACACGTTATGACGTAATACTATATAACGTTACACGTTATAACGTGATACTATATAACGTTACACGTTATAACGTAATACTGTATAACGTTATACGTTACCTCGCAAAACTATATAGCGTCATAGGTCACATCGTAATACGAAGTAACGTTACACGTTATAACGTAGTACTATATAACGTTACATGTTATATCGTAATACTATATAGCGTTACACGTTATAACTTAATACTATGTAATGTTACACGTTATAACGTGATACTATATAACGTTACACGTTATAACGTAATACTATTTAACGTTACACGTTATAACGTGATACTATATAACGTTACACGTTATAACGTGATACTATATAACGTTACACGTTATAACGTGATACTATATAACGCTACACGTTATAACGTGATACTATATAACGTTACACGTTTTAACGTTATACTATATAACGTTACACGTTATAACGTAATAGTGTGTAACGTTACAAGTTATAACGTAATACTATACAGCGTTACACGATGTACTGATATACGATGTAACGTCATAGGTTACATTGTAATAGTAAATAACGTTACACGTTATAACGTGATACTATATAACGTTACACGTTATATCGTAATACTGTGTAACGTTACAAGTTATAACGTAATACTATACAACGTTACACGATGTACCGATATACGATGTAACGTCATAGGTTACATTGTAATAGTAAATAACGTTCCACGTTATAACGTCATACTATATGACGTTACACGTTATAACGTGATACTATATAACGTTACACGTTATATCGTAATAGTATATAACGTTACACGTTATAACGTAATACTGTGTAACGTTACGCGTTATAACGTGATGCTATATGACGTTACACGTTATAACGTAATACTATATGACGTTACACGTTATAACGTAATACAATATGACGTTACACGTTATAACGTAATACTGTGTAACGTTACAAGTTATAACGTAATACTATACACGTTACACGATGTACTGATATACGATGTAACGTCATAGGTTACATTGTAATAGTAAATAACGTTACACGTTATAACGTAATACTATATGACGTTACACGTTATAACGTAATACTATGTAACGTGACACGATATAACGTAATACTATATAACGGTTACACGTTTTAACTTAATACTATATAACGTTATATGTTATATCGTAATACTATATAACGCTACACGTTAAAATGTAATACTATATAATGTTACACGTTATAACGTAATACTATGTAACGTGACACGATATAACGTAATACTGTATAACGTTACACGATGTACTGATATACGATATAACGTTATACATTACCACGCAACACTAGATACCGTCATAGGTTACATCGTAGTAGTAAATAACGTTACACGTTGTAACGTAATACTATATAACGCTACACGTTATAACGTAATACTATTTAACGTTACATGTTATATCGTAATACTATATAGCGTTACACGTTATAACTTAATACTATGTAATGTTACACGTTATAACGTGATACTATATAACGTTACACGTTATAACGTGATACTATATAACGTTACACGTTATAACGTGATACTATATAACGTTACACGTTATAACGTGATACTATATAACGTTACACGTTATAACGTGATACTATATAACGTTACACGTTATAACGTAATACTGTATAACGTTATACGTTACCTCGCAAAACTATATAGCGTCATAGGTCACATCGTAATACGAAGTAACGTTACACGTTATAACGTAGTACTATATAATGTTACATGTTATAACGTAGTACTATATAACGTTACACGTTATAACGTTAAACTATATAACGTTACATGTTATAACGTAGTACTATATAACGTTACACGTTATAACGTTAAACTATATAACGTTACACGTTATAACGTAATACTATATAACGCTACACGTTATATCGTAATACTATATAACGTTACACGTTATAACGTAATACCATTTAACGTTGCATGTTATATCGTAATACTATATAGCGTTACACGTTATAACTTAATACTATATAATGTTACACGTTGTACTGATATACGATATAACGTCATAGGTTACATTGTAATAGTAAATAACGTAACACGTTATAACGTACTACTATATAACGTTACACGTTATAACGTGATACTATATGACGTTACACGTTATATCGTAATACTATATGACGTTACACGTTATATCGTAATACTATATAACGTTACACGTTATAACGTAGTACTATATAACGTTACACGTTATATCGTGATACTATATAACGTTACACGTTATAACGTAATACTATATGACGTTACACGTTATAACGTGATACTATATAACGTTACACGTTATATCGTAATACTATAAAACCTTACACGTTATATAGTAATACTATATAACGTTACACGTTATAACGTAGTACTAGATGACGATACACGTTTTAACGTGATACTATATAACGTTACACGTTATAACGTAATACTGTGTAACGTTACGCGTTATAACGTGATACTATATGACGTTACACGTTATAACGTAATACTATATGACGTTACACGTTATAACGTAATACTGTGTAACGTTACAAGTTATAACGTAATACTATACAACGTTACACGATGTACTGATATACGATGTAACGTCATAGGTTACATTGTAATAGTAAATAACGTTACACGTTATAACGTAATACTATATGACGTTACACGTTATAACGTGATACTATATAACGCTACACGTTATATCGTAATACTATATAACGTTACACGTTATAACGTAATACCATTTAACGTTGCATGTTATATCGTAATACTATATAGCGTTACACGTTATAACTTAATACTATATAATGTTACACGTTGTACTGATATACGATATAACGTCATAGGTTACATTGTAATAGTAAATAACGTTACACGTTATAACGTAATACTATATAACGTTACACGTTATAACGTGATACTGTGTAACGTTACAAGTTATAACGTAATACTATACAGCGTTACACGATGTACTGATATACGATGTAACGTCATAGGATACATTGTAATAGTAAATAACGTTACACGTTATAACGTAATACTATATGACGTTACACGTTATAACGTGATACTATATAACGTTACACGTTATATCGTAATACTATAAAACCTTACACGTTATATCGTAATACTATATAACGTTACACGTTATAACGTAGTACTATATGACGTTACACGTTATAACGTAATACAATATGACGTTACACTTTATAACGTAATACTGTGTAACGTTACAAGTTATAACGTAATAGTATACAACGTTACACGATGTACTGATATACGATGTAACGTCATAGGTTACATTGTAATAGTACATAACGTTACACGTTATAACGTAATACTATATGACGTTACACGTTATAACGTGATACTATATAACGTTACACGTTATATCGTAATACTATAAAACCTTACACGTTATATCGTAATACTATATAACGTTACACGTTATAACGTAGTACTATATGACGTTACACGTTTTAACGTGATACTATGTATCGTTACACGTTATAACGTGATACTATATGACGTTACACGTTATAACGTAATACTATAGGACGTTACACGTTATAACGTAATGCAATATGACGTTACACGTTATAACGTAATACTATATGACGTTACACGTTATAACGTAATACTATATGACGTTACACGTTATAACGTAATACAATATGACGTTACACGTTATAACGTAATACTGTGTAACGTTACAAGTTATAACGTAATAGTATACAACGTTACACGATGTACTGATATACGATGTAACGTCATAGGTTACATTGTAATAGTAAATAACGTTACACGTTATAACGTAATACTATATGACGTTACACGTTATAACGTGATACTATATAACGCTACACGTTATATCGTAATACTGTGTAACGTTACAAGTTATAACGTAATACTATACAGCGTTACACGATGTACTGATATACGATGTAACGTCATAGGATACATTGTAATAGTAAATAACGTTACACGTTATAACGTAATACTATATGACGTTACACGTTATAACGTGATACTATATAACGTTACACGTTATATCGTAATACTATATGACGTTACACGTTATATCGTAATACTATATAACGTTACACGTTTTAACGTAATACTATATGAGGTTACACGTTATAACGTAATACTATATGACGTCACACGTTATAACGTAATACTATATGACGTTACACGCTATAACGTAATACTGTATAACGTTACTCGTTATAACGTATTACTGCATAACGATACACGTTATAACGTAATACTGTGTAACGTTGCACGTTATAACGTGATACTATATAACGTTACACGTTATAACGTGATGCTATGTAACGTTACACGTTGTAAAGTTATACTATATAACGTTATACGTTATAATGTAATACTATATAACGTCACACGTTATAACGTAATACTGTATAACGTTATACGTTACCTCGCAAAACTATATAGCGTCATAGGTCACATCGTAATACGAAGTAACGTTCTACGTTATAACGTAATACTATATAACGTTATATGTTATATCGTAATACTATATAACGCTACACGTTATAATGTAATACTATATAATGTTACACGTTATAACGTAATACTATGTAACGTGACACGATATAACGTAATACTATTTAACGTTACATGTTATATCGTAATACTATATAGCGTTGCACGTTACAACTTAATACTATATAATGTTACACGTTGTACTGATATACGATATAACGTCATAGGTTACATTGTAATAGTAAATAACGTTACACGTTTTAACGTGATACTATATAACGTTACACGTTTTAACGTGATACTATATAACGTTACACGTTATAACGTAGTACTATATAACGTTACACGTTATAACGTTAAACTATATAACGTTACACGTTATAACGTTAAACTATATAACGTTACACGTTATTACGTAAAACTATATAACGTTACACGTTATAACGTAATACTATATAACGTTACACGTTATAACATAGTACTATATAACGTGACACGATATAACGTAATACTATATAACGTTACACGGTGTACTGATATACGATATAACGTTATACGTTACCACGCAACACTAGATACCGTCATAGGTTACATCGTAATAGTAAATAACGTTACACGTTGTAACGTAATACTATATAACGTTACACGCTATAACGTAATACTATTTAACGTTACATGTTATATCGTAATACTATATAGCGTTACACGTTATAACTTAATACTATATATTGTTACACGTTGTACTGATATACGATATAACGTCATAGGTTACATTGTAATAGCAAATAACGTTACACGTTATAACGTAATACTATATAACGCTACACGTTATATCGTAATACTATATAACGTTACACGTTATATCGTAATACTATAAAACCTTACACGTTATATCGTTATACTATATAACGCTACACGTTATATCGTAATACTATATAACGTTACACGTTATATCGTAATACTATAAAACCTTACACGTTATATCGTAATACTATATAACGTTACACGTTATATCGTAATACTATAAAACCTTACACGTTATATCGTAATATTATATGACGTTACACGTTATAACGTAATACTATATGACGTTACACGTTATAACGTAATACTATATAACGTTACACGTTATAACGTAATACTATATAACGTTACACGTTATATCGTAATTCTATATAACGTTACACGTTATATCGTAATTCTATATAACGTTACACGCTATATCGTAATACTATATAGCGTTACACGTTATAACGTAATACTATATGACGTTACACGTTATAACGTATTACTATTTAACGTTACATGTTATATCGTAATACTATATAGCGTTACACGTTATAACTTAATACTATGTAATGTTACACGTTATAACGTAATACTATATAACGTTACACGTTATAACGTAATACTATATGACGTTACACGTTATAACGTGATACTATATGACGTTACACGTTATAACGTAATACTATATGACGTTACACGTTATAACGTAATACTATACGACGTTACACGTTATAACGTAATACTATATGACGTTACACGCTATAACGTAATACTGTATAACGTTACTCGTTATAACGTAATACTGTGTAACGTTACAAGTTATAACGTAATACTATACAACGTTACACGATGTACTGATATACGATGTAGCGTCATAGGTTACATTGTAATAGTAAATAACGTTACACGTTATAACGTAATACTATATAACGTTACACGTTATAACCTAATACTATGTAACGTGACACGATATAACGTAATACTCTATAACGTTACACGGTGTACTGATATACGATATAACGTTATGCGTTAGCACGCAACACTAGATACCGTCATAGGTTTCATCGTAGTAGTAAATAACGTTACACTTTGTAACGTAATACTATATAACGCTACACGTTATATCGTAATACTATATAACGTTACACGTTATAACGTAATACCATTTAACGTTGCATGTTATATCGTAATACTATATAGCGTTACACGTTATAACGCAATACTATATGACGTTACAAGTTATAACGTGATCCTATACAACGTTACACGATGTACTGATATACGATGTAACGTCATAGGTTACATTGTAATAGTAAATAACGTTACACGTTATAACGTAATACTATATGACGTTACACGTTATAACGTGATACTATATAACGTTACACGTTATAACGTGATACTATATAACGTTACACGTTATAACGTGATACTATATAACGTTACACGTTATAAAGTGATACTATATAACGTTACACGTTATAACGTGATACTATATAACGTTACACGTTATAACGTGATACTATATGACGTTACACGTTATAACGTAATACTATATGACGTCACACGTTATAACGTAATACTATCTGACGTTACACGCTATAACGTAATACTGTATAACGTTACTCGTTATAACGTATTACTGCATAACGATACACGTTATAACGTAATACTATATAACGTTATATGTTATATCGTAATACTATATAACGCTACACGTTATAACGTGATACTATATGACGTTACACGTTATAACGTAATACTATTTAACGTTACACGTTATAACGTAATACTATATAACGCTACACGTTATATCGTAATACTATATAACGTTACACGTTATATCGTAATACTATAAAACCTTACACGTTATATCGTAATACTATATAACGTTACACGTTATATCGTAATACTATAAAACCTTACACGTTATATCGTAATATTATATGACGTTACACGTTATAACGTAATACTATATGACGTTACACGTTATAACGTAATACTATATAACGTTACACGTTATAACGTAATACTATATAACGTTACACGTTATATCGTAATTCTATATAACGTTACACGTTATATCGTAATTCTATATACCGTTACACGCTATATCGTAATACTATATAGCGTTACACGTTATAACGTAATACTATATGACGTTACACGTTATAACGTAATACTATATGACGTTACACGTTATAACGTGATACTATATGACGTTACACGTTATAACGTGATACTATATGACGTTACACGTTATAACGTAATACTATACGACGTTACACGTTATAACGTAATACTATACGACGTTACACGTTATAACGTAATACTATATGACGTTACACGCTATAACGTAATACTGTATAACGTTACTCGTTATAACGTAATACTGTGTAACGTTACAAGTTATAACGTAATACTATACAACGTTACACGATGTACTGATATACGATGTAGCGTCATAGGTTACATTGTAATAGTAAATAACGTTACACGTTATAACGTAATACTATATGACGTTACACGTTATAACCTAATACTATGTAACGTGACACGATATAACGTAATACTCTATAACGTTACACGGTGTACTGATATACGATATAACGTTATGCGTTAGCACGCAACACTAGATACCGTCATAGGTTTCATCGTAGTAGTAAATAACGTTACACGTTGTAACGTAATACTATATAACGCTACACGTTATATCGTAATACTATATAACGTTACACGTTATAACGTAATACCATTTAACGTTGCATGTTATATCGTAATACTATATAGCGTTACACGTTATAACGCAATACTATATGACGTTACAAGTTATAACGTGATCCTATACAACGTTACACGATGTACTGATATACGATGTAACGTCATAGGTTACATTGTAATAGTAAATAACGTTACACGTTATAACGTAATACTATATGACGTTACACGTTATAACGTGATACTATATAACGTTACACGTTATAACGTGATACTATATAACGTTACACGTTATAACGTGATACTATATAACGTTACACGTTATAAAGTGATACTATATAACGTTACACGTTATAACGTGATACTATATAACGTTACACGTTATAACGTGATACTATATGACGTTACACGTTATAACGTAATACTATATGACGTCACACGTTATAACGTAATACTATCTGACGTTACACGCTATAACGTAATACTGTATAACGTTACTCGTTATAACGTATTACTGCATAACGATACACGTTATAACGTAATACTATATAACGTTATATGTTATATCGTAATACTATATAACGCTACACGTTATAACGTGATACTATATGACGTTACACGTTATAACGTAATACTATTTAACGTTACACGTTATAACGTAATACTATATAACGCTACACGTTATATCGTAATACTATATAACGTTACACGTTATAACGTAATACTATATGACGTTACACGTTATAACGTAATACTATATGACGTTACACGTTATATCGTAATACTATATAACGTTACACGATGTACTGATATACGATATAACGTTATACGTTACCACGCAACACTAGATACCGTCATAGGTTACATCGTAGTAGTAAATAACGTTACACGTTGTAACGTAATACTATATAACGTTACACGTTGTAACGTAATACTATATAACGTTACACGTTGTAACGTAATACTATATAACGTTACACGTTATAACGTAATACTATTTAACGTTACACGTTATAACGTGATACTATATGACGTTACACGTTATAACGTGATACTATATAACGTTACACGTTATAACGTGATACTATATAACGTTACACGTTATATCGTAATACTATATAACGTTACACGTTGTAAAGTTATACTATATAACGTTATACGTTATAATGTAATACTATATAACGTTACACGTTCTAACGTGATACTATATAACGTTACACGTTCTAACGTGATACTATATAACGTTACACGTTATAACGTTAAACTATATAACGTTACACGTTATAACGTTAAACTATATAACGTTACACGTTATTACGTTAAACTATATAACGTTACACGTTATAACGTAATACTATATAACGTTACACGTTATAAAGTAATACTATATAACGTTACACGTTATAACGTAATACTATTTAACGTTACATGTTATATCGTAATACTATATAACGTTACACGTTATAACGTAATACTATTTAACGTTACATGTTATATCGTAATACTATATAGCGTTGCACGTTACAACTTAATACTATATAATGTTACACGTTGTACTTATATACGATATAACGTCATAGGTTACATTGTAATAGTAAATAACGTTACACGTTATAACTTAATACAATATAATGCTACACGTTATATCGTAATACTATATAACGTTACACGTTATAACGTGATACTATATAACGTTACACGTTTTAACGTGATACTATATAACGTTACACGTTCTAACGTGATACTATATAACGTTACACGTTCTAACGTGATACTATATAACGTTACACGTTATAACGTTAAACTATATAACGTTACACGTTATAACGTTAAACTATATAACGTTACACGTTATTACGTTAAACTATATAATGTTACACGTTATAACGTAATACTATATAACGTTACACGTTATAACGTAATACTATATAACGTTACACGTTATAACGTAATACTATATAACGTTACACGTTATAACGTAGTACTATATAACGTGACACGATATAACGTCATACTATATAACGTTACACGGTGTACTGATATACGATATAACGTCATAGGTTACATTGTAATAGTAAATAACGTTACACGTTATAACGTAATACTATATAACGCTACACGTTATATCGTAATACTATATAACGTTACACGTTATAACGTAATACTATATAACGTTACACGTTATATCGTAATTCTATATAACGTTACACGTTATATCGTAATACTATATAACGTTATGCGTTACCACGCAATACTAGATACCGTCATAGGTTACATCGTAGTAGTAAATAACGTTACAAGTTATAACGTAATACTATACAACGTTACACGACGTACTGATATACGATGTAACGTCATAGGTTACATTGTAATAGTAAATAACGTTACACGTTATAACGTAATACTATATGACGTTACACGTTATAACGTGATACTATATAACGTTACACGTTATAACGTGATACTATATAACGTTACACGTTATATCGTAATATTATATAACGTTACACGTTGTAAAGTTATACTATATAACGTTATACGTTATAATGTAATACTATATAACGTTATACGTTACCTCGCAAAACTATATAGCGTCATAGGTCACATCGTAATACGAAGTAACGTTCTACGTTATAACGTAATACTATATAACGTTATATGTTATATCGTAATACTATATAACGCTACACGTTATAATGTAATACTATATAATGTTACACGTTATAACGTAATACTATGTAACGTGACACGATATAACGTAATACTATATAACGTTACACGATGTACTGATATACGATATAACGTTATACGTTACCACGCAACACTAGATACCGTCATAGGTTACAATGTAGTAGTAAATAACGTTACACGTTGTAACGTAATACAATATAACGTTACACGTTATAACGTAATACTATTTAACGTTACATGTTATATCGTAATACTATATAGCGTTGCACGTTACAACTTAATACTATATAATGTTACACGTTGTACTGATATACGATATAACGTCATAGGTTACATTGTAATAGTAAATAACGTTACACGTTATAACGTAATACAATATAACGCTACACGTTATATCGTAATACTATATAACGTTACACGTTATAACGTGATACTATATAACGTTACACGTTTTAACGTGATACTATATAACGTTACACGTTCTAACGTGATACTATATAACGTTACACGTTATAACGTAATACTATATAACGTTACACGTTATAACGTAGTACTATATAACGTTACACATTATAACGTTAAACTATATAACGTTACACGTTATAACGTTAAACTATATAACGTTACACGTTATTACGTTAAACTATATAACGTTACACGTTATAACGTAATACTATATAACGTTACACGTTATAACGTAATACTATATAACGTTACACGTTATAACGTAGTACTATATAACGTGACACGATATAACGTCATACTATATAACGTTACACGGTGTACTGATATACGATATAACGTTATACGTTACCACGCAACACTAGATACCGTCATAGGTTACATCGTAGT
This sequence comes from Bombus sylvestris, assembly GCA_911622165.2. Classification (NCBI taxonomy): domain Eukaryota; kingdom Metazoa; phylum Arthropoda; class Insecta; order Hymenoptera; family Apidae; genus Bombus; species Bombus sylvestris. The sequence goes on along the minus strand of OU443149.1, from coordinate 7,751,398 downwards.
AGTAAATAACGTTACACGTTTTAACGTAATACTATATAACGTTACACGCTATAACGTAATACTATTTAACGTTACATGTTATATCGTAATGCTATATAGCGTTACACGTTATAACTTAATACTATATAATGTTACACGTTGTACTGATATACGATATAACGTCATAGGTTACATTGTAATAGTAAATAACGTTACACGTTATAACGTAATACTATATAACGCTACACGTTATATCGTAATACTATATAACGTTACACGTTATAACGTAATACTATATAACGTTACACGTTATATCGTAATTCTATATAACGTTACACGTTATATCGTAATACTATATAACGTTACACGTTATATCGTAATTCTATATAACGTTACACGTTATATCGTAATACTATATAACGTTACACGTTATAACGTAATACTATATGACGTTACACGTTATAACGTAATACTATTAGCGTTACATGTTATATCGTAATACTATAGAGCGTTACACGTTATAACTTAATACTATGTAATGTTACACGTTATAACGTAATACTATATAACGTTACACGTTATAACGTAATACTATATGACGTTACACGTTATAACGTGATACTATATGACGTTACACGTTATAACGTAATACTATGTAACGTGACACGATATAACGTAATACTATATAACGTTACACGATGTACTGATATACGATATAACGTTATGCGTTACCACGCGACACTAGATACCGTCATAGGTTACATCGTAGTAGTAAATAACGTTACACGTTGTAACGTAATACTATATAACGCTACACGTTATATCGTAATACTATATAACGTTACACGTTATAACGTAATACCATTTAACGTTGCATGTTATATCGTAGTACTATATAGCGTTACACGTTATAACTTAATCTTATATAATGTTACACGTTATAACGTAATACTATATGACGTTACACGTTATAACGTAATACTATATAACGTTACACGTTATAACGTAATACTATATGACGTTACACGTTATAACGTAATACTATATGACGTTACACGTTATAACGTAATACAATATGACGTTACACGCTATAACGTAATACTGTATAACGTTACTCGTTATAACGTAATACTGTGTAACGTTACAAGTTATAACGTAATACTATACAACGTTACACGATGTACTGATATACGATGTAACGTCATAGGTTACATTGTAATAGTAAATAACGTTACACGTTATAACGTAATACTATGTAACGTGACACGATATAACGTAATACTATATAACGTTACACGATGTACTGATATACGATATAACGTTATGCGTTACCACGCAACACTAGATACCGTCACAGGTTACATCGTAGTAGTAAATAACGTTACACGTTGTAACGTAATACTATATAATGCTACACGTTATATCGTAATACTATATAACGTTACACGTTATAACGTAATACCATTTAACGTTGCATGTTATATCGTAATACTATATAGCGTTACACGTTATAACTTAATACTATATAATGTTACACGTTATAGCGTAATACTATATGACGTTACACGTTATAACGTAATACTATATAACGTTACACGTTATAACGTAATACTATATGACGTTACACGTTATAACGTAATACTATATGACGTTACACGTTATAACGTAACACTATACCACGTTACATGTTATAACGTAATACTCTATGACGTTACACGCTATAACGTAATACTGTATAACGTTACTCGTTATAACGTATTACTACATAACGATACACGTTATAACGTAATACTACATAACGTTACACGTTATAACGTAATACTGTGTAACGTTACAAGTTATAACGTGAACCTATACAAAGTTACACGATGTACTGATATACGATGTAACGTCATAGGTTACATTGTAATAGTAAATAACGTTACACGTTATAACGTAATACTATATGACGTTACACGTTATATCGTAATACTATATAACGCTACACGTTATAATGTAATACTATATAATGTTACACGTTATAACGTAATACTATGTAACGTGACACGATATAACGTAATACTATATAACGTTACACGATGTACTGATATACGATATAACGTTATACGTTACCACGCAACACTAGATACCGTCATAGGTTACATCGTAGCAGTAAATAACGTTACACGTTGTAACGTAATACTATATAACGTTACACGTTATAACGTAATACTATTTAACGTTACATGTTATATCGTAATACTATATAGCGTTGCACGTTACAACTTAATACTATATAATGTTACACGTTGTACTGATATACGATATAACGTCATAGGTTACATTGTAATAGTAAATAACGTTACACGTTATAACGTAATACTATATAACGCTACACGTTATATCGTAATACTATATAACGTTACACGTTATATCGTAATACTATATAACGTTACACGTTATATCGTAATACTATAAAACCTTACACGTTATATCGTAATACTATATAACGTTACACGTTATATCGTAATACTATAAAACCTTACACGTTATATCGTAATACTATATGACGTTACACGTTATAACGTAATACTATATGACGTTACACGTTATAACGTAATACTATATACCGTTACACGTTATAACGTAATACTATATAACGTTACACGTTATAACGTAATACTATATAACGTTACACGTTATATCGTAATTCTATATAACGTTACACGTTATATCGTAATACTATATAACGTTACACGTTATAACGTAATACTATATGACGTTACACGTTATAACGTAATACTATATGACGTTACACGTTATAACGTAATACTATTAGCGTTACAGGTTATATCGTAATACTATAGAGCGTTACACGTTATAACTTAATACTATGTAATGTTACACGTTATAACGTGATACTATATAACGTTACACGTTATAACTTAATACTATATAACGTTATATGTTATATCGTAATACTATATAACGATACACGTTATAATGTAATACTATATAATGTTACACGTTATAACGTAATACTATGTAACGTGACACGATATAACGTAATACTATATAACGTTACACGATGTACTGATATACGATATAACGTTATACGTTACCACGCAACACTAGATACCGTCATAGGTTACATCGTAGTAGTAAATAACGTTACACGTTGTAACGTAATACTATATAACGTTACACGTTATAACGTAATACTATTTAACGTTACATGTTATATCGTAATACTATATGACGTTACACGTTATAACGTAATACTATTTAACGTTACATGTTATATCGTAGTACTATATAGCGTTACACGTTATAACTTAATACTATGTAATGTTACACGTTATAACGTAATACTATATGACGTTACACGTTATAACGTAATACTATATGACGTTACACGTTATAACGTAATACTATATGACGTTACACGTTATAACGTAATACTATATGACGTTACACGTTATATCGTAATACTATATGACGTTACACGTTATAACGTAATACTATTTAACGTTACATGTTATATCGTAATACTATATAGCGTTACACGTTATAACTTAATACTATGTAATGTTACACGTTATAACGTAATACTATATGACGTTACACGTTATAACGTAATACTATATGACGTTACACGTTATAACGTAATACTATATGACGTTACACGTTATAACGTAATACTATATGACGTTACACGTTATAACGTAATACTATATGACGTTACACGTTATAACGTAATACTATATGACGTTACACGTTATAACGTAATACTATATGACGTTACACGTTATAACGTAATACTGTATGACGTCACACGTTATAACGTAATACTATATGACGTTACACGCTATAACGTAATACTGTATAACGTTACTCGTTATAACGTATTACTGCATAACGATACACGTTATAACGTAATACTACATAACGTTACACGTTATAACGTAATACTGTGTAACGTTACAAGTTATAACGCAATACTATACAACGTTACACGATGTACTGATATACGATGTAACGTCATAGGTTACATTGTAATAGTAAATAACGTTACACGTTATAACGTAATACTATGTAACGTGACACGATATAACGTAATACTATATAACGTTACACGATGTACTGATATACGATATAACGTTATGCGTTACCACGCAACACTAGATACCGTCACAGGTTACATCGTAGTAGTAAATAACGTTACACGTTGTAACGTAATACTATATAATGCTACACGTTATATCGTAATACTATATAACGTTACACGTTATAACGTAATACCATTTAACGTTGCATGTTATATCGTAATACTATATAGCGTTACACGTTATAACTTAATACTATATAATGTTACACGTTATAGCGTAATACTATATGACGTTACACGTTATAACGTAATACTATATAACGTTACACGTTATAACGTAATACTATATGACGTTACACGTTATAACGTAATACTATATGACGTTACACGTTATAACGTAACACTATACCACGTTACATGTTATAACGTAATACTCTATGACGTTACACGCTATAACGTAATACTGTATAACGTTACTCGTTATAACGTATTACTACATAACGATACACGTTATAACGTAATACTACATAACGTTACACGTTATAACGTAATACTGTGTAACGTTACAAGTTATAACGTGAACCTATACAAAGTTACACGATGTACTGATATACGATGTAACGTCATAGGTTACATTGTAATAGTAAATAACGTTACACGTTATAACGTAATACTATATGACGTTACACGTTATATCGTAATACTATATAACGCTACACGTTATAATGTAATACTATATAATGTTACACGTTATAACGTAATACTATGTAACGTGACACGATATAACGTAATACTATATAACGTTACACGATGTACTGATATACGATATAACGTTATACGTTACCACGCAACACTAGATACCGTCATAGGTTACATCGTAGCAGTAAATAACGTTACACGTTGTAACGTAATACTATATAACGTTACACGTTATAACGTAATACTATTTAACGTTACATGTTATATCGTAATACTATATAGCGTTGCACGTTACAACTTAATACTATATAATGTTACACGTTGTACTGATATACGATATAACGTCATAGGTTACATTGTAATAGTAAATAACGTTACACGTTATAACGTAATACTATATAACGCTACACGTTATATCGTAATACTATATAACGTTACACGTTATATCGTAATACTATATAACGTTACACGTTATATCGTAATACTATAAAACCTTACACGTTATATCGTAATACTATATAACGTTACACGTTATATCGTAATACTATAAAACCTTACACGTCATATCGTAATACTATATGACGTTACACGTTATAACGTAATACTATATGACGTTACACGTTATAACGTAATACTATATACCGTTACACGTTATAACGTAATACTATATAACGTTACACGTTATAACGTAATACTATATGACGTTACACGTTATAACGTAATACTATATGACGTTACACGTTATAACGTAATACTATTAGCGTTACATGTTATATCGTAATACTATATAACGTTATATGTTATATCGTAATACTATATAACGATACACGTTATAATGTAATACTATATAATGTTACACGTTATAACGTAATACTATGTAACGTGACACGATATAACGTAATACTATATAACGTTACACGATGTACTGATATACGATATAACGTTATGCGTTACCACGCAACACTAGATACCGTCACAGGTTACATCGTAGTAGTAAATAACGTTACACGTTGTAACGTAATACTATATAATGCTACACGTTATATCGTAATACTATATAACGTTACACGTTATAACGTAATACCATTTAACGTTGCATGTTATATCGTAATACTATATAGCGTTACACGTTATAACTTAATACTATATAATGTTACACGTTATAGCGTAATACTATATGACGTTACACGTTATAACGTAATACTATATAACGTTACACGTTATAACGTAATACTATATGACGTTACACGTTATAACGTAATACTATATGACGTTACACGTTATAACGTAACACTATACCACGTTACATGTTATAGCGTAATACTCTATGACGTTACACGCTATAACGTAATACTGTATAACGTTACTCGTTATAACGTATTACTACATAACGATACACGTTATAACGTAATACTACATAACGTTACACGTTATAACGTAATACTGTGTAACGTTACAAGTTATAACGTGAACCTATACAAAGTTACACGATGTACTGATATACGATGTAACGTCATAGGTTACATTGTAATAGTAAATAACGTTACACGTTATAACGTAATACTATATGACGTTACACGTTATATCGTAATACTATATAACGCTACACGTTATAATGTAATACTATATAATGTTACACGTTATAACGTAATACTATGTAACGTGACACGATATAACGTAATACTATATAACGTTACACGATGTACTGATATACGATATAACGTTATACGTTACCACGCAACACTAGATACCGTCATAGGTTACATCGTAGCAGTAAATAACGTTACACGTTGTAACGTAATACTATATAACGTTACACGTTATAACGTAATACTATTTAACGTTACATGTTATATCGTAATACTATATAGCGTTGCACGTTACAACTTAATACTATATAATGTTACACGTTGTACTGATATACGATATAACGTCATAGGTTACATTGTAATAGTAAATAACGTTACACGTTATAACGTAATACTATATAACGCTACACGTTATATCGTAATACTATATAACGTTGCACGTTATATCGTAATACTATATAACGTTACACGTTATATCGTAATACTATAAAACCTTACACGTTATATCGTAATACTATATAACGTTACACGTTATATCGTAATACTATAAAACCTTACACGTTATATCGTAATACTATATGACGTTACACGTTATAACGTAGCACTATATGACGTTACACGTTATAACGTAATACTATATACCGTTACACGTTATAACGTAATACTATATAACGTTACACGTTATAACGTAATACTATATAACGTTACACGTTATATCGTAATTCTATATAACGTTACACGTTATATCGTAATACTATATAACGTTACACGTTATAACGTAATACTATATGACGTTACACGTTATAACGTAATACTATATGACGTTACACGTTATAACGTAATACTATTAGCGTTACATGTTATATCGTAATACTATAGAGCGTTACACGTTATAACTTAATACTATGTAATGTTACACGTTATAACGTGATACTATATAACGTTACACGTTATAACTTAATACTATATAACGTTATATGTTATATCGTAATACTATATAACGATACACGTTATAATGTAATACTATATAATGTTACACGTTATAACGTAATACTATGTAACGTGACACGATATAACGTAATACTATATAACGTTACACGATGTACTGATATACGATATAACGTTATACGTTACCACGCAACACTAGATACCGTCATAGGTTACATCGTAGTAGTAAATAACGTTACACGTTGTAACGTAATACTATATAACGTTACACGTTATAACGTAATACTATTTAACGTTACATGTTATATCGTAATACTATATGACGTTACACGTTATAACGTAATACTATTAGCGTTACATGTTATATCGTAATACTATAGAGCGTTACACGTTATAACTTAATACTATGTAATGTTACACGTTATAACGTGATACTATATAACGTTACACGTTATAACGTAATACTATATGACGTTACACGTTATAACGTAATACTATATGACGTTACACGTTATAACGTAATACTATATGACGTTACACGTTATAACGTAATACTATATGACGTTACACGTTATATCGTAATACTATATGACGTTACACGTTATAACGTAATACTATTTAACGTTACATGTTATATCGTAATACTATATAGCGTTACACGTTATAACTTAATACTATGTAATGTTACACGTTATAACGTAATACTATATGACGTTACACGTTATAACGTAATACTATATGACGTTACACGTTATAACGTAATACTATATGACGTTACACGTTATAACGTAATACTATATGACGTTACACGTTATAACGTAATACTATATGACGTTACACGTTATAACGTAATACTATATGACGTTACACGTTATAACGTAATACTATATGACGTTACACGTTATAACGTAATACTGTATGACGTCACACGTTATAACGTAATACTATATGACGTTACACGCTATAACGTAATACTGTATAACGTTACTCGTTATAACGTATTACTGCATAACGATACACGTTATAACGTAATACTACATAACGATACACGTTATAACGTAATACTGTGTAACGTTACAAGTTATAACGCAATACTATACAACGTTACACGATGTACTGATATACGATGTAACGTCATAGGTTACATTGTAATAGTAAATAACGCTACACGTTATAACGTAATACTATATGACGTTACACGTTATATCGTAATACTATATAACGTTACACGTTGTATAGTTATACTGTATAACGTTATACGTTATAATGTAATACTATATAACGTTACACGTTATAACGTAATACTATTTAACGTTACATGTTATATCGTAATACTATATAGCGTTACACGTTATAACTTAATACTATGTAATGTTACACGTTATAACGTAATACTATATGACGTTACACGTTATAGCGTAATACTATATGACGTTACACGTTATAACGTAATACTATATGACGTTACACGCTATAACGTAATACTATATGATGTCACACGTTATAACGTAATACTATATGACTTTACACGCTATAACGTAATACAGTATAACGTTACTCGTTATAACGTAATACTATATAACGTTACACGTTATAACGTAATACTATTTAACGTTACACGTTATATCGTAATACTGTGTAACGTTACAAGTTATAACGTGATCCTATACAAAGTTACACGATGTACTGATATACGATGTAACGTCATAGGTTACATTGTAATAGTAAATAACGTTACACGTTATGACGTAATACTATATAACGTTACACGTTATAACGTAATACTATATGACGTTACACGTTATAACGTAATACTATATTTCGTTACACGTTATAACGTGATACTATATAACGTTACACGTTATAACGTGATACTATATAACGTTACACGTTATGACGTTATACTATATAACGTTACACGTTATAACGTGATACTATATGACGTTACACGTTATAACGTAATACTATTTAACGTTACATGTTATATCGTAATACTATATAGCGTTACACGTTATAACTTAATACTATGTAATGTTACACGTTATAACGTAATACTATATAACGTTACACGTTATAACGTAATACTATATGACGTTACACGTTATAACGTGATACTATATGACGTTACACGTTATAACGTAATACTATATGACGTTACACGTTATAACGTAATACTATACGACGTTACACGTTATAACGTAATACTATATGACGTTACACGCTATAACGTAATACTGTACAACGTTACTCGTTATAACGTAATACTGTGTAACGTTACAAGTTATAACGTAATACTATACAACGTTACACGATGTACTGATATACGATGTAACGTCATAGGTTACATTGTAATAGTAAATAACGTTACACGTTATAACGTAATACTATATAACGTTACACGTTATAACGTAATACTATGTAACGTGACACGATATAACGTAATACTATATAACGTTACACGATGTACTGATATACGATATAACGTTATGCGTTACCACGCAACACTAGATACCGTCACAGGTTACATCGTAGTAGTAAATAACGTTACACGTTATAACGTAATACTATATGACGTTACACGTTATAATGTAATACTATATGACGTTACACGTTATAACGTAATACTATACGACGTTACATGTTATAACGTAATACTCTATGACGTTACACGCTATAACGTAATACTGTATAACGTTACTCGTTATAACGTATTACTACATAACGATACACGTTATAACGTAATACTATATGACGTTACACGTTATATCGTAAGACTGTGTAACGTTACAAGTTATAACGTGATCCTATACAAAGTTACACGATGTACTGATATACGATGTAACGTCATAGGGTACATTGTAATAGTAAATAACGTTACACGTTATAACGTAATACTATATGACGTTACACGTTATATCGTAATACTATATAACGCTATACGTTATAATGTAATACTATATAATGTTACACGTTATAACGTAATACTATGTAACGTGACACGATATAACGTAATACTATATAACGTTACACGAAGTACTGATATACGATATAACGTTATACGTTACCACGCAACACTAGATACCGTCATAGGTTACATCGTAGTAGTAAATAACGTTACACGTTGTAACGTAATACTATATAACGTTACACGTTATAACGTAATACTATTTAACGTTACACGTTATGACGTTATACTATATAACGTTACACGTTATAACGTGATACTATATGACGTTACACGTTATAACGTAATACTATTTAACGTTACATGTTATATCGTAATACTATATAGCGTTACACGTTATAACTTAATACTATGTAATGTTACACGTTATAACGTAATACTATATAACGTTACACGTTATAACGTAATACTATATGACGTTACACGTTACAACGTGATAGTATATGACGTTACACGTTATAACGTAATACTATATGACGTTACACGTTATAACGTAATACTATACGACGTTACACGTTATAACGTAATACTATATGACGTTACACGCTATAACGTAATACTGTACAACGTTACTCGTTATAACGTAATACTGTGTAACGTTACAAGTTATAACGTAATACTATACAACGTTACACGATGTACTGATATACGATGTAACGTCATAGGTTACATTGTAATAGTAAATAACGTTACACGTTATAACGTAATACTATATGACGTTACACGTTATAACGTAATACTATATGACGTTACACGTTATAGCGTAATACTATATGACGTTACACGTTATAACGTAATACTATATGACGTTACACGTTATAACGTAATACTATATGATGTCACACGTTATAACGTAATACTATATGACTTTACACGCTATAACGTAATACAGTATAACGTTACTCGTTATAACGTATTACTGCATAACGATACACGTTATAACGTAATACTACATAACGTTACACGTTGTAACGTAATACTATATAACGTTACACGTTATAACGTAATACTATTTAACGTTACACGTTATATCGTAATACTGTGTAACGTTACAAGTTATAACGTGATCCTATACAAAGTTACACGATGTACTGATATACGATGTAACGTCATAGGTTACATTGTAATAGTAAATAACGTTACACGTTATGACGTAATACTATATAACGTTACACGTTATAACGTAATACTATATGACGTTACACGTTATAACGTAATACTATATTTCGTTACACGTTATAACGTGATACTATATAACGTTACACGTTATAACGTGATACTATATAACGTTACACGTTATGACGTTATACTATATAACGTTACACGTTATAACGTGATACTATATGACGTTACACGTTATAACGTAATACTATTTAACGTTACATGTTATATCGTAATACTATATAGCGTTACACGTTATAACTTAATACTATGTAATGTTACACGTTATAACGTAATACTATATAACGTTACACGTTATAACGTAATACTATATGACGTTACACGTTATAACGTGATACTATATGACGTTACACGTTATAACGTAATACTATTTAACGTTACATGTTATATCGTAATACTATATAGCGTTACACGTTATAACTTAATACTATGTAATGTTACACGTTATAACGTAATACTATATGACGTTACACGTTATAACGTAATACTATATGACGTTACACGTTATAACGTAATACTATATGACGTTACACGTTATAACGTAATACTATACGACGTTACATGTTATAACGTAATACTATATAACGTTACACGATGTACTGATATACGATATAACGTTATACGTTACCACGCAACACTAGATACCGTCATAGGTTACATCGTAGTAGTAAATAACGTTACACGTTGTAACGTAATACTATATAACGTTACACGTTATAACGTAATACTATATAACGCCACACGTTATAATGTAATACTATATAATGTTACACGTTATAACGTAATACTATGTAACGTGACACGATATAACGTAATACTATATAACGTTACACGATGTACTGATATACGATATAACGTTATACGTTACCACGCAACACTAGATACCGTCAGAGGTTACATCGTAGTAGTAAATAACGTTACACGTTGTAACGTAATACTATATAACGCTACACGTTATATCGTAATACTATATAACGTTACACGTTATAACGTAATACCATTAAACGTTGCATGTTATGTCGTAGTACTATATAGCGTTACACGTTATAACTTAATCTTATATAATGTTACACGTTATATCGTAATACTATATAACGTTACACGTTATATCGTAATACTATAAAACCTTACACGTTATATCGTAATACTATATAACGTTACACGTTATATCGTAATACTATAAAACCTTACACGTTATATCGTAATACTATATGACGTTACACGTTATAACGTAATACTATATGACGTTACACGTTATAACGTATTACTATATTTCGTTACACGTTATAACGTGATACTATATAACGTTACACGTTATGACGTTATACTATATAACGTTACACGTTATAACGTGATACTATATGACGTTACACGTTATAACGTAATACTATTTAACGTTACATGTTATATCGTAATACTATATAGCGTTACACGTTATAACTTAATACTATGTAATGTTACACGTTATAACGTAATACTATATAACGTTACACGTTATAACGTAATACTATATGACGTTACACGTTATAACGTGATACTATATGACGTTACACGTTATAACGTAATACTATATGACGTTACACGTTATAACGTAATACTATACGACGTTACACGTTATAACGTAATACTATATGACGTTACACGCTATAACGTAATACTGTACAACGTTACCCGTTATAACGTAATACTGTGTAACGTTACAAGTTATAACGTAATACTATACAACGTTACACGATGTACTGATATACGATGTAACGTCATAGGTTACATTGTAATAGTAAATAACGTTACACGTTATAACGTAATACTATATAACGTTACACGTTACAACGTAATACTATATAACGTTACACGATGTACTGATATACGATATAACGTTATGCGTTACCACGCAACACTAGATACCGTCACAGGTTACATCGTAGTAGTAAATAACGTTACACGTTATAACGTAATACTATATGACGTTACACGTTATAACGTAATACTATATGACGTTACACGTTATAACGTAATACTATACGACGTTACATGTTATAACGTAATACTCTATGACGTTACACGCTATAACGTAATACTGTATAACGTTACTCGTTATAACGTATTACTACATAACGATACACGTTATAACGTAATACTATATGACGTTACACGTTATATCGTAATACTGTGTAACGTTACAAGTTATAACGTGATCCTATACAACGTTACACGATGTACTGATATACGATGTAACGTCATAGGTTACATTGTAATAGTAAATAACGTTACACGTTATAACGTAATACTATATGACGTTACACGTTATATCGTAATACTATATAACGCTATACGTTATAATGTAATACTATATAATGTTACACGTTATAACGTAATACTATGTAACGTGACACGATATAACGTAATACTATATAACGTTACACGAAGTACTGATATACGATATAACGTTATACGTTACCACGCAACACTAGATACCGTCATAGGTTACATCGTAGTAGCAAATAACGTTACACGTTGTAACGTAATACTATATAACGTTACACGTTATAACGTAATACTATTTAACGTTACATGTTATATCGTAATACTATATAGCGTTGCACGTTACAACCTAATAGTATATAATGTTACACGTTGTACTGATATACGATATAACGTCATAGGTTACATTGTAATAGTAAATAACGTTACACGTTATAACGTAATACTATATAACGCTACACGTTATATCGTAATACTATATAACGTTACACGTTATATCGTAATACTATAAAACCTTACACGTTATATCGTAATACTATATAACGTTACACGTTATATCGTAATACTATAAAACCTTACACGTTATATCGTAATACTATATGACGTTACACGTTCTAACGTAATACTATATGACGTTACACGTTATAACGTAATACTATATACCGTTACACGTTATAACGTAATACTATATAACGTTACACGTTATAACGTAATACTATATAACGTTACACGTTATATCGTGATACTATATGACGTTACACGTTATAACGTGATACTATATGACGTTACACGTTATAACCTAATACTATATGACGTTACACATTATAACGTAATACTATGTAACGTGACACGATATGACGTAATACTATATAACGTTACACGATGTACTGATATACGATATAACGTTATGCGTTACCACGCAACACTAGATACCGTCATAGGTTACATCGTAGTAGTAAATAACGTTACACGTTGTAACGTAATACTATATAACGCTACACGTTATATCGTAATACTATATAACGTTACACGTTATAACGTAATACCATTTAACGTTGCATGTTATATCGTAATACTATATAGCGTTACACGTTATAACTTAATACTATATGACGTTACACGTTATAACGTAATACTATATGACGTTACACGTTGTAACGTAATACTATATAACGCTACACGTTATATCGTAATACTATATAACGTTACACGTTATAACGTAATACCATTTAACGTTGCATGTTATATCGTAATACTATATAGCGTTGCACGTTACAACTTAATACTATATAATGTTACACGTTGTACTGATATACGATATAACGTCATAGGTTACATTGTAATAGTAAATAACGTTACACGTTATAACGTAATACTATATGACGTTACACATTATAACGTGATACTATATAACGTTACACGTTATAACGTAATACTATATAACGTTACACGTTATAACGTGATACTATATAACGTTACACGTTATAACGTGATACTATATAACGTTACACGTTATAACGTGATACTATATAACGTTACACGTTATAACGTGATACTATATAACGTTACACGTTATAACGTGATACTATATAACGTTACACGTTATAACGTGATACTATATAACGTTACACGTTATAACGTAATACTATATAACGTTACACATTATAACTTAATACTATATAACGTTATATGTTATATCGTAATACTATATAACGCTACACGTTATAATGTAATACTATATGATGTTACACGTTATAACGTAATACTATGTAACGTGACACGATATAACGTAATACTATATAACGTTACACGATGTACTGATATACGATATAACGTTATACGTTACCACGCAACACTAGATACCGTCATAGGTTACATCGTAGTAGTAAATAACGTTACACGTTATAACGTAATACTATATAACGTTACACGTTATAACGTGATACTATATAACGTTACACGTTATAACGTGATACTATATAACGTTACACGTTATAACGTGATACTATATAACGTTACACGTTATAACGTGATACTATATAACGTTACACGTTATAACGTAATACTATATAACGTTACACATTATAACTTAATACTATATAACGTTATATGTTATATCGTAATACTATATAACGCTACACGTTATAATGTAATACTATATGATGTTACACGTTATAACGTAATACTATGTAACGTGACACGATATAACGTAATACTATATAACGTTACACGATGTACTGATATACGATATAACGTTATACGTTACCACGCAACACTAGATACCGTCATAGGTTACATCGTAGTAGTAAATAACGTTACACGTTATAACGTAATACTATATAACGTTACACGTTATAACGTAATACTATTTAACGTTACATGTTATATCGTAATACTATATGACGTTACACGTTATAACGTAATACAATTTAACGTTACATGTTATATCGTAATACTATATAGCGTTACACGTTATAACTTAATACTATGTAATGTTACACGTTATAACGTAATACTATATGACGTTACACGTTATAACGTAATACTATATGACGTTACACGTTATAACGTAATACTATATGACGTTACACGTTATAACGTAATACTATATGACGTCACACGTTATAACGTAATACTATATGACGTTACACGCTATAACGTAATACTGTATAACGTTACTCGTTATAACGTATTACTGCATAACGATACACGTTATAACGTAATACTATTTAACGTTACATGTTATATCGTAATACTATATGACGTTACACGTTATAACGTAATACTATTTAACGTTACATGTTATATCGTAATACTATATAGCGTTACACGTTATAACTTAATACTATGTAATGTTACACGTTATAACGTAATACTATATGACGTTACACGTTATAACGTAATACTATATAACGTTACACGTCATAACGTAATACTATATGACGTTACACGTTATAACGTAATACTATATGACGTTACACGTTATAACGTAATACTATACGACGTTACATGTTATAACGTAATACTCTATGACGTTACACGCTATAACGTAATACTGTATAACGTTACTCGTTATAACGTATTAATACATAACGATACACGTTATAACGTAATACTACATAACGATACACGTTATAACGTAATACTACATAACGTTACACGTTATAACGTAATACTATATAACGTTACACGTTATATCGTAATTCTATATAACGTTACACGTTATATCGTAATACTATATAACGTTACACGTTATAACGTAATACTATATGACGTTACACGTTATAACGTAATACTATATAACGTTACACGTTATAACGTGATACTATATAACGTTACACGTTATAACGTGATACTATATGACGTTACACGTTATAACGTAATACTATTTAACGTTACATGTTATATCGTAATACTATATAGCGTTACACGTTATAACTTAATACTATGTAATGTTACACGTTATAACGTAATACTATATGACGTTACACGTTATAACGTAACACTATATGACGTTACACGTTATATCGTAATACTATGTAACGTTACACGTTATAACGTAATACTATATGACGTTACACGTTATAACGTAATACTATATAACCTTACACGTTATAACGTGATACTATATAACGTTACACGTTATAACGTGATACTATATGACGTTACACGTTATAACGTAATACTATTTAACGTTACATGTTATATCGTAATACTATATAGCGTTACACGTTATAACTTAATACTATGTAATGTTACACGTTATAACGTAATACTATATGACGTTACACGTTATAACGTAATACTATATGACGTTACACGTTATAACGTAATACTATATGACGTTACACGTTATAACGTAATACTATACGACGTTACATGTTATAACGTAATACTATATAACGTTACACGATGTACTGATATACGATATAACGTTATACGTTACCACGCAACACTAGATACCGTCATAGGTTACATCGTAGTAGTAAGTAACGTTACACGTTGTAACGTAATACTATATAACGTTACACGTTATAACGTAATACTATATAACGCCACACGTTATAATGTAATACTATATAATGTTACACGTTATAACGTAATACTATGTAACGTGACACGATATAACGTAATACTATATAACGTTACACGATGTACTGATATACGATATAACGTTATACGTTACCACGCAACACTAGATACCGTCATAGGTTACATCGTAGTAGTAAATAACGTTACACGTTGTAACGTAATACTATATAACGTTACACGTTATAACGTAATACTATTTAACGTTACATGTTATATCGTAATACTATATAGCGTTGCACGTTACAACTTAATACTATATAATGTTACACGTTGTACTGATATACGATATAACGTCATAGGTTACATTGTAATAGTAAATAACGTTACACGTTATAACGTAATACTATATAACGCTACACGTTATATCGTAATACTATATAACGTTACACGTTGTATCGTAATACTATATAACGTTACACGTTATATCGTAATACTATAAAACCTTACACGTTATATCGTAATACTATATAACGTTACACGTTATATCGTAATACTATAAAACCTTACACGTTATAACGTAATACTATATGACGTTACACGTTATAACGTAATACTATATGACGTTACACGTTATAACGTAATACTATATACCGTTACACGTTATAATGTAATACTATATAACGTTACACGTTATAACGTAATACTATATAACGTTACACGTTATATCGTAATTCTATATAACGTTACACGTTATATCGTAATACTATATAACGTTACACGTTATAACGTAATACTATATGGCGTTACACGTTATAACGTAATACTATTAGCGTTACATGTTATATCGTAATACTATAGAGCGTTACACGTTATAACTTAATACTATGTAATGTTACACGTTATAACGTAATACTAAATAACGTTACACGTTATAACGTAATACTATATGACGTTACACGTTATAACGTAATACTATATGACGTTACACGTTATAACGTAATACTATGTAACGTGACACGATATAACGTAATACTATATAACGTTACACGATGTACTGATATACGATATAACGTTATGCGTTACCACGCAACACTAGATACCGTCATAGGTTACATCGTAGTAGTAAATGACGTTACACGTTGTAACGTAATACTATATAACGCTACACGTTATATCGTAATACTATATAACGTTACACGTTATAACGTAATACCATTTAACGTTGCATGTTATATCGTAATACTATATAGCGTTACACGTTATAACTTAATACTATGTAATGTTACACGTTATAACGTAATACTATATGACGTTACACGTTATAACGTAATACTATATAACGTTACACGTTATAACGTAATACTATATGACGTTACACGTTATAACGAAAGACTATATGACGTTACACGTTATAACGTAATACAATATGACGTTACACGTTATAACGTAATACTATTTAACGTTACATGTTATATCGTAATACTATATAGCGTTACACGTTATAACTTAATACTATGTAATGTTACACGTTATAACGTAATACTATGTAACGTGACACGATATAACGTAATACTATATAACGTTACACGATGTACTGATATACGATATAACGTTATACGTTACCACGCAACACTAGATACCGTCATAGGTTACATCGTAGTAGCAAATAACGTTACACGTTGTAACGTAATACTATATAACGTTACACGTTATAATGTAATACTATTTAACGTTACATGTTATATCGTAATACTATATAGCGTTGCACGTTACAACTTAATACTATATAATGTTACACGTTGTACTGATATACGATATAACGTCATAGGTTACATTGTAATAGTAAATAACGTTACACGTTATAACGTAATACTGTATAACGCTACACGTTATACCGTAATACTATATAACGTTACACGTTATATCGTAATACTATAAAACCTTACACGTTATATCGTAATACTATATAACGTTACACGTTATATCGTAATACTATAAAACCTTACACGTTATAACGTGATACTATATAACGTTACACGTTATAACGTAATACTATATAACGTTACACGTTATAACGTGATACTATATAACGTTACACGTTATAACGTAATACTATATGACGTTACACGTTATAACGTAATACTATATGACGTTACACGTTATAACGTAATACAATATGACGTTACACGTTATAACGTAATACTATTTAACGTTACATGTTATATCGTAATACTATATAGCGTTACACGTTATAACTTAATACTATGTAATGTTACACGTTATAACGTAATACTATGTAACGTGACACGATATAACGTAATACTATATAACGTTACACGATGTACTGATATACGATATAACGTTATACGTTACCACGCAACACTAGATACCGTCATAGGGTACATCGTAGTAGTAAATAACGTTACACGTTGTAACGTAATACTATATAACGTTACACGTTATAACGTAATACTATTTAACGTTACATGTTATATCGTAATACTATATAGCGTTGCTCGTTACAACTTAATACTATATAATGTTACACGTTGTACTGATATACGATATAACGTCATAGGTTACATTGTAATAGTAAATAACGTTACACGTTATAACGTAATACTATATAACGCTACACGTTATATCGTAATACTATATAACGTTACACGTTATAACGTAATACTATATGACGTTACACGTTATAACGTGATACTATATAACGTTACACGTTATAACGTGATACTATATGACGTTACACGTTATTACGTAATACTATATGACGTTACACGTTATAACGTAATACTATGTAACGTCACACGATATAACGTAATACTATATAACGTTACACGATGTACTGATATACGATATAACGTTATGCGTTACCACGCAACACTATATACCGTCATAGGTTACATCGTAGTAGTAAATAACGTTACACGTTGTAACGTAATACTATATAACGCTACACGTTATATCGTAATACTATATAACGTTACACGTTATAACGTAATACCATTTAACGTTGCATGTTATATCGTAATACTATATAGCGTTACACGTTATAACTTAATACTATGTAATGTTACACGTTATAACGTAATACTATATGACGTTACACGTTATATCGTAATACTATATAACGTTACACGTTATAACGTGATACTATATAACGTTACACGTTATAACGTAATACTATATAACGTTACACGTTATAACGTAATACTATATAACGTTACACGTTATATCGTGATACTATATAACGTTACACGTTATAACGTAATACTATATGACGTTACACGTTATAACGTAATACTATATGACGTTACACGTTATAACGTAATACAATATGACGTTACACGTTATAACGTAATACTATTTAACGTTACATGTTATATCGTAATACTATATAGCGTTACACGTTATAACTTAATACTATGTAATGTTACACGTTATAACGTAATACTATGTAACGTGACACGATATAACGTAATACTATATAACGTTACACGATGTACTTATATACGATATAACGTTATACGTTACCACGCAACACTAGATACCGTCATAGGTTACATCGTAGTAGTAAATAACGTTACACGTTGTAACGTAATACTATATAACGTTACACGTTATAACGTAATACTATTTAACGTTACACGTTATAACGTGATACTATATAACGTTACACGTTATAACGTGACACTATATAACGTTACACGTTATAACGTGATACTATATAACGTTACACGTTATAACGTGATACTATATAACGTTACACGTTATAACGTAATACTATATAACGTTACACGTTATAACTTAATACTATATAACGTTATATGTTATATCGTAATACTATATAACGCTACACGTTATAATGTAATACTATATAATGTTACACGTTATAACGTAATACTATGTAACGTGACACGATATAATGTAATACTATATAACGTTACACGATGTACTGATATACGATATAACGTTATACGTTACCACGCAACACTAGATACCGTCATAGGTTACATCGTAGTAGTAAATAACGTTACACGTTGTAACGTAATACTATATAACGTTACACGTTATAACGTAATACTATTTAACGTTACATGTTATATCGTAATACTATATGACGTTACACGTTATAACGTAATACTATTTAACGTTACATGTTATATCGTAATACTATATAGCGTTACACGTTATAACTTAATACTATGTAATGTTACACGTTATAACGTAATACTATATGACGTTACACGTTATAACGTAATACTATATGACGTTACACGTTATAACGTAATACTATATGACGTTACACGTTATAACGTAATACTACATGACGTTACACGTTATAACGTAATACTATATGACGTCACACGTTATAACGTAATACTATATGACGTTACACGCTATAACGTAATACTGTATAACGTTACTCGTTATAACGTATTACTGCATAACGATACACGTTATAACGTAATACTATTTAACGTTACATGTTATATCGTAATACTATATGACGTTACACGTTATAACGTAATACTATTTAACGTTACATGTTATATCGTAATACTATATAGCGTTACACGTTATAACTTAATACTATGTAATGTTACACGTTATAACGTAATACTATATGACGTTACACGTTATAACGTAATACTATATGACGTTACACGTTATAACGTAATACTATATGACGTTACACGTTATAACTTAATACTATGTAATGTTACACGTTATAACGTAATACTATATGACGTTACACGTTATAACGTAATACTATATAACGTTACACGTTATAACGTAATACTATATAACGTTACACGTTATAACGTGATACTATATAACGTTACACGTTATAACGAGATACTATATAACGTTACACGTTATAACGTGATACTATATGACGTTACACGTTATAACGTAATACTATATGACGTTACACGTTATAACGTAATACTATATGACGTTACACGTTATAACTTAATACTATATAACCTTACACGTTATAACGTGATACTATATAACGTTACACGTTATAACGTGATACTATATGACGTTACACGTTATAACGTAATACTATTTAACGTTACATGTTATATCGTAATACTATATAGCGTTACACGTTATAACTTAATACTATGTAATGTTACACGTTATAACGTAATACTATATGACGTTACACGTTATAACGTAATACTATATGACGTTACACGTTATAACGTAATACTATATGACGTTACACGTTATAACGTAATACTATACGACGTTACATGTTATAACGTAATACTATATAACGTTACACGATGTACTGATATACGATATAACGTTATACGTTACCACGCAACACTAGATACCGTCATAGGTTACATCGTAGTAGTAAGTAACGTTACACGTTGTAACGTAATACTATATAACGTTACACGTTATAACGTAATACTATATAACGCCACACGTTATAATGTAATACTATATAATGTTACACGTTATAACGTAATACTATGTAACGTGACACGATATAACGTAATACTATATAACGTTACACGATGTACTGATATACGATATAACGTTATACGTTACCACGCAACACTAGATACCGTCATAGGTTACATCGTAGTAGTAAATAACGTTACACGTTGTAACGTAATACTATATAACGTTACACGTTATAACGTAATACTATTTAACGTTACATGTTATATCGTAATACTATATAGCGTTGCACGTTACAACTTAATACTATATAATGTTACACGTTGTACTGATATACGATATAACGTCATAGGTTACATTGTAATAGTAAATAACGTTACACGTTATAACGTAATACTATATAACGCTACACGTTATATCGTAATACTATATAACGTTACACGTTGTATCGTAATACTATATAACGTTACACGTTATATCGTAATACTATAAAACCTTACACGTTATATCGTAATACTATATAACGTTACACGTTATATCGTAATACTATAAAACCTTACACGTTATATCGTAATACTATATGACGTTACACGTTATAACGTAATACTATATGACGTTACACGTTATAACGTAATACTATATACCGATACACGTTATAATGTAATACTATATAACGTTACACGTTATAACGTAATACTATATAACGTTACACGTTATATCGTAATTCTATATAACGTTACACGTTATATCGTAATACTATATAACGTTACACGTTATAACGTAATACTATATGGCGTTACACGTTATAACGTAATACTATTAGCGTTACATGTTATATCGTAATACTATAGAGCGTTACACGTTATAACTTAATACTATGTAATGTTACACGTTATAACGTAATACTAAATAACGTTACACGTTATAACGTAATACTATATGACGTTACACGTTATAACGTAATACTATATGACGTTACACGTTATAACGTAATACTATGTAACGTGACACGATATAACGTAATACTATATAACGTTACACGATGTACTGATATACGATATAACGTTATGCGTTACCACGCAACACTAGATACCGTCATAGGTTACATCGTAGTAGTAAATAACGTTACACGTTGTAACGTAATACTATATAACGCTACACGTTATATCGTAATACTATATAACGTTACACGTTATAACGTAATACCATTTAACGTTGCATGTTATATCGTAATACTATATAGCGTTACACGTTATAACTTAATACTATGTAATGTTACACGTTATAACGTAATACTATATGACGTTACACGTTATAACGTAATACTATATAACGTTACACGTTATAACGTAATACTATATGACGTTACACGTTATAACGAAATACTATATGACGTTACACGTTATAACGTAATACAATATGACGTTACACGTTATAACGTAATACTATTTAACGTTACATGTTATATCGTAATACTATATAGCGTTACACGTTATAACTTAATACTATGTAATGTTACACGTTATAACGTAATACTATGTAACGTGACACGATATAACGTAATACTATATAACGTTACACGATGTACTGATATACGATATAACGTTATACGTTACCACGCAACACTAGATACCGTCATAGGTTACATCGTAGTAGCAAATAACGTTACACGTTGTAACGTAATACTATATAACGTTACACGTTATAATGTAATACTATTTAACGTTACATGTTATATCGTAATACTATATAGCGTTGCACGTTACAACTTAATACTATATAATGTTACACGTTGTACTGATATACGATATAACGTCATAGGTTACATTGTAATAGTAAATAACGTTACACGTTATAACGTAATACTGTATAACGCTACACGTTATATCGTAATACTATATAACGTTACACGTTATATCGTAATACTATAAAACCTTACACGTTATATCGTAATACTATATAACGTTACACGTTATATCGTAATACTATAAAACCTTACACGTTATAACGTGATACTATATAACGTTACACGTTATAACGTAATACTATATAACGTTACACGTTATAACGTGATACTATATAACGTTACACGTTATAACGTAATACTATATGACGTTACACGTTATAACGTAATACTATATGACGTTACACGTTATAACGTAATACTATGTAACGTCACACGACATAACGTAATACTATATAACGTTACACGATGTACTGATATACGATATAACGTTATGCGTTACCACGCAACACTATATACCGTCATAGGTTACATCGTAGTAGTAAATAACGTTACACGTTGCAACGTAATACTATATAACGCTACACGTTATATCGTAATACTATATAACGTTACACGTTATAACGTAATACCATTTAACGTTGCATGTTATATCGTAATACTATATAGCGTTACACGTTATAACTTAATACTATGTAATGTTACACGTTATAACGTAATACTATATGACGTTACACGTTATATCGTAATACTATATAACGTTACACGTTATAACGTGATACTATATAACGTTACACGTTATAACGTAATACTATATAACGTTACACGTTATAACGTAATACTATATAACGTTACACGTTATATCGTGATACTATATAACGTTACACGTTATAACGTAATACTATATGACGTTACACGTTATAACGTAATACTATATGACGTTACACGTTATAACGTAATACAATATGACGTTACACGTTATAACGTAATACTATTTAACGTTACATGTTATATCGTAATACTATATAGCGTTACACGTTATAACTTAATACTATGTAATGTTACACGTTATAACGTAATACTATGTAACGTGACACGATATAACGTAATACTATATAACGTTACACGATGTACTGATATACGATATAACGTTATACGTTACCACGCAACACTAGATACCGCCATAGGTTACATCGTAGTAGTAAATAACGTTACACGTTGTAACGTAATACTATATAACGTTACACGTTATAACGTAATACTATTTAACGTTACACGTTATAACGTGATACTATATAACGTTACACGTTATAACGTGACACTATATAACGTTACACGTTATAACGTGATACTATATAACGTTACACGTTATAACGTGATACTATATAACGTTACACGTTATAACGTAATACTATATAACGTTACACGTTATAACTTAATACTATATAACGTTATAGGTTATATCGTAATACTATATAACGCTACACGTTATAATGTAATACTATATAATGTTACACGTTATAACGTAATACTATGTAACGTGACACGATATAACGTAATACTATATAACGTTACACGATGTACTGATATACGATATAACGTTATACGTTACCACGCAACACTAGATACCGTCATAGGTTACATCGTAGTAGTAAATAACGTTACACGTTGTAACGTAATACTATTTAACGTTACACGTTATAACGTAATACTATTTAACGTTACATGTTATATCGTAATACTATATGACGTTACACGTTATAACGTAATACTATTTAACGTTACATGTTATATCGTAATACTATATAGCGTTACACGTTATAACTTAATACTATGTAATGTTACACGTTATAACGTAATACTATATGACGTTACACGTTATAACGTAATACTATATGACGTTACACGTTATAACGTAATACTATATGACGTTACACGTTATAACGTAATACTATATGACGTTACACGTTATAACGTAATACTATATGACGTCACACGTTATAACGTAATACTATATGACGTTACACGCTATAACGTAATACTGTATAACGTTACTCGTTATAACGTATTACTGCATAACGATACACGTTATAACGTAATACTATTTAACGTTACATGTTATATCGTAATGCTATATGACGTTACACGTTATAACGTAATACTATTTAACGTTACATGTTATATCGTAATACTATATAGCGTTACACGTTATAACTTAATACTATGTAATGTTACACGTTATAACGTAATACTATATGACGTTACACGTTATAACGTAATACTATATGACGTTACACGTTATAACGTAATAGTATATGACGTTACACGTTATAACTTAATACTATGTAATGTTACACGTTATAACGTAATACTATATGACGTTACACGTTATAACGTAATACTATATAACGTTACACGTTATAACGTGATACTATATAACGTTACACGTTATAACGAGATACTATATAACGTTACACGTTATAACGTGATACTATATGACGTTACACGTTATAACGTAATACTATATGACGTTACACGTTATAACGTAATACAATATGACGTTACACGTTATAACGTAATACTATTTAACGTTACATGTTATATCGTAATACTATATAGCGTTACACGTTATAACTTAATACTATGTAATGTTACACGTTATAACGTAATACTATATGACGTTACACGTTATAACGTAATACTCTATGACGTTACACGTTATAACGTAATACTATATGACGTTACACGTTATATCTTAATACTATATAACGTTACATGTTATATCGTAATACTATATGACGTTACACGTTATAACGTAATACTATACGACGTTACACGTTATAACGTAATACTATACGACGTTACACGTTATAACGTAATACTATATGACGTTACACGCTATAACGTAATACTGTATAACGTTACTCGTTATAACGTAATACTGTGTAACGTTACAAGTTATAACGTAATACTATACAACGTTACACGATGTACTGATATACGATGTAACGTCATAGGTTACATTGTAATAGTAAATAACGTTACACGTTATAACGTAATACTATATAACGTTACACGTTATAACGTAATACTATGTAACGTGACACGATATAACGTAATACTATATAACGTTACACGATGTACTGATATACGATATAACGTTATGCGTTACCACGCAACACTAGATACCGTCATAGGTTACATCGTAGTAGTAAATAACGTTACACGTTGTAACGTAATACTATATAACGCTACACGTTATATCGTAATACTATATAACGTTACACGTTATAACGTAATACCATTTAACGTTGCATGTTATATCGTAATACTATATATAGCGTTACACGTTATAACTTAATACTATATAATGTTACACGTTGTACTGATATACGATATAACGTCATAGGTTACATTGTAACAGTAAATAACGTTACACGTTATAACGTAATACTATATAACGTTACACGTTATAACGTGATACTATATAACGTTACACGTTATAACGTGATACTATATGACGTTACACGTTATAACGTGATACTATATCACGTTACACGTTATAACGTAATACTATATGACGTTACACGTTATAACGTAATACAATATGACGTTACACGTTATAACGTAATACTATTTAACGTTACATGTTATATCGTAATACTATATAGCGTTACACGTTTTAACTTAATACTACATAACGTTACACGTTATAACGTAATACTATGTAATGTTACACGTTATAACGTAATACTATATAACGTTACACGTTATAACGTAATACTATATGACGTTACACGTTATAACGTGATACTATATGACGTTACACGTTATAACGTAATACTCTATGACGTTACACGCTATAACGTAATACTGTATAACGTTACTCGTTATAACGTATTACTACATAACGATACACGTTATAACGTAATACTACATAACGTTACACGTTATAACGTAATACTGTGTAACGTTACAAGTTATAACGCGATCCTATACAAAGTTACACGATGTACTGATATACGATGTAACGTCATAGGTTACATTGTAATAGTAAATAACGTTACACGTTATAACGTAATACTACATGACGTTACACGTTATATCGTAATACTATATAACGCTACACGTTATAATGTATTACTATATAATGTTACACGTTATAACGTAATACTATGTAACGTGACACGATATAACGTAATACTATATAACGTTACACGATGTACTGATATACGATATAACGTTATACGTTACCACGCAACACTAGATACCGTCATAGGTTACATCGTAGTAGTAAATAACGTTACACGTTGTAACGTAATACTATATAACGTTACACGTTATAACGTGATACTATTTAACGTTACACGTTTTAACGTGATACTACATAACGTTACACGTTATAACGTAATACTGTGTAACGTTACAAGTTATAACGTGATCCTATACAAAGTTACACGATGTACTGATATACGATGTAACGTAATAGGTTACATTGTAATAGTAAATAACGTTACACGTTATAACGTAATACTATATGACGTTACACGTTATATCGTAATACTATATAACGCTACACGTTATAATGTATTACTATATAATGTTACACGTTATAACGTAATACTATAAAACCTTACACGTTATATCGTAATACTATATAACGTTACACGTTATAACGTGATACTATATAACGTTACACGTTATGACGTAATACTATATGACGTTACACGTTATAACGTAATACTATATGACGTTACACGTTATATCGTAATACTATAAAACCTTACACGTTATATCGTAATACTATATAACGTTACACGTTATATCGTAATACTATAAAACCTTACACGTTATAACGTGATACTATATAACGTTACACGTTATAACGTAATACTATATAACGTTACACGTTATAACGTGATACTATATAACGTTACACGTTATAACGTAATACTATATGACGTTACACGTTATAACGTAATACTATATGACGTTACACGTTATAACGTGATACTATATAACGTTACACGTTATAACGTAATACTATATGACGTTACACGTTATAACGTAATACTATATGACGTTACACGTTATAACGTAATACAATATGACGTTACACGTTATAACGTAATACTATTTAACGTTACATGTTATATCGTAATACTATATAGCGTTACACGTTATAACTTAATACTATGTAATGTTACACGTTATAACGTAATACTATGTAACGTGACACGATATAACGTAATACTATATAACGTTACACGATGTACTGATATACGATATAACGTTATACGTTACCACGCAACACTAGATACCGTCATAGGGTACATCGTAGTAGTAAATAACGTTACACGTTGTAACGTAATACTATATAACGTTACACGTTATAACGTAATACTATTTAACGTTACATGTTATATCGTAATACTATATAGCGTTGCACGTTACAACTTAATACTATATAATGTTACACGTTGTACTGATATACGATATAACGTCATAGGTTACATTGTAATAGTAAATAACGTTACACGTTATAACGTAATACTATATAACGCTACACGTTATATCGTAATACTATATAACGTTACACGTTATAACGTAATACTATATGACGTTACACGTTATAACGTGATACTATATGACGTTACACGTTATAACGTAATACTATATGACGTTACACGTTATAACGTAATACTATGTAACGTCACACGATATAACGTAATACTATATAACGTTACACGATGTACTGATATACGATATAACGTTATGCGTTACCACGCAACACTATATACCGTCATAGGTTACATCGTAGTAGTAAATAACGTTACACGTTGTAACGTAATACTATATAACGCTACACGTTATATCGTAATACTATATAACGTTACACGTTATAACGTAATACCATTTAACGTTGCATGTTATATCGTAATACTATATAGCGTTACACGTTATAACTTAATACTATGTAATGTTACACGTTATAACGTAATACTATATGACGTTACACGTTATATCGTAATACTATATAACGTTACACGTTATAACGTGATACTATATAACGTTACACGTTATAACGTGATACTATATAACGTTACACGTTATAACGTAATACTATATAACGTTACACGTTATATCGTGATACTATATAACGTTACACGTTATAACGTAATACTATATGACGTTACACGTTATAACGTAATACTATATGACGTTACACGTTATAACGTAATACAATATGACGTTACACGTTACAACGTAATACTATTTAACGTTACATGTTATATCGTAATACTATATAGCGTTACACGTTATAACTTAATACTATGTAATGTTACACGTTATAACGTAATACTATGTAACGTGACACGATATAACGTAATACTATATAACGTTACACGATGTACTGATATACGATATAACGTTATACGTTACCACGCAACACTAGATACCGTCATAGGTTACATCGTAGTAGTAAATAACGTTACACGTTGTAACGTAATACTATATAACGTTACACGTTATAACGTAATACTATTTAACGTTACACGTTATAACGTGATACTATATAACGTTACACGTTATAACGTGACACTATATAACGTTACACGTTATAACGTGATACTATATAACGTTACACGTTATAACGTAATACTATATAACGTTACACGTTATAACTTAATACTATATAACGTTATATGTTATATCGTAATACTATATAACGCTACACGTTATAATGTAATACTTTATAATGTTACACGTTATAACGTAATACTATGTAACGTGACACGATATAACGTAATACTATATAACGTTACACGATGTACTGATATACGATATAACGTTATACGTTACCACGCAACACTAGATACCGTCATAGGTTACATCGTAGTAGTAAATAACGTTACACGTTGTAACGTAATACTATATAACGTTACACGTTATAACGTAATACTATTTAACGTTACATGTTATATCGTAATACTATATGACGTTACACGTTATAACGTAATACTATTTAACGTTACATGTTATATCGTAATACTATATAGCGTTACACGTTATAACTTAATACTATGTAATGTTACACGTTATAACGTAATACTATATGACGTTACACGTTATAACGTAATACTATATGACGTTACACGTTATAACGTAATACTATATGACGTTACACGTTATAACGTAATACTATATGACGTTACACGTTATAACGTAATACTATATGACGTCACACGTTATAACGTAATACTATATGACGTTACACGCTATAACGTAATACTGTATAACGTTACACGTTATAACGTAATACTATATGACGTTACACGTTATAACGTAATACAATATGACGTTACACGTTATAACGTAATACTATTTAACGTTACATGTTATATCGTAATACTATATAGCGTTACACGTTTTAACTTAATACTACATAACGTTACACGTTATAACGTAATACTATGTAATGTTACACGTTATAACGTAATACTATATAACGTTACACGTTATAACGTAATACTATATGACGTTACACGTTATAACGTGATACTATATGACGTTACACGTTATAACGTAATACTCTATGACGTTACACGCTATAACGTAATACTGTATAACGTTACTCGTTATAACGTATTACTACATAACGATACACGTTATAACGTAATACTACATAACGTTACACGTTATAACGTAATACTGTGTAACGTTACAAGTTATAACGCGATCCTATACAAAGTTACACGATGTACTGATATACGATGTAACGTCATAGGTTACATTGTAATAGTAAATAACGTTACACGTTATAACGTAATACTACATGACGTTACACGTTATATCGTAATACTATATAACGCTACACGTTATAATGTATTACTATATAATGTTACACGTTATAACGTAATACTATGTAACGTGACACGATATAACGTAATACTATATAACGTTACACGATGTACTGATATACGATATAACGTTATACGTTACCACGCAACACTAGATACCGTCATAGGTTACATCGTAGTAGTAAATAACGTTACACGTTGTAACGTAATACTATATAACGTTACACGTTATAACGTGATACTATTTAACGTTACACGTTTTAACGTGATACTACATAACGTTACACGTTATAACGTAATACTGTGTAACGTTACAAGTTATAACGTGATCCTATACAAAGTTACACGATGTACTGATATACGATGTAACGTAATAGGTTACATTGTAATAGTAAATAACGTTACACGTTATAACGTAATACTATATGACGTTACACGTTATATCGTAATACTATATAACGCTACACGTTATAATGTATTACTATATAATGTTACACGTTATAACGTAATACTATAAAACCTTACACGTTATATCGTAATACTATATAACGTTACACGTTATAACGTGATACTATATAACGTTACACGTTATAACGTAATACTATATGACGTTACACGTTATAACGTAATACTATATGACGTTACACGTTATATCGTAATACTATAAAACCTTACACGTTATATCGTAATACTATATAACGTTACACGTTATATCGTAATACTATAAAACCTTACACGTTATAACGTGATACTATATAACGTTACACGTTATAACGTAATACTATATAACGTTACACGTTATAACGTGATACTATATAACGTTACACGTTATAACGTAATACTATATAACGTTACACGTTATAACGTGATACTATATAACGTTACACGTTATAACGTAATACTATATGACGTTACACGTTATAACGTAATACTATATGACGTTACACGTTATAACGTAATACAATATGACGTTACACGTTATAACGTAATACTATTTAACGTTACATGTTATATCGTAATACTATATAGCGTTACACGTTATAACTTAATACTATGTAATGTTACACGTTATAACGTAATACTATGTAACGTGACACGATATAACGTAATACTATATAACGTTACACGATGTACTGATATACGATATAACGTTATACGTTACCACGCAACACTAGATACCGTCATAGGGTACATCGTAGTAGTAAATAACGTTACACGTTGTAACGTAATACTATATAACGTTACACGTTATAACGTAATACTATTTAACGTTACATGTTATATCGTAATACTATATAGCGTTGCACGTTACAACTTAATACTATATAATGTTACACGTTGTACTGATATACGATATAACGTCATAGGTTACATTGTAATAGTAAATAACGTTACACGTTATAACGTAATACTATATAACGCTACACGTTATATCGTAATACTATATAACGTTACACGTTATATCGTAATACTATATAACGTTACACGTTATAACGTAATACTATATGACGTTACACGTTATAACGTGATACTATATAACGTTACACGTTATAACGTGATACTATATGACGTTACACGTTATAACGTAATACTATATGACGTTACACGTTATAACGTAATACTATGTAACGTCACACGATATAACGTAATACTATATAACGTTACACGATGTACTGATATACGATATAACGTTATGCGTTACCACGCAACACTATATACCGTCATAGGTTACATCGTAGTAGTAAATAACGTTACACGTTGTAACGTAATACTATATAACGCTACACGTTATATCGTAATACTATATAACGTTACACGTTATAACGTAATACCATTTAACGTTGCATGTTATATCGTAATACTATATAGCGTTACACGTTATAACTTAATACTATGTAATGTTACACGTTATAACGTAATACTATATGACGTTACACGTTATATCGTAATACTATATAACGTTACACGTTATAACGTGATACTATATAACGTTACACGTTATAACGTGATACTATATAACGTTACACGTTATAACGTAATACTATATAACGTTACACGTTATATCGTGATACTATATAACGTTACACGTTATAACGTAATACTATATGACGTTACACGTTATAACGTAATACTATATGACGTTACACGTTATAACGTAATACAATATGACGTTACACGTTACAACGTAATACTATTTAACGTTACATGTTATATCGTAATACTATATAGCGTTACACGTTATAACTTAATACTTTGTAATGTTACACGTTATAACGTAATACTATGTAACGTGACACGATATAACGTAATACTATATAACGTTACACGATGTACTGATATACGATATAACGTTATACGTTACCACGCAACACTAGATACCGTCATAGGTTACATCGTAGTAGTAAATAACGTTACACGTTGTAACGTAATACTATATAACGTTACACGTTATAACGTAATACTATTTAACGTTACACGTTATAACGTGATACTATATAACGTTACACGTTATAACGTGACACTATATAACGTTACACGTTATAACGTGATACTATATAACGTTACACGTTATAACGTAATACTATATAACGTTACACGTTATAACTTAATACTATATAACGTTATATGTTATATCGTAATACTATATAACGCTACACGTTATAATGTAATACTTTATAATGTTACACGTTATAACGTAATACTATGTAACGTGACACGATATAACGTAATACTATATAACGTTACACGATGTACTGATATACGATATAACGTTATACGTTACCACGCAACACTAGATACCGTCATAGGTTACATCGTAGTAGTAAATAACGTTACACGTTGTAACGTAATACTATATAACGTTACACGTTATAACGTAATACTATTTAACGTTACATGTTATATCGTAATACTATTTAACGTTACATGTTATATCGTAATACTATATGACGTTACACGTTATAACGTAATACTATTTAACGTTACATGTTATATCGTAATACTATATAGCGTTACACGTTATAACTTAATACTATGTAATGTTACACGTTATAACGTAATACTATATGACGTTACACGTTATAACGTAATACTATATGACGTTACACGTTATAACGTAATACTATATGACGTTACACGTTATAACGTAATACTATATGACGTTACACGTTATAACGTAATACTATATGACGTCACACGTTATAACGTAATACTATATGACGTTACACGCTATAACGTAATACTGTATAACGTTACTCGTTATAACGTATTACTGCATAACGATACACGTTATAACGTAATACTATTTAACGTTACATGTTATATCGTAATACTATATGACGTTACACGTTATAACGTAATGCTATTTAACGTTACATGTTATATCGTAATACTATATAGCGTTACACGTTATAACTTAATACTATGTAATGTTACACGTTATAACGTAATACTATATGACGTTACACGTTATAACGTAATACTATATGACGTTACACGTTATAACTTAATACTATATGACGTTACACGTTATAACGTAATACTATATAACGTTACACGTTATAACGTGATACTATATAACGTTACACGTTATAACGTGATACTATATAACGTTACACGTTATAACGTAATACAATATGACGTTACACGTTATAACGTAATACTATTTAACGTTACATGTTATATCGTAATACTATATAGCGTTACACGTTATAACTTAATACTATGTAATGTTACACGTTATAACGTAATACTATATGACGTTACACGTTATAACGTAATACTATATAACGTTACACGTTATAACGTAATACTATATGACGTTACACGTTATAACGTAATACTATACGACGTTACACGTTATAACGTAATACTCTATGACGTTACACGTTATAACGTAATACTATATGACGTTACACGTTATATCTTAATACTATATAACGTTACATGTTATATCGTAATACTATATGACGTTACACGTTATAACGTAATACTATACGACGTTACACGTTATAACGTAATACTATACGACGTTACACGTTATAACGTAATACTATATGACGTTACACGCTATAACGTAATACTGTATAACGTTACTCGTTATAACGTAATACTGTGTAACGTTACAAGTTATAACGTAATACTATACAACGTTACACGATGTACTGATATACGATGTAACGTCATAGGTTACATTGTAATAGTAAATAACGTTACACGTTATAACGTAATACTATATAACGTTACACGTTATAACGTAATACTATGTAACGTGACACGATATAACGTAATACTATATAACGTTACACGATGTACTGATATACGATATAACGTTATGCGTTACCACGCAACACTAGATACCGTCATAGGTTACATCGTAGTAGTAAATAACGTTACACGTTGTAACGTAATACTATATAACGCTACACGTTATATCGTAATACTATATAACGTTACACGTTATAACGTAATACCATTTAACGTTGCATGTTATATCGTAATACTATATATAGCGTTACACGTTATAACTTAATACTATATAATGTTACACGTTGTACTGATATACGATATAACGTCATAGGTTACATTGTAACAGTAAATAACGTTACACGTTATAACGTAATACTATATAACGTTACACGTTATAACGTGATACTATATAACGTTACACGTTATAACGTGATACTATATGACGTTACACGTTATAACGTGATACTATATGACGTTACACGTTATAACGTAATACTATATAACGTTACACGTTATAACGTAATACAATATGACGTTACACGTTATAACGTAATACTATTTAACGTTACATGTTATATCGTAATACTATATAGCGTTACACGTTTTAACTTAATACTACATAACGTTACACGTTATAACGTAATACTATGTAATGTTACACGTTATAACGTAATACTATATAACGTTACACGTTATAACGTAATACTATATGACGTTACACGTTATAACGTGATACTATATGACGTTACACGTTATAACGTAATACTCTATGACGTTACACGCTATAACGTAATACTGTATAACGTTACTCGTTATAACGTATTACTACATAACGATACACGTTATAACGTAATACTACATAACGTTACACGTTATAACGTAATACTGTGTAACGTTACAAGTTATAACGCGATCCTATACAAAGTTACACGATGTACTGATATACGATGTAACGTCATAGGTTACATTGTAATAGTAAATAACGTTACACGTTATAACGTAATACTATATGACGTTACACGTTATATCGTAATACTGTATAACGCTACACGTTATAATGTATTACTATATAATGTTACACGTTATAACGTAATACTATGTAACGTGACACGATATAACGTAATACTATATAACGTTACACGATGTACTGATATACGATATAACGTTATACGTTACCACGCAACACTAGATACCGTCATAGGTTACATCGTAGTAGTAAATAACGTTACACGTTGTAACGTAATACTATATAACGTTGCACGTTATAACGTAATACTATATAACGTTACACGTTATAACGTAATACTATTTAACGTTACATGTTATATCGTAATACTATATAGCGTTGCACGTTACAACTTAATACTATATAATGTTACACGTTGTACTGATATACGATATAACGTCATAGGTTACATTGTAATAGTAAATAACGTTACACGTTATAACGTAATACTATATGACGTTACACGTTATATCGTAATACTATATAACGCTACACGTTATAATGTATTACTATATAATGTTACACGTTATAACGTAATACTGTATAACGTTACTCGTTATAACGTAATACTGTGTAACGTTACAAGTTATAACGTAATACTATACAACGTTACACGATGTACTGATATACGATGTAACGTCATAGGTTACATTGTAATAGTAAATAACGTTACACGTTATAACGTAATACTATATAACGTTACACGTTATAACGTAATACTATGTAACGTGACACGATATAACGTAATTCTATATAACGTTACACGATGTACTGATATACGATATAACGTTATGCGTTACCACGCAGCACTAGATACCGTCATAGGTTACATCGTAGTAGTAAATAACGTTACACGTTGTAACGTAATACTATATAACGCTACACGTTATATCGTAATACTATATAACGTTACTCGTTATAACGTAATACCATTTAACGTTGCATGTTATATCGTAATACTATATAGCGTTACACGTTATAACTTAATACTATATAATGTTACACGTTGTACTGATATACGATATAACGTCATAGGTTACATTGTAATAGTAAATAACGTTACACGTTATAACGTAATACTATATAACGCTACACGTTATATCGTAATACTATATAACGTTACACGTTATAACGTAATACTATATGGCGTTACACGTTATAACGTGATACTATATAACGTTACACGTTATAACGTGATACTATTTAACGTTACACGTTTTAACGTGATACTACATAACGTTACACGTTATAACGTAATACTGTGTAACGTTACAAGTTATAACGTGATCCTATACAAAGTTACACGATGTACTGATATACGATGTAACGTCATAGGTTACATTGTAATAGTAAATAACGTTACACGTTATAACGTAATACTATATGACGTTACACGTTATATCGTAATACTATATAACGCTACACGTTATAATGTACTACTATATAATGTTACACGTTATAACGTAATACTGTATAACGTTACTCGTTATAACGTAATACTGTGTAACGTTACAAGTTATAACGTAATACTATACAACGTTACACGATGTACTGACATACGATGTAACGTCATAGGTTACATTGTAATAGTAAATAACGTTACACGTTATAACGTAATACTATATAACGTTACACGTTATAACGTAATACTATGTAACGTGACACGATATAACGTAATACTATATAACGTTACACGATGTACTGATATACGATATAACGTTATGCGTTACCACGCAGCACTAGATACCGTCATAGGTTACATCGTAGTAGTAAATAACGTTACACGTTGTAACGTAATACTATATAACGCTACACGTTATATCGTAATACTATATAACGTTACTCGTTATAACGTAATACCATTTAACGTTGCATGTTATATCGTAATACTATATAGCGTTACACGTTATAACTTAATACTATATAATGTTACACGTTGTACTGATATACGATATAACGTCATAGGTTACATTGTAATAGTAAATAACGTTACACGTTATAACGTAATACTATATAACGTTACACGTTATAACGTGATACTATATAACGTTACACGTTATAACGTGATACTATATAACGTTACACGTTATAACGTGATACTATATGACGTTACACGTTATAACGTAATACTATATGACGTTACACGTTATAACGTAATACTATTTAACGTTACATGTTATATCGTAATACTATATAGCATTACACGTTATAACTTAATACTATGTAATGTTACACGTTATAACGTAATACTATATGACGTTACACGTTATAACGTAATACTATATAACGTTACACGTTATAACGTAATACTATATGACGTTACACGTTATAACGTAATACTATATGACGTTACACGTTATAACGTAATACTATACGACGTTACACGTTATAACGTAATACTCTAAGACGTTACACGTTATAACGTAATACTATATGACGTTACACGTTATATCGTAATACTATATAACGTTACATGTTATATCGTAATACTATATGACGTTACACGTTATAACGTAATACTATACGACGTTACACGTTATAACGTAATACTATACGACGTTACACGTTATAACGTAATACTATATGACGTTACACGCTATAACGTAATACTGTATAACGTTACTCGTTATAACGTAATACTGTGTAACGTTACAAGTTATAACGTAACACTATACAACGTTACACGATGTACTGATATACGATGTAACGTCATAGGTTACATTGTAATAGTAAATAACGTTACACGTTATAACGTAATACTATATAACGTTACACGATGTACTGATATACGATATAACGTTATGCGTTACCA
Organism: Bombus sylvestris; assembly: GCA_911622165.2. Taxonomy (NCBI): domain Eukaryota; kingdom Metazoa; phylum Arthropoda; class Insecta; order Hymenoptera; family Apidae; genus Bombus; species Bombus sylvestris. Next base: position 7,710,547 of record OU443149.1, on the reverse strand, counting down.
CGCAACACTAGATACCGTCATAGGTTGCATCGTAGTAGTAAATAACGTTACACGTTGTAACGTAATACTATATAACGCTACACGTTATAACGTAATACTATATAACGTTACACGTTATAACGTAATACCATTTAACGTTGCATGTTATATCGTAATACTATATATAGCGTTACACGTTATAACTTAATACTATATAATGTTACACGTTGTACTGATATACGATATAACGTCATAGGTTACATTGTAATAGTAAATAACGTTACACGTTATAACGTAATACTATATAACGTTACACGTTATAACGGGATACTATATAACGTTACACGTTATAACGTGATACTATATGACGTTACACGTTATAACGTGATACTATATGACGTTACACGTTATAACGTAATACTATATGACGTTACACGTTATAACGTAATACAATATGACGTTACACGTTATAACGTAATACTATTTAACGTTACATGTTATATCGTAATACTATATAGCGTTACACGTTTTAACTTAATACTACATAACGTTACACGTTATAACGTAATACTATGTAATGTTACACGTTATAACGTAATACTATATAACGCTACACGTTATAACGTAATACTATATGACGTTACACGTTATAACGTGATACTATATGACGTTACACGTTATAACGTAATACTCTATGACGTTACACGCTATAACGTAATACTGTATAACGTTACTCGTTATAACGTATTACTACATAACGATACACGTTATAACGTAATACTACATAACGTTACACGTTATAACGTAATACTGTGTAACGTTACAAGTTATAACGCGATCCTATACAAAGTTACACGATGTACTGATATACGATGTAACGTCATAGGTTACATTGTAATAGTAAATAACGTTACACGTTATAACGTAATACTATATGACGTTACACGTTATATCGTAATACTATATAACGCTACACGTTATAATGTATTACTATATAATGTTACACGTTATAACGTAATACTATGTAACGTGACACGATATAACGTAATACTATATAACGTTACACGATGTACTGATATACGATATAACGTTATACGTTACCACGCAACACTAGATACCGTCATAGGTTACATCGTAGTAGTAAATAACGTTACACGTTGTAACGTAATACTATATAACGTTACACGTTATAACGTAATACTATTTAACGTTACATGTTATATCGTAATACTATATAGCGTTGCACGTTACAACTTAATACTATATAATGTTACACGTTGTACTGATATACGATATAACGTCATAGGTTACATTGTAATAGTAAATAACGTTACACGTTATAACGTAATACTATATAACGCTACACGTTATATCGTAATACTATATAACGTTACACGTTATAACGTAATACTATATGGCGTTACACGTTATAACGTGATACTATATAACGTTACACGTTATAACGTGATACTATTTAACGTTACACGTTTTAACGTGATACTACATAACGTTACACGTTATAACGTAATACTGTGTAACGTTACAAGTTATAACGTGATCCTATACAAAGTTACACGATGTACTGATATACGATGTAACGTCATAGGTTACATTGTAATAGTAAATAACGTTACACGTTATAACGTAATACTATATGACGTTACACGTTATATCGTAATACTATATAACGCTACACGTTATAATGTATTACTATATAATGTTACACGTTATAACGTAATACTATGTAACGTGACACGATATAACGTAATACTATATAACGTTACACGATGTACTGATATACGATATAACGTTATACGTTACCACGCAACACTAGATACCGTCATAGGTTACATTGTAGTAGTAAATAACGTTACACGTTGTAACGTAATACTATATAACGTTACACGTTATAACGTAATACTATTTAACGTTACATGTTATATCGTAATACTATATAGCGTTGCACGTTACAGCTTAATACTATATAATGTTACACGTTGTACTGATATACGATATAACGTCATAGGTTACATTGTAATAGTAAATAATGTTACACGTTATAACGTAATACTACATAACGCTACACGTTATATCGTAATACTATAGAACGTTACACGTTATAACGTTAAACTATATAACGTTACACGTTATAACGTAATACTATATAACGCTACACGTTATATCGTAATACTATATAACGTTACACGTTATAACGTAATACCATTTAACGTTGCATGTTATATCGTAATACTATATATAGCGTTACACGTTATAACTTAATACTATATAATGTTACACGTTGTACTGATATACGATATAACGTCATAGGTTACATTGTAACAGTAAATAACGTTACACGTTATAACGTAATACTATATAACGTTACACGTTATAACGTGATACTATATAACGTTACACGTTATAACGTGATACTATATGACGTTACACGTTATAACGTGATACTATATGACGTTACACGTTATAACGTAATACTATATAACGTTACACGTTATAACGTAATACAATATGACGTTACACGTTATAACGTAATACTATTTAACGTTACATGTTATATCGTAATACTATATAGCGTTACACGTTTTAACTTAATACTACATAACGTTACACGTTATAACGTAATACTATGTAATGTTACACGTTATAACGTAATACTATATAACGTTACACGTTATAACGTAATACTATATGACGTTACACGTTATAACGTGATACTATATGACGTTACACGTTATAACGTAATACTCTATGACGTTACACGCTATAACGTAATACTGTATAACGTTACTCGTTATAACGTATTACTACATAACGATACACGTTATAACGTAATACTACATAACGTTACACGTTATAACGTAATACTGTGTAACGTTACAAGTTATAACGCGATCCTATACAAAGTTACACGATGTACTGATATACGATGTAACGTCATAGGTTACATTGTAATAGTAAATAACGTTACACGTTATAACGTAATACTATATGACGTTACACGTTATATCGTAATACTATATAACGCTACACGTTATAATGTATTACTATATAATGTTACACGTTATAACGTAATACTATGTAACGTGACACGATATAACGTAATACTATATAACGTTACACGATGTACTGATATACGATATAACGTTATACGTTACCACGCAACACTAGATACCGTCATAGGTTACATCGTAGTAGTAAATAACGTTACACGTTGTAACGTAATACTATATAACGTTACACGTTATAACGTAATACTATATAACGTTACACGTTATAACGTAATACTATTTAACGTTACATGTTATATCGTAATACTATATAGCGTTGCACGTTACAACTTAATACTATATAATGTTACACGTTGTACTGATATACGATATAACGTCATAGGTTACATTGTAATAGTAAATAACGTTACACGTTATAACGTAATACTATATAACGCTACACGTTATATCGTAATACTACATAACGTTACACGTTATAACGTAATACTATATGGCGTTACACGTTATAACGTGATACTATATAACGTTACACGTTATAACGTGATACTATTTAACGTTACACGTTTTAACGTGATACTACATAACGTTACACGTTATAACGTAATACTGTGTAACGTTACAAGTTATAACGTGATCCTATACAAAGTTACACGATGTACTGATATACGATGTAACGTAATAGGTTACATTGTAATAGTAAATAACGTTACACGTTATAACGTAATACTATATGACGTTACACGTTATATCGTAATACTATATAACGCTACACGTTATAATGTATTACTATATAATGTTACACGTTATAACGTAATACTGTATAACGTTACTCGTTATAACGTAATACTGTGTAACGTTACAAGTTATAACGTAATACTATACAACGTTACACGATGTACTGATATACGATGTAACGTCATAGGTTACATTGTAATAGTAAATAACGTTACACGTTATAACGTAATACTATATAACGTTACACGTTATAACGTAATACTATGTAACGTGACACGATATAACGTAATTCTATATAACGTTACACGATGTACTGATATACGATATAACGTTATGCGTTACCACGCAGCACTAGATACCGTCATAGGTTACATCGTAGTAGTAAATAACGTTACACGTTGTAACGTAATACTATATAACGCTACACGTTATATCGTAATACTATATAACGTTACTCGTTATAACGTAATACCATTTAACGTTGCATGTTATATCGTAATACTATATAGCGTTACACGTTATAACTTAATACTATATAATGTTACACGTTGTACTGATATACGATATAACGTCATAGGTTACATTGTAATAGTAAATAACGTTACACGTTATAACGTAATACTATATAACGCTACACGTTATATCGTAATACTATATAACGTTACACGTTATAACGTAATACTATATGGCGTTACACGTTATAACGTGATACTATATAACGTTACACGTTATAACGTGATACTATTTAACGTTACACGTTTTAACGTGATACTACATAACGTTACACGTTATAACGTAATACTGTGTAACGTTACAAGTTATAACGTGATCCTATACAAAGTTACACGATGTACTGATATACGATGTAACGTCATAGGTTACATTGTAATAGTAAATAACGTTACACGTTATAACGTAATACTATATGACGTTACACGTTATATCGTAATACTATATAACGCTACACGTTATAATGTACTACTATATAATGTTACACGTTATAACGTAATACTGTATAACGTTACTCGTTATAACGTAATACTGTGTAACGTTACAAGTTATAACGTAATACTATACAACGTTACACGATGTACTGGCATACGATGTAACGTCATAGGTTACATTGTAATAGTAAATAACGTTACACGTTATAACGTAATACTATATAACGTTACACGTTATAACGTAATACTATGTAACGTGACACGATATAACGTAATACTATATAACGTTACACGATGTACTGATATACGATATAACGTTATGCGTTACCACGCAGCACTAGATACCGTCATAGGTTACATCGTAGTAGTAAATAACGTTACACGTTGTAACGTAATACTATATAACGCTACACGTTATATCGTAATACTATATAACGTTACTCGTTATAACGTAATACCATTTAACGTTGCATGTTATATCGTAATACTATATAGCGTTACACGTTATAACTTAATACTATATAATGTTACACGTTGTACTGATATACGATATAACGTCATAGGTTACATTGTAATAGTAAATAACGTTACACGTTATAACGTAATACTATATAACGTTACACGTTATAACGTGATACTATATAACGTTACACGTTATAACGTGATACTATATAACGTTACACGTTATAACGTGATACTATATGACGTTACACGTTATAACGTAATACTATATGACGTTACACGTTATAACGTAATACAATATGACGTTACACGTTATAACGTAATACTATTTAACGTTACATGTTATATCGTAATACTATATAGCATTACACGTTATAACTTAATACTATGTAATGTTACACGTTATAACGTAATACTATATGACGTTACACGTTATAACGTAATACTATATAACGTTACACGTTATAACGTAATACTATATGACGTTACACGTTATAACGTAATACTATATGACGTTACATGTTATATCGTAATACTATATGACGTTACACGTTATAACGTAATACTATACGACGTTACACGTTATAACGTAATACTATACGACGTTACACGTTATAACGTAATACTATATAACGTTACACGCTATAACGTAATACTGTATAACGTTACTCGTTATAACGTAATACTGTGTAACGTTACAAGTTATAACGTAACACTATACAACGTTACACGATGTACTGATATACGATGTAACGTCATAGGTTACATTGTAATAGTAAATAACGTTACACGTTATAACGTAATACTATATAACGTTACACGTTATAACGTAATACTATGTAACGTGAGACGATATAACGTAATACTATATAACGTTACACGATGTACTGATATACGATATAACGTTATGCGTTACCACGCAACACTAGATACCGTCATAGGTTGCATCGTAGTAGTAAATAACGTTACACGTTGTAACGTAATACTATATAACGCTACACGTTATAACGTAATACTATATAACGTTACACGTTATAACGTAATACCATTTAACGTTGCATGTTATATCGTAATACTATATATAGCGTTACACGTTATAACTTAATACTATATAATGTTACACGTTGTACTGATATACGATATAACGTCATAGGTTACATTGTAATAGTAAATAACGTTACACGTTATAACGTAATACTATATAACGTTACACGTTATAACGGGATACTATATAACGTTACACGTTATAACGTGATACTATATGACGTTACACGTTATAACGTGATACTATATGACGTTACACGTTATAACGTAATACTATATGACGTTACACGTTATAACGTAATACAATATGACGTTACACGTTATAACGTAATACTATTTAACGTTACATGTTATATCGTAATACTATATAGCGTTACACGTTTTAACTTAATACTACATAACGTTACACGTTATAACGTAATACTATGTAATGTTACACGTTATAACGTAATACTATATAACGCTACACGTTATAACGTAATACTATATGACGTTACACGTTATAACGTGATACTATATGACGTTACACGTTATAACGTAATACTCTATGACGTTACACGCTATAACGTAATACTGTATAACGTTACTCGTTATAACGTATTACTACATAACGATACACGTTATAACGTAATACTACATAACGTTACACGTTATAACGTAATACTGTGTAACGTTACAAGTTATAACGCGATCCTATACAAAGTTACACGATGTACTGATATACGATGTAACGTCATAGGTTACATTGTAATAGTAAATAACGTTACACGTTATAACGTAATACTATATGACGTTACACGTTATATCGTAATACTATATAACGCTACACGTTATAATGTATTACTATATAATGTTACACGTTATAACGTAATACTATGTAACGTGACACGATATAACGTAATACTATATAACGTTACACGATGTACTGATATACGATATAACGTTATACGTTACCACGCAACACTAGATACCGTCATAGGTTACATCGTAGTAGTAAATAACGTTACACGTTGTAACGTAATACTATATAACGTTACACGTTATAACGTAATACTATTTAACGTTACATGTTATATCGTAATACAATATAGCGTTGCACGTTACAACTTAATACTATATAATGTTACACGTTGTACTGATATACGATATAACGTCATAGGTTACATTGTAATAGTAAATAACGTTACACGTTATAACGTAATACTATATAACGCTACACGTTATATCGTAATACTATATAACGTTACACGTTATAACGTAATACTATATGGCGTTACACGTTATAACGTGATACTATATAACGTTACACGTTATAACGTGATACTATTTAACGTTACACGTTTTAACGTGATACTACATAACGTTACACGTTATAACGTAATACTGTGTAACGTTACAAGTTATAACGTGATCCTATACAAAGTTACACGATGTACTGATATACGATGTAACGTCATAGGTTACATTGTAATAGTAAATAACGTTACACGTTATAACGTAATACTATATGACGTTACACGTTATATCGTAATACTATATAACGCTACACGTTATAATGTATTACTGTATAATGTTACACGTTATAACGTAATACTATGTAACGTGACACGATATAACGTAATACTATATAACGTTACACGATGTACTGATATACGATATAACGTTATACGTTACCACGCAACACTAGATACCGTCATAGGTTACATTGTAGTAGTAAATAACGTTACACGTTGTAACGTAATACTATATAACGTTACACGTTATAACGTAATACTATTTAACGTTACATGTTATATCGTAATACTATATAGCGTTGCACGTTACAGCTTAATACTATATAATGTTACACGTTGTACTGATATACGATATAACGTCATAGGTTACATTGTAATAGTAAATAATGTTACACGTTATAACGTAATACTACATAACGCTACACGTTATATCGTAATACTATAGAACGTTACACGTTATAACGTTAAACTATATAACGTTACACGTTATAACGTAATACTATATAACGCTACACGTTATATCGTAATACTATATAACGTTACACGTTATAACGTAATACCATTTAACGTTGCATGTTATATCGTAATACTATATAGCGTTACACGTTATAACTTAATACTATATAATGTTACACGTTGTACTGATATACGATAGAACGTCATAGGTTACATTGTAATAGTAAATAACGTTACACGTTATAACGTAATACTATATAACGTTACACGTTATATCGTGATACTATATGACGTTACACGTTATAACGTGATACTATATGACGTTACACGTTATAACGTAATACTATATAACGCTACACGTTATATCGTAATACTATAAAACCTTACACGTTATATCGTAATACTATAAAACCTTACACGTTATATCGTAATACTATAAAACCTTACACGTTATATCGTAATACTATATAACGTTACACGTTATAACGTTAAACTATATAACGTTACACGTTATAACGTAATACTATATAACGCTACACGTTATATCGTAATACTATATAACGTTACACGTTATAACGTAATACCATTTAACGTTGCATGTTATATCGTAATACTATATAGCGTTACACGTTATAACTTAATACTATATAATGTTACACGTTGTACTGATATACGATATAACGTCATAGGTTACATTGTAATAGTAAATAATGTTACACGTTATAACGTAATACTACATAACGCTACACGTTATATCGTAATACTATAGAACGTTACACGTTATAACGTTAAACTATATAACGTTACACGTTATAACGTAATACTATATAACGCTACACGTTATATCGTAATACTATATAACGTTACACGTTATAACGTAATACCATTTAACGTTGCATGTTATATCGTAATACTATATAGCGTTACACGTTATAACTTAATACCATATAATGTTACACGTTGTACTGATATACGATAGAACGTCATAGGTTACATTGTAATAGTAAATAACGTTACACGTTATAACGTAATACTATATAACGTTACACGTTATATCGTGATACTATATGACGTTACACGTTATAACGTGATACTATATGACGTTACACGTTATAACGTGATACTATATGACGTTACACGTTATAACGTAATACTATAAAACCTTACACGTTATATCGTAATACTATAAAACCTTACACGTTATATCGTAATACTATAAAACCTTACACGTTATATCGTAATACTATAAAACCTTACACGTTATATCGTAATACTATATAACGTTACACGTTATATCTTAATACTATAAAACCTTACACGTTATATCGTAATACTATATGACGTTACACGTTATATCGTAATACTATATAACGTTACACGTTATAACGTTAAACTATATAACGTTACACGTTATAACGTAATACTATATAACGCTACACGTTATATCGTAATACTATATAACGCTACACGTTATATCGTAATACTATATGACGTTACACGTTATAACGTAATACTATATAACGTTACACGTTATAACGTGATACTATATAACGTTACACGTTATAACGTGATACTATATAACGTTACACGTTATAACGTGATACTATATAACGTTACACGTTATAACGTGATACTATATGACGTTACACGTTATAACGTGATACTATATAACGTTACACGTTATAACGTGATACTATATAACGTTACACGTTATAACGTGATACTATATAACGTTACACGTTATAACGTGATACTATATAACGTTACACGTTATAACGTGATACTATATAACGTTACACGTTATAACGTGATACTATATAACGTTACACGTTATAACGTGATACTATATAACGTTACACGTTATAACGTGATACTATATAACGTTACATGTTATATCGTAATACTATATAGCGTTACACGTTATAACTTAATACTATATAATGTTACACGTTGTACTGATATACGATAGAACGTCATAGGTTACATTGTAATAGTAAATAACGTTACACGTTATAACGTAATACTATGTAACGTGACACGATATAACGTAATACTATATAACGTTACACGATGTACTGATATACGATATAACGTTATACGTTACCACGCAACACTAGATACCGTCATAGGTTACATCGTAGTAGTAAATAACGTTACACGTTGTAACGTAATACTATATAACGTTACACGTTATAACGTAATACTATTTAACGTTACATGTTATATCGTAATACTATATAGCGTTGCACGTTACAACTTAATACTATATAATGTTACACGTTGTACTGATATACGATATAACGTCATAGGTTACATTGTAATAGTAAATAACGTTACACGTTATAACGTAATACTATATAACGCTACACGTTATATCGTAATACTATATAACGTTACACGTTATAACGTAATACTATATGGCGTTACACGTTATAACGTGATACTATATAACGTAACACGTTATAACGTGATACTATTTAACGTTACACGTTTTAACGTGATACTACATAACGTTACACGTTATAACGTAATACTGTGTAACGTTACAAGTTATAACGTGATCCTATACAAAGTTACACGATGTACTGATATACGATGTAACGTCATAGGTTACATTGTAATAGTAAATAACGTTACACGTTATAACGTAATACTATATGACGTTACACGTTATATCGTAATACTATATAACGCTACACGTTATAATGTATTACTATATAATGTTACACGTTATAACGTAATACTATGTAACGTGACACGATATAACGTAATACTATATAACGTTACACGATGTACTGATATACGATATAACGTTATACGTTACCACGCAACACTAGATACCGTCATAGGTTACATTGTAGTAGTAAATAACGTTACACGTTGTAACGTAATACTATATAACGTTACACGTTATAACGTATTACTATTTAACGTTACATGTTATATCGTAATACTATATAGCGTTGCACGTTACAACTTAATACTATATAATGTTACACGTTGTACTGATATACGATATAACGTCATAGGTTACATTGTAATAGTAAATAACTTTACACGTTATAACGTAATACTACATAACGCTACACGTTATATCGTAATACTATAGAACGTTACACGTTATAACGTTAAACTATATAACGTTACACGTTATAGCGTAATACTATATAACGCTACACGTTATATCGTAATACTATATAACGTTACACGTTATAACGTAATACCATTTAACGTTGCATGTTATATCGTAATACTATATAGCGTTACACGTTGTAACTTAATACTATATAATGTTACACGTTGTACTGATATACGATAGAACGTCATAGGTTACATTGTAATAGTAAATAACGTTACACGTTATAACGTAATACTATATAACGTTACACGTTATAACGTGATACTATATGACGTTACACGTTATAACGTGATACTATATGACGTTACACGTTATAACGTAATACTATATAACGCTACACGTTATATCGTAATACTATAAAACCTTACACGTTATATCGTAATACTAGAAAACCTTACACGTTATATCGTAATACTATAAAACCTTACACGTTATATCGTAATACTATAAAACCTTACACGTTATATCGTAATACTATATAACGTTACACGTTATATCGTAATACTATAAAACCTTACACGTTATATCGTAATACTATATGACGTTACACGTTATATCGTAATACTATATAACGTTACACGTTATAACGTTAAACTATATAACGTTACACGTTATAACGTAATACTATATAACGCTACACGTTATATCGTAATACTATATAGCGTTGCACGTTACAACTTAATACTATATAATGTTACACGTTGTACTGATATACGATATAACGTCATAGGTTACATTGTAATAGTAAATAACGTTACACGTTATAGCGTAATACTATATAACGCTACGCGTTATATCGTGATACTATATAACGTTATACGTTATAACGTAATACTATATAACGTTACACGTTATAACGTAATACTGTATAACGTTATACGTTACCTCGCAAAACTCTATAGCGTCATAGGTCACATCGTAATACGAAGTAACGTTCTACGTTATAACGTAATACTATATAACGTTATATGTTATATCGTAATACTATATAACGCTACACGTTATAATGTAATACTATATAATGTTACACGTTATAACGTAATACTATGTAACGTGACACGATATAACGTAATACTATGTAACGTTACACGATGTACTGATATACGATATAACGTTATACGTTACCACGCAACACTAGATACCGTCATAGGTTACATCGTAGTAGTAAATAACGTTACACGTTGTAACGTAATACTATATAACGTTACACGTTACAACGTAATACTATTTAACGTTACATGTTATATCGTAATACTATGTAGCGTTGCACGTTATAACTTAATACTATATAATGTTACACGTTGTACTGATATACGATATAACGTCATAGGTTACATTGTAATAGTAAATAACGTTACACGTTATAACGTAATACTATATAACGCTACACGTTATAGCGTGATACTATATAACGTTACACGTTATAACGTGATACTATATAACGTTACACGTTATAACGTGATACTATATAACGTTACACGTTTTAACGTGATACTATATAACGTTACACGTTATAACGTAATACTATATAACGTTACACGTTATAACGTAGTACTGTATAACGTTACACGTTATATCGTAATACTATGTAACGTTACACGTTGTAACGTTATACTATATAACGTTATACGTTATAACGTAATACTATATAACGTTACACGTTATAACGTAATACTGTATAACGTTATACGTTACCTCGCAAAACTCTATCGCTTCATAGGTCACATCGTAATACGAAGTAACGTTCTACGTTATAACGTAATACTATATAACGTTATATGTTATATCGTAATACTATATAACGCTACACGTTATAATGTAATACTATATAATGTTACACGTTATAACGTAATACTATGTAACGTGACACGATATAACGTAATACTATGTAACGTTACACGATGTACTGATATACGATATAACGTTATACGTTACCACGCAACACTAGATACCGTCATAGGTTACATCGTAGTAGTAAATAACGTTACACGTTGTAACGTAATACTATATAACGTTACACGTTACAACGAAATACTATTTAACGTTACACGTTATATCGTAATACTATATAACGTTACACGTTATATCGTAATACTATATAACGTTACACGTTATATCGTAATACTATAAAACCTTACACGTTATATCGTAATACTATATAACGTTACACGTTATATCGTAATACTATAAAACCTTACACGTTATATCGTAATACTATATGACGTTACACGTTATAACGTAATACTATATGACGTTACACGTTATAACGTAATACTATATACCGTTACACGTTATAACGTAATACTATATAACGTTACACGTTATAACGTAATACTATATAACGTTACACGTTATATCGTAATTCTATATAACGTTACACGTTATATCGTAATACTATATAACGTTACACGTTATATCGTAATACTATATAACGCTACACGTTATAATGTAATACTATATAATGTTACACGTTATAACGTAATACAATGTAACGTGACACGATATAACGTAATACTATGTAACGTTACACGATGTACTGATATACGATATAACGTTATACGTTACCACGCAACACTAGATACCGTCATAGGTTACATCGTAGTAGTAAATAACGTTACACGTTGTAACGTAATACTATATAACGTTACACGATACAACGTAATACTATTTAACGTTACATATTATATCGTAATACTATATAGCGTTGCACGTTATAACTTAATACTATATAATGTTACACGTTGTACTGATATACGATATAACGTCATAGGTTACATTGTAATAGTAAATAACGTTACACGTTATAACGTAATACTATATAACGCTACACGTTATAGCGTGATACTATATAACGTTACACGTTATAACGTGATATTATATAACGTTACACGTTATAACGTGATACTATATAATGTTACACGTTTTAACGTGATACTATATAACGTTACACGTTTTAACGTGATACTATATAACGTTACACGTTATAACGTAGTACTATATAACGTTACACGTTATATCGTAATACTATATAACGTTACACGTTGTAACGTAATACTATATAACGTTACACGTTACAACGTAATACTATATGACGTTACACGTTATAACGTAATACTATACAACGTTACACGATGTACTGATATACGATGTAACGTGATAGGTTACATTGTAATAGTAAATAACGTTACACGTTATAACGTGATACTATATGACGTTACACGTTATAACGTGATACTATATAACGTTACACGTTGTAACGTGATACTATATAACGTTGCACGTTATAACGTGATACTATTTGACGTTACACGTTATAACGTAATATTATATGACGTTACACGTTATAACGTGATACTATATGACGTTACACGTTATAACGTGATACTATATGACGTTACACGTTATAACGTGATACTATTTGACGTTACACGTTATAACGTGATACTATATGACGTCACACGTTATAACGTGATACTATATGACGTTACACGTTATAACGTGATACTATATAACGTTACACGTTGTAACGTGATACTATATAACGTTACACGTTATATCGTTAAACTATATGACGTTACACGTTATAACGTACTACTATATAACGTTACACGTTAAAGCGTAATACTATATAACGTTACACGTTATAACGTAGTACTATATAACGTTACACGTTATATCGTAATACTATATAATGTTACACGTTGTACTGATATACGATATAACGTCATAGGTTACATTGTAATAGTAAATAACGTTACACGTTATAACGTAATACTATGTGACGTTACACGTTATAACGTGATACTATATGACGTTACACGTTATAACGTAATACTATATGACGTTACACGTTATAACGTGATACTACATAACGTTACATGTTATATCGTAATACTATATAGTGTCACACGTTATAACGTAATACTATATAACGTTACACGTTATAACGTAATACTATATGACGTTACACGTTATAACGTAATACTATATGACGTTACACGTTATAACGTAATACTATATGACGTTACACGTTATAACGTAATACTATATGACGTTACACGTTATAACGTAATACCATATGACGTTACACGTTATAACGTAATACCATATGACGTTACACGTTATAACGTAATACTATATGACGTTACACGTTATAACGTAATACTATATAATGTTACACGTTATAACGTAATACTATATAACGTTACACGTTATAACGTAATACTATATGACGTTACACGTTATAATGTAATACTATATGACGTTACACGTTATAACGTAATACTATATGACGTTACACGTTATAACGTAATACTATATGACGTTACACGTTATAACGTAATACTATATGACGTTACACGTTATAACGTAATACTATATGACGTTACACGTTATAACGTAATACTATATGACGTTACACGTTATAACGTAATACTATACGACGTTACACGTTATAACGTAATACTATATGACGTTACACGCTATAACGTAATACTGTATAACGTTACTCGTTATAACGTATTACTACATACGATACACGTTATAACGTAATACTACATAACGTTACACGTTGTAACGTAATACTATATAACGTTACACGTTGTAACGTAATACTATATAACGTTACACGTTGTAACGTAATACTATATAACGTTACACGTTGTAACGTAATACTATATAACGTTACACGTTGTAACGTAATACTATATAACGTTACACGTTATAACGTGATACTATATAACGTTACACGTTATAACGTGATACTATATAACGTTACACGTTATAACGTAGTACTACATAACGTTACACGTTATAACGTAATACTATATAACGTTATACGTTACCTCGCAAAGCTATATAGCGTCATAGGTCACATCTTAATACGAAGTAACGTTCTACGTTCTAACGTAATACTATATAAAGTTATATGTTATAACGTAATACTATATAACGCTACACGTTATAATGTAATACTATATAATGTTACACGTTATAACATAGTACTATATATCGTTACACGTTATAACGTAGTACTATATAACGTTACACGTTGTAACGTGATACTATATAACGTTACACGTTATAACGTAATACTATATAACGTTACACGTTATAATGTTAAACTATATAACGTTACACGTTATAACGTATTACTATATAACGTTACACGTTATATCGTAATACTATATAACTTTACACGTTATAACGTTATACTATATAACGTTATACGTTACCTCGCAAAACTATATAGCGTCATAGGTCACATCGTAATACGAAGTAACGTTCTACGTTATAACGTAATATTATATAACGTTATATGTTATAACGTAATACTATATAACGCTACACGTTATAATGTAATACTATATAATGTTACACGTTATAACGTAATACTATGTAACGTGACACGATATAACGTAATACTATAAAACGTTACACGATGTACTGATATACGATATAACGTTATACGTTACCACGCAACACTAGATACCGTCATAGGTTACATCGTAGTAGTAAATAACGTTACACGTTGTAACGTGACACTATATAACGTTACACGTTATAACGTAATACTATATAACGTTACACGTTATAACGTTAAACTGTATAACGTTACACGTTATAACGTAATACTATATAACGTTACACGTTAAAGCGTAATACTATATAACGTTACACGTTATAACGTAGTACTATATAACGTTACACGTTATATCGTAATACTATATAACGTTACACGTTATAACGTTATACTATATAACGTTATACGTTACCTCGCAAAACTATATAGCGTCATAGGTCACATCGTAATACGAAGTAACGTTCTACGTTATAACGTAATACTATATAACGTTATATGTTATAACGTAATACTATATATCGCTACACGTTATAATGTAATACTATATAATGTTACACGTTATAACGTAATACTATGTAACGTGACACGATATAACGTAATACTATAAAACGTTACACGATGTACTGATATACGATATAACGTTATACGTTACCACGCAACACTAGATACCGTTATAGGTTACATCGTAGTAGTAAATAACGTTACACGTTGTAACGTAATACTATATAACGTTACACGTTATAACGTAATACTATTTAACGTTACATGTTATATCGCAATACTATATAGCGTTACACGTTATAACTTAATACTATATAATGTTACACGTTGTACTGATATACGATATAACGTCATAGGTTAGATTGTAATAGTAAATAACGTTACACGTTATAACGTAATACTATATAACGTTACACGTTATAACGTGATACTATATAACGTTACACGTTATAACGTAGTACTATATAACGTTACACGTTATATCGTAATACTATATAACGTTACACGTTATAACGTAATACTACTTAACGTTACATGTTATATCGCAATACTATATAGCGTTACACGTTATAACTTACTACTATATTATGTTACACGTTGTACTGATATACGATATAACGTCATAGGTTAGATTGTAATAGTAAACAACGTTACACGTTATAACGTAATACGATATGACGTTACACGTTATAACGTGATACTATATAACGTTACGTTATAACGTAATACTATATACCGCTACACGTTATAACGTGCTACTATATAACGTTACACGTTATAACGTAATACTACTTAACGTTACATGTTATATCGCAATACTATATAGCGTTACACGTTATAACTTAATACTATATAATGTTACACGTTGTACTGATATACGATATAACGTCATAGGTTACATTGTAATAGTAAATAACGTTACACGTTATAACGTAATACTATATAACGTTATAAGTTACATCGCAAAACTATATAGCGTCATAGGTCACATCGTAATACGAAGTAACGTTCTACGTTATAACGTAATACTATATAACGTTACACGTTATAACGTGATACTATATGACGTTACACGTTATAACGTGATACTATATAACGTTACACGTTGTAACGTGATACTATATAACGTTACACGTTATAACGTTAAACTATATAACGTTACACGTTATAACGTAATACTATTTAACGTTACATGTTATATCGCAATACTATATAGCGTTACACGTTATAACTTAATACTATATAATGTTACACGTTGTACTGATATACGATATAACGTCATAGGTTAGATTGTAATAGTAAATAACGTTACACGTTATAACGTAATACTATATAACGTTACACGTTATAACGTAATACTATATACCGCTACACGTTATAACGTGATACTATACGACGTTACACGTTATAACGTAATACTATACGACGTTACACGTTATAACGTAATACTATACGACGTTACACGTTATAACGTATTACTACATAACGATACACGTTATAACGTAATACTATATGACGTTACACGTCATAACGTAATACTATATAACGTTACACGTTATAACGTAATACTATATGACGTTACACGTCATAACGTAATACTATATAACGTTACACGTTATAACGTAATACTACATAACGATACACGTTATAACGTAATACTACATAACGTTACACGTTATAACGTAATACTGTGTAACGTTACAAGTTATAACGTAATACTATACAACGTTACACGATGTACTGATATACGATGTAACGTAATACGTTACCACGCAACACTATATTTCGTCACAGGTTACATCGTAGTAGTAAATAACGTTACACGTTGTAACGTAATACTATATAACGTTACACGTTATAATGTGATACTATATGACGTTACACGTCATAACGTAATACTATATAACGTTACACGTTATAACGTAATACTATATGACGTTACACGTCATAACGTAATACTATATAACGTTACACGTTATAACGTAATACTATATGACGTTACACGTCATAACGTGATACTATATGACGTTGCACGTTATTACGTGATACTATATGACGTTACACGTTATAACGTGATACTATATGACGTTACACGTTATAACGTAATACTATATAACGTTACACGTTATAACGTAATACTATATGACGTTACACGTCATAACGTGATACTATATGACGTTGCACGTTATTACGTGATACTATATGACGTTACACGTTATAACGTGATACTATATGACGTTACACGTTATAACGTGATACTATATGACGTTACACGTTATAACGTAATACTATATGACGTTACACGTTATAACGTAATACTATACGACGTTACACGTTATAACGTGATACTATATGACGTTACACGCCATAACGTAATACTGTATAACGTTACTCGTTATAACGTATTACTACATAACGATACACGTTATAACGTAATACTACATAACGTTACACGTTATAACGTAATACTGTGTAACGTTACAAGTTATAACGTAATACTATACAACGTTACACGATGTACTGATATACGATGTAACGTAATACGTTACCACGCAACACTATATTCCGTCACAGGTTACATCGTAGTAGTAAATAACGTTACACGTTGTAACGTAATACTATATAACGTTACACGTTATAACGTGATACTATATGACGTTACACGTCATAACGTAATACTATATAACGTTACACGTTATAACGTAATACTATATGACGTTACACGTTATAACGTAATACTATATGACGTTACACGTTATAACGTGATACTATATGACGTTACACGTTATAACGTGATACTATATGACGTTACACGTTATAACGTAATACCATATGACGTTACACGTTATACCGTAATACTATATGACGATACACGTTATAACGTAATACTGTATAATGTTACACGTTACAACGTAATACTATATAACGTTACACGTTATAACGTAATACTATATGACGTTACACGTTATAACGTAATACTATATGACGTTACACGTTATAACGTACTACTATACAACGTTACACGTTAAAACGTAATACTATATACCGTTACACGTTATAACGTATTACTATATAACGTTACACGTTATATCGTAATACTATATAACGTTACACGTTATAACGTTATACTATATAACGTTATACGTTACCTCGCAAAACTATATAGCGTCATAGGTCACATCGTAATACGAAGTAACGTTCTACGTTATAACGTAATATTACATAACGTTATATGTTATAACGTAATACTATATAACGCTACACGTTATAATGTAATACTATATAATGTTACACGTTATAACGTAATACTATGTAACGTGACACGGTATAACGTAATACTATAAAACGTTACACGATGTACTGATATACGATATAACGTTATACGTTACCACGCAACACTAGATACCGTCATAGGTTACATCGTAGTAGTAAATAACGTTACACGTTGTAACGTGATACTATATAACGTTACACGTTATAACGTAATACTATATAACGTTACACGTTATAACGTTAAACTATATAACGTTACACGTTATAACGTAATACTATTTAACGTTACATGTTATATCGCAATACTATATAGCGTTACACGTTATAACTTAATACTATATAATGTTACACGTTGTACTGATATACGATATAACGTCATAGGTTAGATTGTAATAGTAAATAACGTTACACGTTATAACGTAATACTATATAACGTTACACGTTATAACGTAATACTATATACCGCTACACGTTATAACGTGATACTATACAACGTTACACGTTATAACGTAATACTATATAACGTTATACGTTACCTCGCAAAACTATATAGCGTCATAGGTCACATCGTAATACGAAGTAACGTTCTACGTTGTAACGTAATACTATATAAAGTTATATGTTATAACGTAATACTATATAACGTTACACGTTATAACGTAATACTATTTAACGTTACATGTTATATCGTAATACTATATACCGTTACACGTTATAACTTAATACTATATAATGTTACACGTTGTACTGATATACGATATAACGTCATAGGTTAGATTGTAATAGTAAATAACGTTACACGTTATAACGTAATACTATATAACGTTACACGTTATAACGTAATACTATATAACGCTACACGTTATAACGTGATACTATATAACATTACACGTTATAACGTAGTACTATATAACGTTACACGTTATATCGTAATACCATATAACGTTACACGTTATAACGTAATACTATTTAACGTTACATGTTATATCGCAATACTATATAGCGTTACACGTTATAACTTAATACTATATAATGTTACACGTTGTACTGATATACGATATAACGTCATAGGTTAGATTGTAACAGTAAACAACGTTACACGTTATTACGTAATACTATATAACGTTACACGTTATAACGTAATACTATATAACGTTACACGTTATATCGTAATACTATATAACGCTACACGTTATATCGTAATGCTATATAACGTTACACGTTATAACGTGATACTATGTAACGTGACACGTTGTAACGTGATACTATATAACGTTATATGTTATATCGTAATACTATATAACGCTACACGTTATAATGTAATACTATATAATGTTACACGTTATAACGTAATACTATGTAACGTGACACGTTACAACGTAATACTATTTAACGTTACACGTTATAACGTGATACTATATGACGTTACACGTTATAACGTAATACTATTTAACGTTACACGTTATAACGTGATACTATATGACGTTACACGTTATAACGTAATACTATATGACGTTACACGTTATAACGT
The DNA here is from genome assembly GCA_911622165.2 of Bombus sylvestris. Classification (NCBI taxonomy): domain Eukaryota; kingdom Metazoa; phylum Arthropoda; class Insecta; order Hymenoptera; family Apidae; genus Bombus; species Bombus sylvestris. Next base: position 7,688,581 of record OU443149.1, on the reverse strand, counting down.
AATACTATACAACGTTACACGATGTACTGATATACGATGTAACGTGATAGGTTACATTGTAATAGTAAATAACGTTACACGTTATAACGTGATACTATATGACGTTACACGTTATAACGTGATACTATATGACGTTACACGTTATAACGTGATACTATATAACGTTACACGTTGTAACGTGATACTATATAACGTTACACGTTATAACGTGATACTATTTGACGTTACACGTTATAACGTAATATTATATGACGTTACACGTTATAACGTGATACTATATGACGTTACACGTTATAACGTGATACTATATGACGTTACACGTTATAACGTGATACTATTTGACGTTACACGTTATAACGTGATACTATATGACGTCACACGTTATAACGTGATACTATATGACGTTACACGTTATAACGTGATACTATATAACGTTACACGTTGTAACGTGATACTATATAACGTTACACGTTATATCGTTAAACTATATGACGTTACACGTTATAACGTACTACTATATAACGTTACACGTTAAAGCGTAATACTATATAACGTTACACGTTATAACGTAGTACTATATAACGTTACACGTTATATCGTAATACTATATAATGTTACACGTTGTACTGATATACGATATAACGTCATAGGTTACATTGTAATAGTAAATAACGTTACACGTTATTACGTAATACTATGTGACGTTACACGTTATAACGTGATACTATATGACGTTACACGTTATAACGTGATACTATATGACGTTACACGTTATAACGTGATACTATATGACGTTACACGTTATAACGTAATACTATATGACGTTACACGTTATACCGTAATACTATATGACGTTACACGTTATAACGTAATACTATACGACGTTACACGTTATAACGTAATACTATATGACGTTACACGCCATAACGTAATACTGTATAACGTTACTCGTTATAACGTATTACTACATAACGATACACGTTATAACGTAATACTACATAACGTTACACGTTATAACGTAATACTGTGTAACGTTACAAGTTATAACGTAATACTATACAACGTTACACGATGTACTGATATACGATGTAACGTAATACGTTACCACGCAACACTATATTTCGTCACAGGTTACATCGTAGTAGTAAATAACGTTACACGTTGTAACGTAATACTATATGACGTTACACGTCATAACGTAATACTATATAACGTTACACGTTATAACGTAATACTATATGACGTTACACGTCATAACGTAATACTATATAACGTTACACGTTATAACGTAATACTATATGACGTTACACGTCATAACGTAATACTATATAACGTTACACGTTATAACGTAATACTATATGACGTTACACGTTATAACGTGATACTATATGACGTTACACGTTATTACGTGATACTATATGACGTTTCACGTTATAACGTGATACTATATGACGCTACACGTTATAACGTGATACTATATGACGTTACACGTTATAACGTAATACTATATGACGTTACACGTTATAACGTAATACTGTGTAACGTTACAAGTTATAACGTAATACTATACAACGTTACACGATGTACTGATATACGATGTAACGTAATACGTTACCACGCAACACTATATTCCGTCACAGGTTACATCGTAGTAGTAAATAACGTTACACGTTGTAACGTAATACTATATAACGTTACACGTTATAACGTGATACTATATGACGTTACACGTCATAACGTAATACTATATAACGTTACACGTTATAACGTAATACTATATGACGTTACACGTCATAACGTAATACTATATAACGTTACACGTTATAACGTAATACTATATGACGTTACACGTTATAACGTGATACTATATGACGTTACACGTTATAACGTGATACTGTATGACGTTACACGTTATAACGTAATACTATTTAACGTTACATGTTATATCGTAATACTATATAGTGTTACACGTTATAACGTAATACTATATAACGTTACACGTTATAACGTAATACTATATGACGTTACACGTTATAACGTAATACTATATGACGTTACACGTTATAACGTAATACTATATGACGTTACACGTTATAACGTAATACTATATAACGTTACACGTTATAATGTTAAACTATATAACGTTACACGTTATAACGTACTACTATACAACGTTACACGTTAAAGCGTAATACTATATAACGTTACACGTTATAACGTATTACTATATAACGTTACACGTTATATCGTAATACTATATAACGATACACGTTATAACGTTATACTATATAACGTTATACGTTACCTCGCAAAACTATATAGCGTCATAGGTCACATCGTAATACGAAGTAACGTTCTACGTTATAACGTAATATTATATAACGTTATATGTTATAACGTAATACTATATAACGCTACACGTTATAATGTAATACTATATAATGTTACACGTTATAACGTAGTACTATGTAACGTGACACGATATAACGTAATACTATAAAACGTTACACGATGTACTGATATACGATATAACGTTATACGTTACCACGCAACACTAGATACCGTCATAGGTTACATCGTAGTAGTAAATAACGTTACACGTTGTAACGTGACACTATATAACGTTACACGTTATAACGTAATACTATATAACGTTACACGTTATAACGTTAAACTGTATAACGTTACACGTTATAACGTACTACTATATAACGTTACACGTTAAAGCGTAATACTATATAACGTTACACGTTATAACGTAGTACTATATAACGTTACACGTTATATCGTAATACTATATAATGTTACACGTTGTACTGATATACGATATAACGTCATAGGTTACATTGTAATAGTAAATAACGTTACACGTTATAACGTAATACTATGTGACGTTACACGTTATAACGTGATACTATATGACGTTACACGTTATAACGTGATACTATATGACGTTACACGTTATAACGTGATACTATATGACGTTACACGTTATAACGTAATACTATATGACGTTACACGTTATACCGTAATACTATATGACGTTACACGTTATAACGTAATACTATACGACGTTACACGTTATAACGTAATACTATATGACGTTACACGCCATAACGTAATACTGTATAACGTTACTCGTTATAACGTATTACTACATAACGATACACGTTATAACGTAATACTACATAACGTTACACGTTATAACGTAATACTGTGTAACGTTACAAGTTATAACGTAATACTATACAACGTTACACGATGTACTGATATACGATGTAACGTAATACGTTACCACGCAACACTATATTTCGTCGCAGGTTACATCGTAGTAGTAAATAACGTTACACGTTGTAACGTAATACTATATAACGTTACACGTTATAATGTGATACTATATGACGTTACACGTCATAACGTAATACTATATAACGTTACACGTTATAACGTTGTACTATATAACGTTATACGTTACCTCGCAAAACTATATAGCGTCATAGGTCACATCGTAATACGAAGTAACGTTCTACGTTATAACGTAATACTATATAACGTTATATGTTATAACGTAATACTATATAACGCTACACGTTATAATGTAATACTATATAATGTTACACGTTATAACGTAATACTATGTAACGTGACACGATATAACGTAATACTATAAAACGTTACACGATGTACTGATATACGATATAACGTTATGCGTTACCACGCAACACTAGATACCGTCATAGGTTACATCGTAGTAGTAAATAACGTTACACGTTATAACGTACTACTATATAACGTTACACGTTAAAGCGTAATACTATATAACGTTACACGTTATAACGTAGTACTATATAACGTTACACGTTATATCGTAATACTATATAATGTTACACGTTGTACTGATATACGATATAACGTCATAGGTTACATTGTAATAGTAAATAACGTTACACGTTATAACGTAATACCATATGACGTTACACGTTATAACGTAATACTATATGACGTTACACGTTATAACGTAATACTATATAATGTTACACGTTATAACGTAATACTATATGACGTTACACGTTATAACGTAATACTATATGACGTTACACGTTATAACGTAATACCATATGACGTTACACGTTATAACGTAATACTATATGACGTTACACGTTATAACGTAATACTATATAATGTTACACGTTATAACGTAATACTATATGACGTTACACGTTATAACGTAATACTATATGACGTTACACGTTATAACGTAATACTATATGACGTTACACGTTATAACGTAATACTATATGACGTTACACGTTATAACGTGATACTATATAACGTTACACGTTATAACGTAGTACTATATAACGTTACACGTTATATCGTAATACTATATAACGTTACACGTTATAACGTAATACTACTTAACGTTACATGTTATATCGCAATACTATATAGCGTTACACGTTATAACTTAATACTATATTATGTTACACGTTGTACTGATATACGATATAACGTCATAGGTTAGATTGTAATAGTAAACAACGTTACACGTTATAACGTGATATTATATAACGTTACGTTATAACGTAATACTATATACCGCTACACGTTATAACGTGATACTATATAACGTTACACGTTATTACGTAATACCATTTAACGTTGCATGTTATATCGTAATACTATATAGCGTTACACGTTATAACTTAATACTATATAATGTTACACGTTGTACTGATATACGATATAACGTCATAGGTTACATTGTAATAGTAAATAACGTTACACGTTATAACGTAATACTATATAACGTTATAAGTTACATCGCAAAACTATATAGCGTCATAGGTCACATCGTAATACGAAGTAACGTTCTACGTTATAACGTAATACTATATAACGTTACACGTTATAACGTGATACTATATGACGTTACACGTTATAACGTGATACTATATAACGTTACACGTTGTAACGTGATACTATATAACGTTACACGTTATAACGTAATACTTTATAACGTTACACGTTATAATGTTAAACTATATAACGTTACACGTTATAACGTACTACTATACAACGTTACACGTTAAAGCGTAATACTATATAACGTCACACGTTATAACGTATTACTATATGACGTTACACGTTATAACGTGATACTATTTGACGTTACACGTTATAACGTGATACTATGTAACGTTACACGTTATAACTTAATACTATGTAATGTTACACGTTATAACGTAATACTATATAACGTTACACGTTATAACGTAATACTATATGACGTTACACGTTATAGCGTGATACTATATGACGTTACACGTTATAACGTAATACTATATGACGTTACACGTTATAACGTAATACTATACAACGTTACACGATGTACTGATATACGATGTAACGTGATAGGTTACATTGTAATAGTAAATAACGTTACACGTTATAACGTAATACTATATGACGTTACACGTTATAGCGTGATACTATATGACGTTACACGTTATAACGTAATACTATACGGCGTTACACGTTATAACGTAATACTATATGACGTTACACGCCATAACGTAATACTGTATAACGTTACTCGTTATAACGTATTACTACATAACGATACACGTTATAACGTAATACTACATAACGTTACACGTTATAACGTAATACTGTGTAACGTTACAAGTTATAACGTAATACTATACAACGTTACACGATGTACTGATATACGATGTAACGTAATACGTTACCACGCAACACTATATTTCGTCACAGGTTACATCGTAGTAGTAAATAACGTTACACGTTGTAACGTAATACTATATAACGTTACACGTTATAATGTGATACTATATGACGTTACACGTCATAACGTAATACTATATAACGTTACACGTTATAACGTAATACTATATGACGTTACACGTCATAACGTAATACTATATAACGTTACACGTTATAACGTAATACTATATGACGTTACACGTCATAACGTGATACTATATGACGTTACACGTTATTACGTGATACTATATGACGTTACACGTTATAACGTGATACTATATGACGTTACACGTTATAACGTATAACTATATGACGTTACACGTTATAACGTGATACCATATGACGTTACACGTTATAACGTAATACTATACGACGTTACACGTTATAACGTAATACTATACGACGTTACACGTTATAACGTAATACTATATGACGTTACACGCCATAACGTAATACTGTATAACGTTACTCGTTATAACGTATTACTACATAACGATACACGTTATAACGTAATACTACATAACGTTACACGTTATAACGTAATACTGTGTAACGTTACAAGTTATAACGTAATACTATACAACGTTACACGATGTACTGATATACGATGTAACGTAATACGTTACCACGCAACACTATATTCCGTCACAGGTTACATCGTAGTAGTAAATAACGTTACACGTTGTAACGTAATACTATATAACGTTACACGTTATAACGTGATACTATATGACGTTACACGTCATAACGTAATACTATATAACGTTACACGTTATAACGTAATACTATATGACGTTACACGTCATAACGTAATACTATACGACGTTACACGTTATAACGTAATACTATATGACGTTACACGCCATAACGTAATACTGTATAACGTTACTCGTTATAACGTATTACTACATAACGATACACGTTATAACGTAATACTACATAACGTTACACGTTATAACGTAATACTGTGTAACGTTACAAGTTATAACGTAATACTATACAACGTTACACGATGTACTGATATACGATGTAACGTAATACGTTACCACGCAACACTATATTTCGTCACAGGTTACATCGTAGTAGTAAATAACGTTACACGTTGTAACGTAATACTATATAACGTTACACGTTATAATGTGATACTATATGACGTTACACGTCATAACGTAATACTATATGACGTTACACGTTATAACGTGATACTATATGACGTTACACGTTGTAACGTAATACTATATAACGTTACACGTTATAATGTGATACTATATGACGTTACACGTCATAACGTAATACTATATAACGTTACACGTTATAACGTAATACTATATGACGTTACACGTCATAACGTAATACTATATAACGTTACACGTTGTAACGTAATACTATATGACGTTACACGTCATAACGTGATACTATATGACGTTACACGTTATTACGTTATACTATATGACGTTACACGTTATAACGTGATACTATATGACGTTACACGTTATAACGTGATACTATATGACGTTACACGTTATAACGTAATACTATATGACGTTACACGTTATAACGTAATACTATACGACGTTACACGTTATAACGTTATACTATACGACGTTACACGTTATAACGTAATACTATATGACGTTACACGCCATATCGTAATACTGTATAACGTTACTCGTTATAACGTATTACTACATAACGATACACGTTATAACGTAATACTGTGTAACGTTACAAGTTATAACGTAATACTATACGACGTTAGACGTTATAACGTAATACTATACGACGTTACACGTTATATCGTAATACTATATAACGTTACACGTTATAACGTTATACTATATAACGTTATACGTTACCTCGCAAAACTATATAGCGTCATAGGTCACATCGTAATACGAAGTAACGTTCTACGTTATAACGTAATATTACATAACGTTATATGTTATAACGTAATACTATATAACGCTACACGTTATAATGTAATACTATATAATGTTACACGTTATAACGTAATACTATGTAACGTGACACGATATAACGTAATACTATAAAACGTTACACGATGTACTGATATACGATATAACGTTATACGTTACCACGCAACACTAGATACCGTCATAGGTTACATCGTAGTAGTAAATAACGTTACACGTTGTAACGTGATACTATATAACGTTACACGTTATAACGTAATACTATATAACGTTACACGTTATAACGTTAAACTATATAACGTTACACGTTATAACGTAATACTATTTAACGTTACATGTTATATCGCAATACTATATAGCGTTACACGTTATTACTTAATACTATATAATGTTACACGTTGTACTGATATACGATATAACGTCATAGGTTAGATTGTAATAGTAAATAACGTTACACGTTATAACGTAATACTATATAACGTTACACGTTATAACGTAATACCATAAAACGTTACACGATGTACTGATATACGATATAACGTTATACGTTACCACGCAACACTAGATACCGTCATAGGTTACATCGTAGTAGTAAATAACGTTACACGTTGTAACGTGATACTATATAACGTTACACGTTATAACGTAATACTTTGTAACGTTACACGATATAACGTAATTCTATATAACGTTACACGATGTACTGATATACGATATAACGTTATACGTTACCACGCAACACTAGATACCGTCATAGGTTACATCGTAATAGTAAATAACGTTACACGTTGTAACGTAATACTATATAACGTTACACGTTATAACGTAACACTATTTAACGTTACAGGTTATATCGTAATACTATATAGCGTTACACGTTATATCGTAATACCATATAACGCTACACGTTATATCGTAATACTATATAACGATACACGTTATAACGTAATACTATATAACGCTACACTTTATAACGTAATACTACATAACGTTACACGTTATAACGTGATACAATATAACGTTACACGTTATAACGTTATACTATACAACGTTACACGTTATAACGTGATACTATACAACGTTACACGTTATAACGCTATACTCTATAACGTTACACGTTAAAACGTAATACTATATAACGTTACACGTTATAACGTAATACTATATAACGTTACACGATATTTACGTAATACTATATAACGTTGCACGTTATAACGTAATACTATATAACGTTGCACGTTATAACGTAATACTATATAACGTTGCACGTTATAACGTAATACTGTATATCGTTACACGTTATAACGTAATACTGTATATCGTTACACGTTATAACGTAATACTATATACCGTTACACGTTATAACGTGATACTATATAACGTTACACGTTATAACGTAATACCATTTAACGTTGCATGTTATATCGTAATAGTATATAGCGTTACACGTTATAACTTAATACTATTTAATGTTGCACGTTGTACTGATATACGATATAACGTCATAGGTTACATTGTAATAGTAAATAACGTTACACGTTATAACGCTATACTATATAACGTTACACGTTATAACATAATACCATTTAACGTTGCATGTTATATCGTAATACTATATAGCGTTACACATTATAACTTAATACTATATAATGTTACACGTTGTACTGATATACGATATAACGTCATAGGTTACATTGTGATAGTAAATAACGTTACACGTTATAACCTTATACTATATAACGCTACACATTATAACGTAATACTATATAACAATACACGTTATATCGTGATACTATATGACGTTACACGTTATAACGTAACACTATATGACGTTTCACGTTATAACGTAATACTATATGACGTTACACGTTATAACGTAATACTATATGACCTTACACGTTATAACATAATACTATATAACGCTACACGTTATATCGTAATACTATATAACGTTACACGTTATAACGTATTTCCATTTAACGTTACATGTTATATCGTAATACTATATAGCGTTACACGTTATAACTCAATACTATATAATGTTACACGTTGTACCGATATACGATATAACGTCATAGGTTACATTGTAATAGTAAACAACGTTACACGTTATAACGTAATACTATATAACGTTACACGTTATAACGTAATACTATATAACGTTACACGTTATAACGTAACACTATTTAACGTTACAGGTTATATCGTAATACTATATAGCGTTACACGTTATATCGTAATACTATATAACGCTACACGTTATATCGTAATACTATATAACGATACACGTTATAACGTAATACTATATAACGCTACACGTTATAACGTAATACTACATAACGTTACACGTTATAACGTGATACAATATAACGTTACACGTTATAACGTTATACTATACAACGTTACACGTTATAACGTGATACTATACAACGTTACACGTTATAACGCTATACTCTATAACGTTACACGATATTTACGTAATCCTATATAACGTTGCACGTTATAACGTAATACTATATAACGTTGCACGTTATAACGTAATACTATATAACGTTGCACGTTATAACGTAATACTGTTTATCGTTACACGTTATAACGTAATACTGTATATCGTTACACGTTATAACGTAATACTGTATATCGTTACACGTTATAACGTAATACTATATAACGCTACACGTTATAACGTAATACTACATAACGTTACACGTTATAACGTGATACAACATAACGTTACACGTTATAACGTTATACTATACAACGTTACACGTTATAACGTTATACTATACAACGTTACACGTTATAACGTAATACTATATAACGTTATACGTCACCTCGCAAAACTATATAGCGTCATAGGTCACATCGTAATACGAAGTAACGTTCTACGTTATAACGTAATACTATATAACGTTACATGTTATAACGTAATACTATATAACGCTACACGTTATAATGTAATACTATATAACGTTACACGTTATAACGTAATACTATGTAACGTTACACGATATAACGTGATACTATATAACGTTACACGTTATAACGTGATACTATATACCGTTACACGTTATAACGTAATACTATATACCGTTACACGTTATAACGTGATACTATATAACGTTACACGTTATAACGTAATACCATTTAACGTTGCATGTTATATCGTAATACTATATAGCGTTACACGTTATAACTTAATACTATATAATGTTGCACGTTGTACTGATATACGATATAACGTCATAGGTTACATTGTAATAGTAAATAACGTTACACGTTATAACGCTATACTATATAACGTTACACGTTATAACGTAATACTATTTAACGTTGCATGTTATATCGTAATACTATATAGCGTTACACATTATAACTTAATACTATATAATGTTACACGTTGTACTGATATACGATATAACGTCATAGGTTACATTGTGATAGTAAATAACGTTACACGTTATAACGTAATACTATATAACGCTACACATTATAACGTAATACTATATAACAATACACGTTATATCGTGATACTATATGACGTTACACGTTATAACGTAACACTATATGACGTTACACGTTATAACGTAATACTATATGACGTTTCACGTTATAACGTAATACCGTATGACGTTACACGTTATAACGTAATACTATATGACCTTACACGTTATAACGTAATACTATATAACGCTACACGTTATAACGTATTTCCATTTAACGTTACATGTTATATCGTAATACTATATAGCGTTACACGTTATAACTCAATACTATATAATGTTACACGTTGTACTGATATACGATATAACGTCATAGGTTACATTGTAATAGTAAATAACGTTACACGTTATAACGTAATACTATATACCGCTACACGTTATAACGTGATACTATATAACGTTACACGTTATAACGTGATACTATATAACGTTACACGTTATAACGTTATACTATATAACGTTACACGTTATAACGATATACTGTATAACGTTACACGTTATAACGCTGTACTGTATAACGTTACACGTTATAACGCTATACTGTATAACGTTACACGTTATAACGCTATACTGTATAACGTTACACGTTATAACGCTATACTGTATAACGTTACACGATATAACGTGATACTATATAACGTTACACGTTATAACGTGATACTATATAACGTTACACGTTATAACGTGATACTATATAACGTTACACGTTATAACGTAATACTGTATAACGTTACACGTTATAACGTAATACTGTACAACGTTACACGTTATAACGTAATACTGTATAACGTTACACGTTATAACGTATTACCATTTAACGTTGCATGTTATATCGTAATACTATATAGCGTTACAAGTTATAAATCTATACTATATAATGTTACACGTTGTACTGATATACGATATAACGTCATAGGTTACATTCTAATAGTAAATAACGTTACACGTTATAACGTGATACTATATAACGTTACACGTTATAACGTAATACTATATAACGTTACACGTTATTACGTATTACCATTTAACGTTACTTGTTATATCGTAATACTATATAGCGTTACACGTTATAACTCTATACTATATAATGTTACACGTTGTACTGATATACGATATAACGTCATAGGTTACATTGTAATAGTAAATAACGTTACACGTTATAACGCTATACTATATAACGTTACACGTTATAACGTATTACCATTTAACGTTGCATGTTATATCGTAATATTATATAGCGTTACACATTATAACTTAATACTATATAATGTTACACGTTGTACTGATATACGATATAACGTCATAGGTTACATTGTGATAGTAAATAACGTTACACGTTATAACCTTATACTATATAACGCTACACATTATAACGTAATACTATATAACAATACACGTTATATCGTGATACTATATGACGTTACGCGTTATAACGTAACACTATATGACGTTTCACGTTATAACGTAATACTATATGACGTTACACGTTATAACGTAATACTATATAACGCTACACGTTATATCGTAATACTATATAACGTTACACGTTATAACGTATTTCCATTTAACGTTACATGTTATATCGTAATACTATATAGCGTTACACGTTATAACTCAATACTATATAATGTTACACGTTGTACTGATATACGATATAACGTCATAGGTTACATTGTAATAGTAAATAACGTTACACGTTATAACGTAATACTATATAACGTTACACGTTATAACGTAATACTATATAACGTTACACGTTATAACGTAACACTATTTAACGTTACAGGTTATATCGTAATACTATATAGCGTTACACGTTATATCGTAATACTATATAACGCTACACGTTATATCGTAATACTATATAACGATACACGTTATAACGTAATACTATATAACGCTACACGTTAAAACGTAATACTACATAACGTTACACGTTATAACGTGATACAATATAACGTTACACGTTATAACGTTATACTATACAACGTTACACGTTATAACGTGATACTATACAACGTTACACGTTATAACGCTATACTCTATAACGTTACACGATATTTACGTAATACTATATAACGTTGCACGTTATAACGTAATACTATATAACGTTGCACGTTATAACGTAATACTATATAACGTTGCACGTTATAACGTAATACTGTTTATCGTTACACGTTATAACGTAATACTGTATATCGTTACACGTTATAACGTAATACTATATAACGCTACACGTTATAACGTAATACTACATAACGTTACACGTTATAACGTGATACAACATAACGTTACACGTTATAACGTTATACTATACAACGTTACACGTTATAACGTTATACTATACAACGTTACACGTTATAACGTAATACTATATAACGTTATACGTCACCTCGCAAAACTATATAGCGTCATAGGTCACATCGTAATACGAAGTAACGTTCTACGTTATAACGTAATACTGTATAACGTTATATGTTATAACGTAATACTATATAACGCTACACGTTATAATGTAATACTATATAATGTTACACGTTATAACGTAATACTATGTAACGTTACACGATATAACGTGATACTATATAACGTTACACGTTATAACGTGATACTATATACCGTTACACGTTATAACGTAATACTATATACCGTTACACGTTATAACGTGATACTATATAACGTTACACGTTATAACGTAATACCATTTAACGTTGCATGTTATATCGTAATACTATATAGCGTTACACGTTATAACTTAATACTATATAATGTTGCACGTTGTACTGATATACGATATAACGTCATAGGTTACATTGTAATAGTAAATAACGTTACACGTTATAACGCTATACTATATAACGTTACACGTTATAACGTAATACTATTTAACGTTGCATGTTATATCGTAATACTATATAGCGTTACACATTATAACTTAATACTATATAATGTTACACGTTGTACTGATATACGATATAACGTCATAGGTTACATTGTGATAGTAAATAACGTTACACGTTATAACGTAATACTATATAACGCTACACATTATAACGTAATACTATATAACAATACACGTTATATCGTGATACTATATGACGTTACACGTTATAACGTAACACTATATGACGTTACACGTTATAACGTAATACTATATGACGTTTCACGTTATAACGTAATACCATATGACGTTACACGTTATAACGTAATACTATATGACCTTACACGTTATAACGTAATACTATATAACGCTACACGTTATATCGTAATACTATATAGCGTTACACGTTATAACGTATTTCCATTTAACGTTACATGTTATATCGTAATACTATATAGCGTTACACGTTATAACTCAATACTATATAATGTTACACGTTGTACTGATATACGATATAACGTCATAGGTTACATTGTAATAGTAAATAACGTTACACGTTATAACGTAATACTATATAACGTTACACGTTATAACGTAATACTATATACCGCTACACGTTATAACTTGATACTATATAACGTTACACGTTATAACGTGATACTATATAACGTTACACGTTATAACGTTATACTATATAACGTTACACGTTATAACGATATACTGTATAACGTTACACGTTATAACGCTATACTGTATAACGTTACACGTTATAACGCTATACTGTATAACGTTACACGTTATAACGCTATACTGTATAACGTTACACGTTATAACGTAATACTATATAACGTTACACGATATAACGTAATACTATATAACGTTACACGTTATAACGTGATACTATATAACGTTACACGTTATAACGTGATACTATATAACGTTACACGTTATAACGTAATACTGTACAACGTTACACGTTATAACGTAATACTGTACAACGTTACACGTTATAACGTAATACTGTATAACGTTACACGTTATAAAGTAATACTATATAACGTTACACGTTATAACGTATTACCATTTAACGTTACACGTTATATCGTAATACTATATAGCGTTACACGTTATAACGTCATACTATATACCGTTACACGTTATAACGTGATACTATATAACGTTACACGTTATGACGTTATACTATATAACGCTACACGTTATATCGTAATACTATATAACGCTACACGTTATATCGTAATACTATATAACGTTACACGTTATATCGTAATACTATAAAACCTTACACGTTATATCGCAATACTATATAACGTTACCCGTTATATCGTAATACTATATGACGTTACACGTTATATCGTAATACTATATGACGTTACACGTTATATCGTAATACTATATAACGTTACACGTTATAACGTATTACCATTTAACGTTACATGTTATATCGTAATACTATATAGCGTTACAAGTTATAAATCTATACTATATAATGTTACACGTTGTACTGATATACGATATAACGTCATAGGTTACATTCTAATAGTAAATAACGTTACACGTTATAACGTGATACTATATAACGTTACACGTTATAACGTAATACTATATAACGTTACACGTTATAACGTATTACCATTTAACGTTACATGTTATATCGTAATACTATATAGCGTTACACGTTATAACTCTATACTATATAATGTTACACGCTGTACTGATATACGATATAACGTCATAGGTTACATTGTAATAGTAAATAACGTTACACGTTATAACGTGATACTATATAACGTTACACGTTATAACGTGATACTATATAACGTTACACGTTATAACGTGATACTATATAACGTTATACGTTACCTCGCAAAACTATATAGCGTCATAGGTCACATCGTAATACGAAGTAACGTTCTACGTTATAACGTAATACTATATAACGTTACATGTTATATCGTAATACTATATAGCGTTACACGATATAACTCTATACTATATAATGTTACACGTTGTACTGATATACGATATAACGTCATAGGTTACATTGTAATAGTAAATAACGTTACACGTTATAACGTGATACTATATAACGTTACACGTTATAACGTGATACTATATAACGTTACACGTTATGACGTTATACTATACAACGTTACACGTTATATCGATATACTGTATAACGTTACACGTTATAACGTAATACTATATAACGTTACACGTTATAACGTAATACTATATAACGTTACACGTTATAACGTGATACTATATAACGTTACACTTTATAACGTGATACTATATAACGCTACACGTTATAACGTAATACTATATAACGTTACACGTTATGTCGTAATACTATATAACGTTACGCGTTATAACGTAATGCTATATAACGTTACACGTTATATCGTAATACTATATAACGCTACACGTTATATCGTAATACCATATAACGTTACACGTTATACCGTAATACTATAAAACCTTACACGTTATATCGCAATACTATATCACGTTACACGTTATATCGTAATACTATATAACGTTACACGTTATAACGTATTACCATTTAACGTTACATGTTATATCGTAATAGCATACAGCGTTACACGTTATAAATCTATACTATATAATGTTACACGTTGTACTGATATACGATATAACGTCATAGGTTACATTGTAATAGTAAATAACGTTAGACGTTATAATGTGATACTATATAACGTTACACGTTATAACGTGATACTATATAACGTTACACGTTATGACGTTATACTATATAACGTTACACGTTATAACCTTATACTGTATAACGTTACACATTATAACGTAATACTATATAACGTTACACGTTATAACGTAATACTATATAACGTTACACGTTATAACGTAATACTATATAACGTTACACGTTATAACGTGATACTATATAGCATCATAGGACACACCGTAATACGAAGTAACGTTCAACGTTATAACGTAATACTATATAACGTTATATGTTATAACGTAATACTATATAACGCTACACGTTATAATGTAATACTATATAATGTTACACGTTAGAACGTAATACTATGTAACGTTACACGATATAACTTAATACTATATAACGTTACACGTTATATCGTAATACTATATGACGTTACACGTTATAACGTAATACTATATACCGTTACACGTTATAACGTGATACTATATAACGTTACACGTTATAACGTAATACTATATAACGCTACACGTTATATCGTAATACTATATAACGTTACACGTTATAACGTAATGCTATATGACGTTACACGTTATAACGTAATACTATATAACGCTGCACGTTATATCGTTATACTATATAACGTTACACGTTATAACGTATTACCATTTAACGTTACATGTTATATCGTAATACTATATAGCCTTACACGTTATAACTCTATACTATATAATGTTACATGTTGTACTGATATACGATATAACGTCATAGGTTACATTGTAATAGTAAATAACGTTACACGTTATAACGTGATACTATATAACGTTACACGTTATACCGTTATATTATATAACGCTACACGTTATAACGCTATACTGTATAACGTTACACGTTATAACGCTATACTGTATAACGTTACACGTTATAGCGCTATACTGTATAACGCTACACGTTATATCGTAATACTATATAACGCTACACGTTATATCGTAATACTATATAACGCTACACGTTATATCGTAATACTATATAACGTTACACGTTATATCGTAATACTATAAAACCATACACGTTATATCGCAATACTATATAACGTTACACGTTATATCGCAATACTATATGACGTTACACGTTATATCGTAATACTATATGACGTTACACGTTATATCGTAATACTATATGACGTTACACGTTATATCGTAATACTATATAACGTTACACGTTATAACGTATTACCATTTAACGTTACATGTTATATCGTAATACTATGTAGCGTTACACGTTATAACTCTATACTATATAATGTTACACGTTGTACTGATATACGATATAACGTCATAGGTTACATTGTAATAGTAAATAACGTTACACGTTATAACGATATACTGTATAACGTTACACGTTATAACGATATACTGTATAACGTTACACGTTATAACGCAATACTATATAACGTTGCACGTTGTAACGTAATACTATATAACGTTACACGTTATAACGTGATACTATATAACGCTACACGTTATAACGTAATACTATATAACGTTACACGTTATAACGTAGTACTATATAACGTTACACGTTATAGCGGTATACTATATAACGTTAGACGTTTTAACGTTATACTATATAACGTTACACGTTATAACGTAATACTATATAACGTTATACGTCACCTCGCAAAACTATATAGCGTCATAGGTCACATCGTAATACGAAGTAACGTTCTACGTTATAACGTAATACTGTATAACGTTATATGTTATAACGTAATACTATATAACGCTACACGTTATAATGTAATACTATATAATGTTACACGTTATAACGTAATACTATGTAACGTTACACGATATAACGTGATACTATATAACGTTACACGTTATAACGTGATACTATATACCGTTACACGTTATAACGTAATACTATATACCGTTACACGTTATAACGTGATACTATATAACGTTACACGTTATAACGTAATACCATTTAACGTTGCACGTTATATCGTAATACTATATAGCGTTACACGTTATAACTTAATACTATATAATGTTGCACGTTGTACTCATATACGATATAACGTCATAGGTTACATTGTAATAGTAAATAACGTTACACGTTATAACGTAATACCATTTAACGTTGCATGTTATATCGTAATACTATATAGCGTTACACATTATAACTTAATACTATATAATGTTACACGTTGTACTGATATACGATATAACGTCATAGGTTACATTGTGATAGTAAATAACGTTACACGTTATAACGTTATACTATATAACGCTACACATTATAACGTAATACTATATAACAATACACGTTATATCGTGATACTATATGACGTTACACGTTATAACGTAACACTATATGACGTTACACGTTATAACGTAATACTATATGACGTTTCACGTTATAACGTAATACTATATGACGTTACACGTTATAACGTAATACTATATCACCTTACACGTTATAACGTAATACTATATAACGCTACACGTTATATCGTAATACTATATAACGTTACACGTTATAACGTATTTCCATTTAACGTTACATGTTATATCGTAATACTATATAGCGTTACACGTTATAACGTAATACTATATAACGTTACACGTTATAACGTGATACTATATAGCATCATAGGACACATCGTAATACGAAGTAACGTTCAACGTTATAACGTAATACTATATAACGTTATATGTTATAACGTAATACTATATAACGCTACACGTTATAATGTAATACTATATAATGTTTCACGTTAGAACGTAATACTATGTAACGTTACACGATATAACTTAATACTATATAACGTTACACGTTATATCGTAATACTATATGACGTTACACGTTATAACGTAATACTATATACCGTTACACGTTATAACGTGATACTATATAACGTTACACGTTATAACGTAATACTATATAACGCTACACGTTATATCGTAATACTATATAACGTTACACGTTATAACGTAATGCTATATGACGTTACACGTTATAACGTAATACTATATAACGCTGCACGTTATATCGTAATACTATAAAACCTTACACGTTATATCGCAATACTATATAACGTTACCCGTTATATCGTAATACTATATGACGTTACACGTTATATCGTAATACTATATGACGTTACACGTTATATCGTAATACTATATAACGTTACACGTTATAACGTATTACCACTTAACGTTACATGTTATATCGTAATACTATATAGCGTTACAAGTTATAAATCTATACTATATAATGTTACACGTTGTACTGATATACGATATAACGTCATAGGTTACATTCTAATAGTAAATAACGTTACACGTTATAACGTGATACTATATAACGTTACACGTTATAACGTGATACTATATAACGTTACACGTTATGACGTTATACTATACAACGTTACACGTTATATCGATATACTGTATAACGTTACACGTTATAACGTAATACTATATAACGTTACACGTTATAACGTAATACTATATAACGTTACACGTTATAACGTGATACTATATAACGTTACACTTTATAACGTGATACTATATAACGCTACACGTTATAACGTAATACTATATAACGTTACACGTTATATCGTAATACCATATAACGTTACACGTTATACCGTAATACTATAAAACCTTACACGTTATATCGCAATACTATATCACGTTACACGTTATATCGTAATACTATATAACGTTACACGTTATAACGTATTACCATTTAACGTTACATGTTATATCGTAATAGTATACAGCGTTACACGTTATAAATCTATACTATATAATGTTACACGTTGTACTGATATACGATATAACGTCATAGGTTACATTGTAATAGTAAATAACGTTACACGTTATAATGTGATACTATATAACGTTACACGTTATAACGTGATACTATATAACGTTACACGTTATGACGTTATACTATATAACGTTACACGTTATAACCTTATACTGTATAACGTTACACATTATAACGTAATACTATATAACGTTACACGTTATAACGTAATACTATATAACGTTACACGTTATAACGTAATTCTATATAACGTTACACGTTATAACGTGATACTATATAGCATCATAGGACACACCGTAATACGAAGTAACGTTCAACGTTATAACGTAATACTATATAACGTTATATGTTATAACGTAATACTATATAACGCTACACGTTATAATGTAATACAATATAATGTTACACGTTAGAACGTAATACTATGTAACGTTACACGATATAACTTAATACTATATAACGTTACACGTTATATCGTAATACTATATGACGTTACACGTTATAACGTAATACTATATACCGTTACACGTTATAACGTGATACTATATAACGTTACACGTTATAACGTAATACTATATAACGCTACACGTTATATCGTAATACTATATAACGTTACACGTTATAACGTAATGCTATATGACGTTACACGTTATAACGTAATACTATATAACGCTGCACGTTATATCGTTATACTATATAACGTTACACGTTATAACGTATTACCATTTAACGTTACATGTTATATCGTAATACTATATAGCCTTACACGTTATAACTCTATACTATATAATGTTACACGTTGTACTGATATACGATATAACGTCATAGGTTACATTGTAATAGTAAATAACGTTACACGTTATAACGTGATACTATATAACGTTACACGTTATACCGTTATATTATATAACGCTACACGTTATATCGTAATACTATATAACGCTACACGTTATATCGTAATACTATATAACGTTACACGTTATATCGTAATACTATAAAACCATACACGTTATATCGCAATACTATATAACGTTACACGTTATATCGCAATACTATATGACGTTACACGTTATATCGTAATACTATATGACGTTACACGTTATATCGTAATACTATATGACGTTACACGTTATATCGTAATACTATATAACGTTACACGTTATAACGTATTACCATTTAACGTTACATGTTATATCGTAATACTATATAGCGTTACACGTTATAACTCTATACTATATAATGTTACACGTTGTACTGATATACGATATAACGTCATAGGTTACATTGTAATAGTAAATAACGTTACACGTTATAACGATATACTGTATAACGTTACACGTTATAACGATATACTGTATAACGTTACACGTTATAACGCAATACTATATAACGTTGCACGTTGTAACGTAATACTATATAACGTTACACGTTATAACGTGATACTATATAACGCTACACGTTATAACGTAATACTATATAACGTTACACGTTATAACGTAGTACTATATAACGTTACACGTTATATCGTAATACTATATAACGTTAGACGTTATAGCGGTATACTATATAACGTTAGACGTTATAACGTTATACTATATAACGTTACACGTTATAACGTAATACTATATAACGTTATACGTCACCTCGCAAAACTATATAGCGTCATAGGTCACATCGTAATACGAAGTAACGTTCTACGTTATAACGTAATACTGTATAACGTTATATGTTATAACGTAATACTATATAACGCTACACGTTATATCGTAATACTATATAACGTTAGACGTTATAGCGGTATACTATATAACGTTAGACGTTATAACGTTATACTATATAACGTTACACGTTATAACGTAATACTATATAACGTTATACGTCACCTCGCAAAACTATATAGCGTCATAGGTCACATCGTAATACGAAGTAACGTTCTACGTTATAACGTAATACTGTATAACGTTATATGTTATAACGTAATACTATATAACGCTACACGTTATAATGTAATACTATATAATGTTACACGTTATAACGTAATACCATTTAACGTTGCATGTTATATCGTAATACTATATAGCGTTACACATTATAACTTAATACTATATAATGTTACACGTTGTACTGATATACGATATAACGTCATAGGTTACATTGTGATAGTAAATAACGTTACACGTTATAACGTTATACTATATAACGCTACACATTATAACGTAATACTATATAACAATACACGTTATATCGTGATACTATATGACGTTACACGTTATAACGTAATACTATATGACGTTTCACGTTATAACGTAATACTATATGACGTTACACGTTATAACGTAATACTATATCACCTTACACGTTATAACGTAATACTATATAACGCTACACGTTATATCGTAATACTATATAACGTTACACGTTATAACGTATTTCCATTTAACGTTACATGTTATATCGTAATACTATATAGCGTTACACGTTATAACGTAATACTATATAACGTTACACGTTATAACGTGATACTATATAGCATCATAGGACACATCGTAATACGAAGTAACGTTCAACGTTATAACGTAATACTATATAACGTTATATGTTATAACGTAATACTATATAACGCTACACGTTATAATGTAATACTATATAATGTTTCACGTTAGAACGTAATACTATGTAACGTTACACGATATAACTTAATACTATATAACGTTACACGTTATATCGTAATACTATATGACGTTACACGTTATAACGTAATACTATATACCGTTACACGTTATAACGTGATACTATATAACGTTACACGTTATAACGTAATACTATATAACGCTACACGTTATATCGTAATACTATATAACGTTACACGTTATAACGTAATGCTATATGACGTTACACGTTATAACGTAATACTATATAACGCTGCACGTTATATCGTAATACTATATAACGTTACACGTTATAACGTATTACCATTTAACGTTACATGTTATATCGTAATACTATATAGCGTTACAAGTTATAAATCTATACTATATAATGTTACACGTTGTACTGATATACGATATAACGTCATAGGTTACATTCTAATAGTAAATAACGTTACACGTTATAACGTGATACTATATAACGTTATACGTTACCTCGCAAAACTATATAGCGTCATAGGTCACATCGTAATACGAAGTAACGTTCTACGTTATAACGTAATACTATATAACGTTACATGTTATATCGTAATACTATATAGCGTTACACGATATAACTCTATACTATATAATGTTACACGTTGTACTGATATACGATATAACGTCATAGGTTACATTGTAATAGTAAATAACGTTACACGTTATAACGTGATACTATATAACGTTACACGTTATAACGTGATACTATATAACGTTACACGTTATGACGTTATACTATACAACGTTACACGTTATATCGATATACTGTATAACGTTACACGTTATAACGTAATACTATATAACGTTACACGTTATAACGTAATACTATATAACGTTACACGTTATAACGTGATACTATATAACGTTACACTTTATAACGTGATACTATATAACGCTACACGTTATAACGTAATACTATATAACGTTACACGTTATGTCGTAATACTATATAACGTTACGCGTTATAACGTAATGCTATATAACGTTACACGTTATATCGTAATACTATATAACGCTACACGTTATATCGTAATACCATATAACGTTACACGTTATACCGTAATACTATAAAACCTTACACGTTATATCGCAATACTATATCACGTTACACGTTATATCGTAATACTATATAACGTTACACGTTATAACGTATTACCATTTAACGTTACATGTTATATCGTAATAGTATACAGCGTTACACGTTATAAATCTATACTATATAATGTTACACGTTGTACTGATATACGATATAACGTCATAGGTTACATTGTAATAGTAAATAACGTTACACGTTATAATGTGATACTATATAACGTTACACGTTATAACGTGATACTATATAACGTTACACGTTATGACGTTATACTATATAACGTTACACGTTATAACCTTATACTGTATAACGTTACACATTATAACGTAATACTATATAACGTTACACGTTATAACGTAATACTATATAACGTTACACGTTATAACGTAATACTATATAACGTTACACGTTATAACGTGATACTATATAGCATCATAGGACACACCGTAATACGAAGTAACGTTCAACGTTATAACGTAATACTATATAACGTTATATGTTATAACGTAATACTATATAACGCTACACGTTATAATGTAATACTATATAATGTTACACGTTAGAACGTAATACTATGTAACGTTACACGATATAACTTAATACTATATAACGTTACACGTTATATCGTAATACTATATGACGTTACACGTTATAACGTAATACTATATACCGTTACACGTTATATCGTTATACTATATAACGTTACACGTTATAACGTAATACTATATAACGTTACATGTTATATCGTAATACTATATAGCCTTACACGTTATAACTCTATACTATATAATGTTACACGTTGTACTGATATACGATATAACGTCATAGGTTACATTGTAATAGTAAATAACGTTACACGTTATAACGTGATACTATATAACGTTACACGTTATACCGTTATATTATATAACGCTACACGTTATAACGCTATACTGTATAACGTTACACGTTATAACGCTATACTGTATAACGTTACACGTTATAGCGCTATACTGTATAACGCTACACGTTATATCGTAATACTATATAACGCTACACGTTATATCGTAATACTATATAACGCTACACGTTATATCGTAATACTATATAACGTTACACGTTATATCGTAATACTATAAAACCATACACGTTATATCGCAATACTATATAACGTTACACGTTATATCGCAATACTATATGACGTTACACGTTATATCGTAATACTATATGACGTTACACGTTATATCGTAATACTATATGACGTTACACGTTATATCGTAATACTATATAACGTTACACGTTATAACGTATTACCATTTAACGTTACATGTTATATCGTAATACTATATAGCGTTACACGTTATAACTCTATACTATATAATGTTACACGTTGTACTGATATACGATATAACGTCATAGGTTACATTGTAATAGTAAATAACGTTACACGTTATAACGATATACTGTATAACGTTACACGTTATAACGATATACTGTATAACGTTACACGTTATAACGCAATACTATATAACGTTGCACGTTGTAACGTAATACTATATAACGTTACACGTTATAACGTGATACTATATAACGCTACACGTTATAACGTAATACTATATAACGTTACACGTTATAACGTAGTACTATATAACGTTACACGTTATATCGTAATACTATATGACGTTACACGTTATATCGTAATACTATATAACGTTACACGTTATAACGTATTACCATTTAACGTTACATGTTATATCGTAATACTATATAGCGTTACACGTTATAACTCTATACTATATTATGTTACACGTTGTACTGATATACGATATAACGTCATAGGTTACATTGTATTAGTAAATAACGTTACACGTTATAACGATATACTGTATAACGTTACACGTTATAACGATATACTGTATAACGTTACACGTTATAACGCAATACTATATAACGTTGCACGTTGTAACGTAATACTATATAACGTTACACGTTATAACGTGATACTATATAACGCTACACGTTATAACGTAATACTATATAACGTTACACGTTATAACGTAGTACTATATAACGTTACACGTTATATCGTAATACTATATAACGTTAGACGTTATAGCGGTATACTATATAACGTTAGACGTTATAACGTTATACTATATAACGTTACACGTTATAACGTAATACTATATAACGTTATACGTCACCTCGCAAAACTATATAGCGTCATAGGTCACATCGTAATACGAAGTAACGTTCTACGTTATAACGTAATACTGTATAACGTTATATGTTATAACGTAATACTATATAACGCTACACGTTATAATGTAATACTATATAATGTTACACGTTATAACGTAATACTATGTAACGTTACACGATATAACGTGATACTATATAACGTTACACGTTATAACGTGATACTATATACCGTTACACGTTATAACGTAATACTATATACCGTTACACGTTATAACGTGATACTATATAACGTTACACGTTATAACGTAATACCATTTAACGTTGCACGTTATATCGTAATACTATATAGCGTTACACGTTATAACTTAATACTATATAATGTTGCACGTTGTACTGATATACGATATAACGTCATAGGTTACATTGTAATAGTAAATAACGTTACACGTTATAACGTAATACCATTTAACGTTGCATGTTATATCGTAATACTATATAGCGTTACACATTATAACTTAATACTATATAATGTTACACGTTGTACTGATATACGATATAACGTCATAGGTTACATTGTGATAGTAAATAACGTTACACGTTATAACGTTATACTATATAACGCTACACATTATAACGTAATACTATATAACAATACACGTTATATCGTGATACTATATGACGTTACACGTTATAACGTAACACTATATGACGTTACACGTTATAACGTAATACTATATGACGTTACACGTTATAACGTAATACTATATGACGTTACACGTTATAACGTAATACTATATCACCTTACACGTTATAACGTAATACTATATAACGCTACACGTTATATCGTAATACTATATAACGTTACACGTTATAACGTATTTCCATTTAACGTTACATGTTATATCGTAATACTATATAGCGTTACACGTTATAACGTAATACTATATAACGTTACACGTTATAACGTGATACTATATAGCATCATAGGACACATCGTAATACGAAGTAACGTTCAACGTTATAACGTAATACTATATAACGTTATATGTTATAACGTAATACTATATAACGCTACACGTTATAATGTAATACTATATAATGTTTCACGTTAGAACGTAATACTATGTAACGTTACACGATATAACTTAATACTATATAACGTTACACGTTATATCGTAATACTATATGACGTTACACGTTATAACGTAATACTATATACCGTTACACGTTATAACGTGATACTATATAACGTTACACGTTATAACGTAATACTATATAACGCTACACGTTATATCGTAATACTATATAACGTTACACGTTATAACGTAATGCTATATGACGTTACACGTTATAACGTAATACTATATAACGCTGCACGTTATATCGTTATACTATATAACGTTACACGTTATAACGTATTACCATTTAACGTTACATGTTATATCGTAATACTATATAGCCTTACACGTTATAACTCTATACTATATAATGTTACACGTTGTACTGATATACGTTATAACGTCATAGGTTACATTGTAATAGTAAATAACGTTACACGTTATAACGTGATACTATATAACGTTACACGTTATACCGTTATATTATATAACGCTACACGTTATAACGCTATACTGTATAACGTTACACGTTATAACGCTATACTGTATAACGTTACACGTTATAGCGCTATACTGTATAACGCTACACGTTATATCGTAATACTATATAACGCTACACGTTATATCGTAATACTATATAACGTTACACGTTATATCGTAATACTATAAAACCATACACGTTATATCGCAATACTATATAACGTTACACGTTATATCGCAATACCATATGACGTTACACGTTATATCGTAATACTATATGACGTTACACGTTATATCGTAATACTATATGACGTTACACGTTATATCGTAATACTATATAACGTTACACGTTATAACGTATTACCATTTAACGTTACATGTTATATCGTAATACTATATAGCGTTACACGTTATAACTCTATACTATATAATGTTACACGTTGTACTGATATACGATATAACGTCATAGGTTACATTGTAATAGTAAATAACGTTACACGTTATAACGATATACTGTATAACGTTACACGTTATAACGATATACTGTATAACGTTACACGTTATAACGCAATACTATATAACGTTGCACGTTGTAACGTAATACTATATAACGTTACACGTTATAACGTGATACTATATAACGCTACACGTTATAACGTAATACTATATAACGTTACACGTTATAACGTAGTACTATATAACGTTACACGTTATATCGTAATACTATATAACGTTAGACGTTATAGCGGTATACTATATAACGTTAGACGTTATAACGTTATACTATATAACGTTACACGTTATAACGTGATACTATATAACGCTACACGTTATAACTTAATACTATATAATGTTACACGTTGTACTGATATACGATATAACGTCATAGGTTAGATTGTAATAGTAAATAACGTTACACGTTATAACGTAATACTATATAACGTTACACGTTATAACGTAATACCATAAAACGTTACACGATGTACTGATATACGATATAACGTTATACGTTACCACGCAACACTAGATACCGTCATAGGTTACATCGTAGTAGTAAATAACGTTACACGTTGTAACGTGATACTATATAACGTTACACGTTATAACGTAATACTATGTAACGTTACACGATATAACGTAATTCTATATAACGTTACACGATGTACTGATATACGATATAACGTTATACGTTACCACGCAACACTAGATACCGTCATAGGTTACATCGTAATAGTAAATAACGTTACACGTTGTAACGTAATACTATATAACGTTACACGTTATAACGTAACACTATTTAACGTTACAGGTTATATCGTAATACTATATAGCGTTACACGTTATATCGTAATACCATATAACGCTACACGTTATATCGTAATACTATATAGCGATACACGTTATAACGTAATACTATATAACGCTACACTTTATAACGTAATACTACATAACGTTACACGTTATAACGTGATACAATATAACGTTACACGTTATAACGTTATACTATACAACGTTACACGTTATAACGTGATACTATACAACGTTACACGTTATAACGCTATACTCTATAACGTTACACGTTATAACGCTATACTCTATAACGTTACACGTTAAAACGTAATACTATATAACGTTACACGTTATAACGTAATACTATATAACGTTACACGATATTTACGTAATACTATATAACGTTGCACGTTATAACGTAATACTATATAACGTTGCACGTTATAACGTAATACTATATAACGTTGCACATTATAACGTAATACTGTATATCGTTACACGTTATAACGTAATACTGTATATCGTTACACGTTATAACGTAATACTATATACCGTTACACGTTATAACGTGATACTATATAACGTTACACGTTATAACGTAATACCATTTAACGTTGCATGTTATATCGTAATAGTATATAGCGTTACACGTTATAACTTAATACTATTTAATGTTGCACGTTGTACTGATATACGATATAACGTCATAGGTTACATTGTAATAGTAAATAACGTTACACGTTATAACGCTATACTATATAACGTTACACGTTATAACATAATACCATTTAACGTTGCATGTTATATCGTAATACTATATAGCGTTACACATTATAACTTAATACTATATAATGTTACACGTTGTACTGATATACGATATAACGTCATAGGTTACATTGTGATAGTAAATAACGTTACACGTTATAACCTTATACTATATAACGCTACACATTATAACGTAATACTATATAACAATACACGTTATATCGTGATACTATATGACGTTACACGTTATAACGTAACACTATATGACGTTTCACGTTATAACGTAATACTATATGACGTTACACGTTATAACGTAATACTATATGACCTTACACGTTATAACGTAATACTATATAACGCTACACGTTATATCGTAATACTATATAACGTTACACGTTATAACGTATTTCCATTTAACGTTACATGTTATATCGTAATACTATATAGCGTTACACGTTATAACTCAATACTATATAATGTTACACGTTGTACTGATATACGATATAACGTCATAGGTTACATTGTAATAGTAAACAACGTTACACGTTATAACGTAATACTATATAACGTTACACGTTATAACGTAATACTATATAACGTTACACGTTATAACGTAACACTATTTAACGTTACAGGTTATATCGTAATACTATATAGCGTTACACGTTATGTCGTAATACTATATAACGCTACACGTTATATCGTAATACTATATAACGATACACGTTATAACGTAATACTATATAACGCTACACGTTATAACGTAATACTACATAACGTTACACGTTATAACGTGATACAATATAACGTTACACGTTATAACGTTATACTATACAACGTTACACGTTATAACGTGATACTATACAACGTTACACGTTATAACGCTATACTCTATAACGTTACACGATATTTACGTAATACTATATAACGTTGCACGTTATAACGTAATACTATATAACGTTGCACGTTATAACGTAATACTATATAACGTTGCACGTTATAACGTAATACTGTATATCGTTACACGTTATAACGTGATACAACATAACGTTACACGTTATAACGTTATACTATACAACGTTACACGTTATAACGTTATACTATACAACGTTACACGTTATAACGTAATACTATATAACGTTATACGTCACCTCGCAAAACTATATAGCGTCATAGGTCACATCGTAATACGAAGTAACGTTCTACGTTATAACGTAATACTGTATAACGTTATATGTTATAACGTAATACTATATAACGCTACACGTTATAATGTAATACTATATAATGTTACACGTTATAACGTAATACTATGTAACGTTACACGATATAACGTGATACTATATAACGTTACACGTTATAACGTGATACTATATACCGTTACACGTTATAACGTAATACTATATACCGTTACACGTTATAACGTGATACTATATAACGTTACACGTTATAACGTAATACCATTTAACGTTGCATGTTATATCGTAATACTATATAGCGTTACACGTTATAACTTAATACTATATAATGTTGCACGTTGTACTGATATACGATATAACGTCATAGGTTACATTGTAATAGTAAATAACGTTACACGTTATAACGCTATACTATAAAACGTTACACGTTATAACGTAATACTATTTAACGTTGCATGTTATATCGTAATACTATATAGCGTTACACATTATAACTTAATACTATATAATGTTACACGTTGTACTGATATACGATATAACGTCATAGGTTACATTGTGATAGTAAATAACGTTACACGTTATAACGTAATACTATATAACGCTACACATTATAACGTAATACTATATAACAATACACGTTATATCGTGATACTATATGACGTTACACGTTATAACGTAACACTATATGACGTTACACGTTATAACGTTATACTATATAACGTTACACGTTATAACGATATACTGTATAACGTTACACGTTATAACGCTATACTGTATAACGTTACACGTTATAACGCTATACTGTATAACGTTACACGTTATAACGCTATACTGTATAACGTTACACGTTATAACGCTATACTGTATAACGTTACACGATATAACGTAATACTATATAACGTTACACGTTATAACGTGATACTATATAACGTTACACGTTATAACGTGATACTATATAACGTTACACGTTATAACGTAATACTGTATAAGGTTACACGTTATAACGTAATACTGTACAACGTTACACGTTATAACGTAATACTGTATAACGTTACACGTTATAACGTATTACCATTTAACGTTACATGTTATATCGTAATACTATATAGCGTTACAAGTTATAAATCTATACTATATAATGTTACACGTTGTACTGATATACGATATAACGTCATAGGTTACATTCTAATAGTAAATAACGTTACACGTTATAACGTGATACTATATAACGTTACACGTTATAACGTAATACTATATAACGTTACACGTTATTACGTATTACCATTTAACGTTACTTGTTATATCGTAATACTATATAGCGTTACACGTTATAACTCTATACTATATAATGTTACACGTTGTACTGATATACGATATAACGTCATAGGTTACATTGTAATAGTAAATAACGTTACACGTTATAACGCTTTACTATATAACGTTACACGTTATAACGTATTACCATTTAACGTTGCATGTTATATCGTAATATTATATAGCGTTACACATTATAACTTAATACTATATAATGTTACACGTTGTACTGATATACGATATAACGTCATAGGTTACATTGTGATAGTAAATAACGTTACACGTTATAACCTTATACTATATAACGCTACACATTATAACGTAATACTATATAACAATACACGTTATATCGTGATACTATATGACGTTACACGTTATAACGTAACACTATATGACGTTTCACGTTATAACGTAATACTATATGACGTTACACGTTATAACGTAATACTATATGACCTTACACGTTATAACGTAATACTATATAACGCTACACGTTATATCGTAATACTATATAACGTTACACGTTATAACGTATTTCCATTTAACGTTACATGTTATATCGTAATACTATATAGCGTTACACGTTATAACTCAATACTATATAATGTTACACGTTGTACTGATATACGATATAACGTCATAGGTTACATTGTAATAGTAAATAACGTTACACGTTATAACGTAATACTATATAACGTTACACGTTATAACGTAATACTATATAACGTTACACGTTATAACGTAACACTATTTAACGTTACAGGTTATATCGTAATACTATATAGCGTTACACGTTATATCGTAATACTATATAACGCTACACGTTATATCGTAATACTATATAACGATACACGTTATAACGTAATACTATATAACGCTACACGTTATAACGTAATACTACATAACGTTACACGTTATAACGTGATACAATATAACGTTACACGTTATAACGTTATACTATACAACGTTACACGTTATAACGTGATACTATACAACGTTACACGTTATAACGCTATACTCTATAACGTTACACGATATTTACGTAATACTATATAACGTTGCACGTTATAACGTAATACTATATAACGTTGCACGTTATAACGTAATACTATATAACGTTGCACGTTATAACGTAATACTGTTTATCGTTACACGTTATAACGTAATACTGTATATCGTTACACGTTATAACGTAATACTGTATATCGTTACACGTTATAACGTAATACTATATAACGCTACACGTTATAACGTAATACTACATAACGTTACACGTTATAACGTGATACAACATAACGTTACACGTTATAACGTTATACTATACAACGTTACACGTTATAACGTTATACTATACAACGTTACACGTTATAACGTAATACTATATAACGTTATACGTCACCTCGCAAAACTATATAGCGTCATAGGTCACATCGTAATACGAAGTAACGTTCTACGTTATAACGTAATACTGTATAACGTTATATGTTATAACGTAATACTATATAACGCTACACGTTATAATGTAATACTATATAATGTTACACGTTATAACGTAATACTATGTAACGTTACACGATATAACGTGATACTATATAACGTTACACGTTATAACGTGATACTATATACCGTTACACGTTATAACGTAATACTATATACCGTTACACGTTATAACGTGATACTATATAACGTTACACGTTATAACGTAATACCATTTAACGTTGCATGTTATATCGTAATACTATATAGCGTTACACGTTATAACTTAATACTATATAATGTTGCACGTTGTACTGATATACGATATAACGTCATAGGTTACATTGTAATAGTAAATAACGTTACACGTTATAACGCTATACTATATAACGTTACACGTTATAACGTAATACTATTTAACGTTGCATGTTATATCGTAAAACTATATAGCGTTACACATTATAACTTAATACTATATAATGTTACACGTTGTACTGATATACGATATAACGTCATAGGTTACATTGTGATAGTAAATAACGTTACACGTTATAACGTAATACTATATAACGCTACACATTATAACGTAATACTATATAACAATACACGTTATATCGTGATACTATATGACGTTACACGTTATAACGTAACACTATATGACGTTACACGTTATAACGTAATACTATATGACGTTTCACGTTATAACGTAATACCATATGACGTTACACGTTATAACGTAATACTATATGACCTTACACGTTATAACGTAATACTATATAACGTTGCACGTTATAACGTAATACTGTTTATCGTTACACGTTATAACGTAATACTGTATATCGTTACACGTTATAACGTAATACTGTATATCGTTACACGTTATAACGTAATACTATATAACGCTACACGTTATAACGTAATACTACATAACGTTACACGTTATAACGTGATACAACATAACGTTACACGTTATAACGTTATACTATACAACGTTACACGTTATAACGTTATACTATACAACGTTACACGTTATAACGTAATACTATATAACGTTATACGTCACCTCGCAAAACTATATAGCGTCATAGGTCACATCGTAATACGAAGTAACGTTCTACGTTATAACGTAATACTGTATAACGTTATATGTTATAACGTAATACTATATAACGCTACACGTTATAATGTAATACTATATAATGTTACACGTTATAACGTAATACTATGTAACGTTACACGATATAACGTGATACTATATAACGTTACACGTTATAACGTGATACTATATACCGTTACACGTTATAACGTAATACTATATACCGTTACACGTTATAACGTGATACTATATAACGTTACACGTTATAACGTAATACCATTTAACGTTGCATGTTATATCGTAATACTATATAGCGTTACACGTTATAACTTAATACTATATAATGTTGCACGTTGTACTGATATACGATATAACGTCATAGGTTACATTGTAATAGTAAATAACGTTACACGTTATAACGCTATACTATATAACGTTACACGTTATAACGTAATACTATTTAACGTTGCATGTTATATCGTAAAACTATATAGCGTTACACATTATAACTTAATACTATATAATGTTACACGTTGTACTGATATACGATATAACGTCATAGGTTACATTGTGATAGTAAATAACGTTACACGTTATAACGTAATACTATATAACGCTACACATTATAACGTAATACTATATAACAATACACGTTATATCGTGATACTATATGACGTTACACGTTATAACGTAACACTATATGACGTTACACGTTATAACGTAATACTATATGACGTTTCACGTTATAACGTAATACCATATGACGTTACACGTTATAACGTAATACTATATGACCTTACACGTTATAACGTAATACTATATAACGCTACACGTTATATCGTAATACTATATAGCGTTACACGTTATAACGTATTTCCATTTAACGTTACATGTTATATCGTAATACTATATAGCGTTACACGTTATAACTCAATACTATATAATGTTACACGTTGTACTGATATACGATATAACGTCATAGGTTACATTGTAATAGTAAATAACGTTACACGTTATAACGTAATACTATATAACGTTACACGTTATAACGTAATACTATATACCGCTACACGTTATAACGTGATACTATATAACGTTACACGTTATAACGTGATACTATATAACGTTACACGTTATAACGTTATACTATATAACGTTACACGTTATAACGATATACTGTATAACGTTACACGTTATAACGCTATACTGTATAACGTTACACGTTATAACGCTATACTGTATAACGTTACACGTTATAACGCTATACTGTATAACGTTACACGTTATAACGTAATACTATATAACGTTACACGATATAACGTAATACTATATAACGTTACACGTTATAACGTGATACTATATAACGTTACACGTTATAACGTGATACTATATAACGTTACACGTTATAACGTAATACTGTATAACGTTACACGTTATAACGTAATACTGTACAACGTTACACGTTATAACGTAATACTGTATAACGTTACACGTTATAACGTAATACTATATAACGTTACACGTTATAACGTATTACCATTTAACGTTACACGTTATATCGTAATACTATATAGCGTTACACGTTATAACGTGATACTATATAACGTTACACGTTATAACGTCATACTATATACCGTTACACGTTATAACGTGATACTATATAACGTTACACGTTATGACGTTATACTATATAACGCTACACGTTATATCGTAATACTATATAACGCTACACGTTATATCGTAATACTATATAACGTTACACGTTATATCGTAATACTATAAAACCTTACACGTTATATCGCAATACTATATAACGTTACCCGTTATATCGTAATACTATATGACGTTACACGTTATATCGTAATACTATATGACGTTACACGTTATATCGTAATACTATATAACGTTACACGTTATAACGTATTACCATTTAACGTTACATGTTATATCGTAATACTATATAGCGTTACAAGTTATAAATCTATACTATATAATGTTACACGTTGTACTGATATACGATATAACGTCATAGGTTACATTCTAATAGTAAATAACGTTACACGTTATAACGTGATACTATATAACGTTACACGTTATAACGTAATACTATATAACGTTACACGTTATAACGTATTACCATTTAACGTTACATGTTATATCGTAATACTATATAGCGTTACACGTTATAACTCTATACTATATAATGTTACACGCTGTACTGATATACGATATAACGTCATAGGTTACATTGTAATAGTAAATAACGTTACACGTTATAACGTGATACTATATAACGTTACACGTTATAACGTGATACTATATAACGTTACACGTTATAACGTGATACTATATAACGTTATACGTTACCTCGCAAAACTATATAGCGTCATAGGTCACATCGTAATACGAAGTAACGTTCTACGTTATAACGTAATACTATATAACGTTACATGTTATATAGTAATACTATATAGCGTTACACGATATAACTCTATACTATATAATGTTACACGTTGTACTGATATACGATATAACGTCATAGGTTACATTGTAATAGTAAATAACGTTACACGTTATAACGTGATACTATATAACGTTACACGTTATAACGTGATACTATATAACGTTACACGTTATGACGTTATACTATACAACGTTACACGTTATATCGATATACTGTATAACGTTACACGTTATAACGTAATACTATATAACGTTACACGTTATAACGTAATACTATATAACGTTACACGTTATAACGTGATACTATATAACGTTACACTTTATAACGTGATACTATATAACGCTACACGTTATAACGTAATACTATATAACGTTACACGTTATGTCGTAATACTATATAACGTTACGCGTTATAACGTAATGCTATATAACGTTACACGTTATATCGTAATACTATATAACGCTACACGTTATATCGTAATACCATATAACGTTACACGTTATACCGTAATACTATAAAACCTTACACGTTATATCGCAATACTATATCACGTTACACGTTATATCTTAATACTATATAACGTTACACGTTATAACGTATTACCATTTAACGTTACATGTTATATCGTAATAGTATACAGCGTTACACGTTATAAATCTATACTATATAATGTTACACGTTGTACTGATATACGATATAACGTCATAGGTTACATTGTAATAGTAAATAACGTTACACGTTATAATGTGATACTATATAACGTTACACGTTATAACGTGATACTATATAACGTTACACGTTATAACGTGATACTATATAACGTTATACGTTACCTCGCAAAACTATATAGCGTCATAGGTCACATCGTAATACGAAGTAACGTTCTACGTTATAACGTAATACTATATAACGTTACATGTTATATCGTAATACTATATAGCGTTACACGATATAACTCTATACTATATAATGTTACACGTTGTACTGATATACGATATAACGTCATAGGTTACATTGTAATAGTAAATAACGTTACACGTTATAACGTGATACTATATAACGTTACACGTTATAACGTGATACTATATAACGTTACACGTTATGACGTTATACTATACAACGTTACACGTTATATCGATATACTGTATAACGTTACACGTTATAACGTAATACTATATAACGTTACACGTTATAACGTAATACTATATAACGTTACACGTTATAACGTGATACTATATAACGTTACACTTTATAACGTGATACTATATAACGCTACACGTTATAACGTAATACTATATAACGTTACACGTTATGTCGTAATACTATATAACGTTACACGTTATAACTCAATACTATATAATGTTACACGTTGTACTGATATACGATATAACGTCATAGGTTACATTGTAATAGTAAATAACGTTACACGTTATAACGTAATACTATATAACGTTACACGTTATAACGTAATACTGTATAACGTTACACGTTATAACGTATTACCATTTAACGTTACATGTTATATCGTAATACTATATAGCGTTACAAGTTATAAATCTATACTATATAATGTTACACGTTGTACTGATATACGATATAACGTCATAGGTTACATTCTAATAGTAAATAACGTTACACGTTATAACGTGATACTATATAACGTTACACGTTATAACGTAATACTATATAACGTTACACGTTATTACGTATTACCATTTAACGTTACTTGTTATATCGTAATACTATATAGCGTTACACGTTATAACTCTATACTATATAATGTTACACGTTGTACTGATATACGATATAACGTCATAGGTTACATTGTAATAGTAAATAACGTTACACGTTATAACGCTTTACTATATAACGTTACACGTTATAACGTATTACCATTTAACGTTGCATGTTATATCGTAATATTATATAGCGTTACACATTATAACTTAATACTATATAATGTTACACGTTGTACTGATATACGATATAACGTCATAGGTTACATTGTGATAGTAAATAACGTTACACGTTATAACCTTATACTATATAACGCTACACATTATAACGTAATACTATATAACAATACACGTTATATCGTGATACTATATGACGTTACACGTTATAACGTAACACTATATGACGTTTCACGTTATAACGTAATACTATATGACGTTACACGTTATAACGTAATACTATATGACCTTACACGTTATAACGTAATACTATATAACGCTACACGTTATATCGTAATACTATATAACGTTACACGTTATAACGTATTTCCATTTAACGTTACATGTTATATCGTAATACTATATAGCGTTACACGTTATAACTCAATACTATATAATGTTACACGTTGTACTGATATACGATATAACGTCATAGGTTACATTGTAATAGTAAATAACGTTACACGTTATAACGTAATACTATATAACGTTACACGTTATAACGTAATACTATATAACGTTACACGTTATAACGTAACACTATTTAACGTTACAGGTTATATCGTAATACTATATAGCGTTACACGTTATATCGTAATACTATATAACGCTACACGTTATATCGTAATACTATATAACGATACACGTTATAACGTAATACTATATAACGCTACACGTTATAACGTAATACTACATAACGTTACACGTTATAACGTGATACAATATAACGTTACACGTTATAACGTTATACTATACAACGTTACACGTTATAACGTGATACTATACAACGTTACACGTTATAACGCTATACTCTATAACGTTACACGATATTTACGTAATACTATATAACGTTGCACGTTATAACGTAATACTATATAACGTTGCACGTTATAACGTAATACTATATAACGTTGCACGTTATAACGTAATACTGTTTATCGTTACACGTTATAACGTAATACTGTATATCGTTACACGTTATAACGTAATACTGTATATCGTTACACGTTATAACGTAATACTATATAACGCTACACGTTATAACGTAATACTACATAACGTTACACGTTATAACGTGATACAACATAACGTTACACGTTATAACGTTATACTATACAACGTTACACGTTATAACGTTATACTATACAACGTTACACGTTATAACGTAATACTATATAACGTTATACGTCACCTCGCAAAACTATATAGCGTCATAGGTCACATCGTAATACGAAGTAACGTTCTACGTTATAACGTAATACTGTATAACGTTATATGTTATAACGTAATACTATATAACGCTACACGTTATAATGTAATACTATATAATGTTACACGTTATAACGTAATACTATGTAACGTTACACGATATAACGTGATACTATATAACGTTACACGTTATAACGTAATACTATATACCGTTACACGTTATAACGTAATACTATATACCGTTACACGTTATAACGTGATACTATATAACGTTACACGTTATAACGTAATACCATTTAACGTTGCATGTTATATCGTAATACTATATAGCGTTACACGTTATAACTTAATACTATATAATGTTGCACGTTGTACTGATATACGATATAACGTCATAGGTTACATTGTAATAGTAAATAACGTTACACGTTATAACGCTATACTATATAACGTTACACGTTATAACGTAATACTATTTAACGTTGCATGTTATATCGTAAAACTATATAGCGTTACACATTATAACTTAATACTATATAATGTTACACGTTGTACTGATATACGATATAACGTCATAGGTTACATTGTGATAGTAAATAACGTTACACGTTATAACGTAATACTATATAACGCTACACATTATAACGTAATACTATATAACAATACACGTTATATCGTGATACTATATGACGTTACACGTTATAACGTAACACTATATGACGTTACACGTTATAACGTAATACTATATGACGTTTCACGTTATAACGTAATACCATATGACGTTACACGTTATAACGTAATACTATATGACCTTACACGTTATAACGTAATACTATATAACGCTACACGTTATATCGTAATACTATATAGCGTTACACGTTATAACGTATTTCCATTTAACGTTACATGTTATATCGTAATACTATATAGCGTTACACGTTATAACTCAATACTATATAATGTTACACGTTGTACTGATATACGATATAACGTCATAGGTTACATTGTAATAGTAAATAACGTTACACGTTATAACGTAATACTATATAACGTTACACGTTATAACGTAATACTATATACCGCTACACGTTATAACGTGATACTATATAACGTTACACGTTATAACGTGATACTATATAACGTTACACGTTATAACGTTATACTATATAACGTTACACGTTATAACGATATACTGTATAACGTTACACGTTATAACGCTATACTGTATAACGTTACACGTTATAACGCTATACTGTATAACGTTACACGTTATAACGCTATACTGTATAACGTTACACGTTATAACGTAATACTATATAACGTTACACGATATAACGTAATACTATATAACGTTACACGTTATAACGTGATACTATATAACGTTACACGTTATAACGTGATACTATATAACGTTACACGTTATAACGTAATACTGTATAACGTTACACGTTATAACGTAATACTGTACAACGTTACACGTTATAACGTAATACTGTATAACGTTACACGTTATAACGTAATACTATATAACGTTACACGTTATAACGTATTACCATTTAACGTTACACGTTATATCGTAATACTATATAGCGTTACACGTTATAACGTGATACTATATAACGTTACACGTTATAACGTCATACTATATACCGTTACACGTTATAACGTGATACTATATAACGTTACACGTTATGACGTTATACTATATAACGCTACACGTTATATCGTAATACTATATAACGCTACACGTTATATCGTAATACTATATAACGTTACACGTTATATCGTAATACTATAAAACCTTACACGTTATATCGCAATACTATATAACGTTACCCGTTATATCGTAATACTATATGACGTTACACGTTATATCGTAATACTATATGACGTTACACGTTATATCGTAATACTATATAACGTTACACGTTATAACGTATTACCATTTAACGTTACATGTTATATCGTAATACTATATAGCGTTACAAGTTATAAATCTATACTATATAATGTTACACGTTGTACTGATATACGATATAACGTCATAGGTTACATTCTAATAGTAAATAACGTTACACGTTATAACGTGATACTATATAACGTTACACGTTATAACGTAATACTATATAACGTTACACGTTATAACGTATTACCATTTAACGTTACATGTTATATCGTAATACTATATAGCGTTACACGTTATAACTCTATACTATATAATGTTACACGCTGTACTGATATACGATATAACGTCATAGGTTACATTGTAATAGTAAATAACGTTACACGTTATAACGTGATACTATATAACGTTACACGTTATAACGTGATACTATATAACGTTACACGTTATAACGTGATACTATATAACGTTATACGTTACCTCGCAAAACTATATAGCGTCATAGGTCACATCGTAATACGAAGTAACGTTCTACGTTATAACGTAATACTATATAACGTTACATGTTATATAGTAATACTATATAGCGTTACACGATATAACTCTATACTATATAATGTTACACGTTGTACTGATATACGATATAACGTCATAGGTTACATTGTAATAGTAAATAACGTTACACGTTATAACGTGATACTATATAACGTTACACGTTATAACGTGATACTATATAACGTTACACGTTATGACGTTATACTATACAACGTTACACGTTATATCGATATACTGTATAACGTTACACGTTATAACGTAATACTATATAACGTTACACTTTATAACGTAATACTATATAACGTTACACGTTATAACGTGATACTATATAACGTTACACTTTATAACGTGATACTATATAACGCTACACGTTATAACGTAATACTATATAACGTTACACGTTATGTCGTAATACTATATAACGTTACGCGTTATAACGTAATGCTATATAACGTTACACGTTATATCGTAATACTATATAACGCTACACGTTATATCGTAATACCATATAACGTTACACGTTATACCGTAATACTATAAAACCTTACACGTTATATCGCAATACTATATCACG
This sequence comes from Bombus sylvestris, assembly GCA_911622165.2. Classification (NCBI taxonomy): domain Eukaryota; kingdom Metazoa; phylum Arthropoda; class Insecta; order Hymenoptera; family Apidae; genus Bombus; species Bombus sylvestris. Next base: position 7,644,552 of record OU443149.1, on the reverse strand, counting down.
TTACACGTTATATCGTAATACTATATAACGTTACACGTTATAACGTATTACCATTTAACGTTACATGTTATATCGTAATAGTATACAGCGTTACACGTTATAAATCTATACTATATAATGTTACACGTTGTACTGATATACGATATAACGTCATAGGTTACATTGTAATAGTAAATAACGTTACACGTTATAATGTGATACTATATAACGTGACACGTTATAACGTGATACTATATAACGTTACACGTTATAACGTGATACTATATAACGTTATACGTTACCTCGCAAAACTATATAGCGTCATAGGTCACATCGTAATACGAAGTAACGTTCTACGTTATAACGTAATACTATATAACGTTACATGTTATATCGTAATACTATATAGCGTTACACGATATAACTCTATACTATATAATGTTACACGTTGTACTGATATACGATATAACGTCATAGGTTACATTGTAATAGTAAATAACGTTACACGTTATAACGTGATACTATATAACGTTACACGTTATAACGTGATACTATATAACGTTACACGTTATGACGTTATACTATACAACGTTACACGTTATATCGATATACTGTATAACGTTACACGTTATAACGTAATACTATATAACGTTACACGTTATAACGTAATACTATATAACGTTACACGTTATAACGTGATACTATATAACGTTACACTTTATAACGTGATACTATATAACGCTACACGTTATAACGTAATACTATATAACGTTACACGTTATGTCGTAATACTATATAACGTTACGCGTTATAACGTAATGCTATATAACGTTACACGTTATATCGTAATACTATATAACGCTACACGTTATATCGTAATACCATATAACGTTACACGTTATACCGTAATACTATAAAACCTTACACGTTATATCGCAATACTATATCACGTTACACGTTATATCGTAATACTATATAACGTTACACGTTATAACGTATTACCATTTAACGTTACATGTTATATCGTAATAGTATACAGCGTTACACGTTATAAATCTATACTATATAATGTTACACGTTGTACTGATATACGATATAACGTCATAGGTTACATTGTAATAGTAAATAACGTTACACGTTATAATGTGATACTATATAACGTTACACGTTATAACGTGATACTATATAACGTTACACGTTATGACGTTATACTATATAACGTTACACGTTATAACCTTATACTGTATAACGTTACACATTATAACGTAATACTATATAACGTTACACGTTATAACGTAATACTATATAACGTTACACGTTATAACGTAATACTATATAACGTTACACGTTATAACGTGATACTATATAGCATCATAGGACACACCGTAATACGAAGTAACGTTCAACGTTATAACGTAATACTATATAACGTTATATGTTATAACGTAATACTATATAACGCTACACGTTATAATGTAATACTATATAATGTTACACGTTAGAACGTAATACTATGTAACGTTACACGATATAACTTAATACTATATAACGTTACACGTTATAACGTGATACTATATAACGTTACACGTTATAACGTAATACTATATAACGTTACACGTTATAACGTATTACCATTTAACGTTACATGTTATATCGTAATACTATATAGCGTTACACGTTATAACTCTATACTATATAATGTTACACGCTGTACTGATATACGATATAACGTCATAGGTTACATTGTAATAGTAAATAACGTTACACGTTATAACGTGATACTATATAACGTTACACGTTATAACGTGATACTATATAACGTTACACGTTATAACGTGATACTATATAACGTTATACGTTACCTCGCAAAACTATATAGCGTCATAGGTCACATCGTAATACGAAGTAACGTTCTACGTTATAACGTAATACTATATAACGTTACATGTTATATAGTAATACTATATAGCGTTACACGATATAACTCTATACTATATAATGTTACACGTTGTACTGATATACGATATAACGTCATAGGTTACATTGTAATAGTAAATAACGTTACACGTTATAACGTGATACTATATAACGTTACACGTTATAACGTGATACTATATAACGTTACACGTTATGACGTTATACTATACAACGTTACACGTTATATCGATATACTGTATAACGTTACACGTTATAACGTAATACTATATAACGTTACACGTTATAACGTAATACTATATAACGTTACACGTTATAACGTGATACTATATAACGTTACACTTTATAACGTGATACTATATAACGCTACACGTTATAACGTAATACTATATAACGTTACACGTTATGTCGTAATACTATATAACGTTACGCGTTATAACGTAATGCTATATAACGTTACACGTTATATCGTAATACTATATAACGCTACACGTTATATCGTAATACCATATAACGTTACACGTTATACCGTAATACTATAAAACCTTACACGTTATATCGCAATACTATATCACGTTACACGTTATATCGTAATACTATATAACGTTACACGTTATAACGTATTACCATTTAACGTTACATGTTATATCGTAATAGTATACAGCGTTACACGTTATAAATCTATACTATATAATGTTACACGTTGTACTGATATACGATATAACGTCATAGGTTACATTGTAATAGTAAATAACGTTACACGTTATAATGTGATACTATATAACGTTACACGTTATAACGTGATACTATATAACGTTACACGTTATAACGTGATACTATATAACGTTATACGTTACCTCGCAAAACTATATAGCGTCATAGGTCACATCGTAATACGAAGTAACGTTCTACGTTATAACGTAATACTATATAACGTTACATGTTATATCGTAATACTATATAGCGTTACACGATATAACTCTATACTATATAATGTTACACGTTGTACTGATATACGATATAACGTCATAGGTTACATTGTAATAGTAAATAACGTTACACGTTATAACGTGATACTATATAACGTTACACGTTATAACGTGATACTATATAACGTTACACGTTATGACGTTATACTATACAACGTTACACGTTATATCGATATACTGTATAACGTTACACGTTATAACGTAATACTATATAACGTTACACGTTATAACGTAATACTATATAACGTTACACGTTATAACGTGATACTATATAACGTTACACTTTATAACGTGATACTATATAACGCTACACGTTATAACGTAATACTATATAACGTTACACGTTATGTCGTAATACTATATAACGTTACGCGTTATAACGTAATGCTATATAACGTTACACGTTATATCGTAATACTATATAACGCTACACGTTATATCGTAATACCATATAACGTTACACGTTATACCGTAATACTATAAAACCTTACACGTTATATCGCAATACTATATCACGTTACACGTTATATCGTAATACTATATAACGTTACACGTTATAACGTATTACCATTTAACGTTACATGTTATATCGTAATAGTATACAGCGTTACACGTTATAAATCTATACTATATAATGTTACACGTTGTACTGATATACGATATAACGTCATAGGTTACATTGTAATAGTAAATAACGTTACACGTTATAATGTGATACTATATAACGTTACACGTTATAACGTGATACTATATAACGTTACACGTTATGACGTTATACTATATAACGTTACACGTTATAACCTTATACTGTATAACGTTACACATTATAACGTAATACTATATAACGTTACACGTTATAACGTAATACTATATAACGTTACACGTTATAACGTAATACTATATAACGTTACACGTTATAACGTGATACTATATAGCATCATAGGACACACCGTAATACGAAGTAACGTTCAACGTTATAACGTAATACTATATAACGTTATATGTTATAACGTAATACTATATAACGCTACACGTTATAATGTAATACTATATAATGTTACACGTTAGAACGTAATACTATGTAACGTTACACGATATAACTTAATACTATATAACGTTACACGTTATATCGTAATACTATATGACGTTACACGTTATAACGTAATACTATATACCGTTACACGTTATAACGTGATACTATATAACGTTACACGTTATAACGTAATACTATATAACGCTACACGTTATATCGTAATACTATATAACGTTACACGTTATAACGTAATGCTATATGACGTTACACGTTATAACGTGATACTATATAACGTTACACGTTATAACGTGATACTATATAACGTTACACGTTATAACGTAATACCATTTAACGTTGCACGTTATATCGTAATACTATATAGCGTTACACGTTATAACTTAATACTATATAATGTTGCACGTTGTACTGATATACGATATAACGTCATAGGTTACATTATAATAGTAAATAACGTTACACGTTATAACGTAATACCATTTAACGTTGCATGTTATATCGTAATACTATATAGCGTTACACATTATAACTTAATACTATATAATGTTACACGTTGTACTGATATACGATATAACGTCATAGGTTACATTGTGATAGTAAATAACGTTACACGTTATAACGTTATACTATATAACGCTACACATTATAACGTAATACTATATAACAATACACGTTATATCGTGATACTATATGACGTTACACGTTATAACGTAACACTATATGACGTTACACGTTATAACGTAATACTATATGACGTTTCACGTTATAACGTAATACTATATGACGTTACACGTTATAACGTAATACTATATCACCTTACACGTTATAACGTAATACTATATAACGCTACACGTTATATCGTAATACTATATAACGTTACACGTTATAACGTATTTCCATTTAACGTTACATGTTATATCGTAATACTATATAGCGTTACACGTTATAACGTAATACTATATAACGTTACACGTTATAACGTGATACTATATAGCATCATAGGACACATCGTAATACGAAGTAACGTTCAACGTTATAACGTAATACTATATAACGTTATATGTTATAACGTAATACTATATAACGCTACACGTTATAATGTAATACTATATAATGTTTCACGTTAGAACGTAATACTATGTAACGTTACACGATATAACTTAATACTATATAACGTTACACGTTATATCGTATTACTATATGACGTTACACGTTATAACGTAATACTATATACCGTTACACGTTATAACGTGATACTATATAACGTTACACGTTATAACGTAATACTATATAACGCTACACGTTATATCGTAATACTATATAACGTTACACGTTATAACGTAATGCTATATGACGTTACACGTTATAACGTAATACTATATAACGCTGCACGTTATATCGTAATACTATAAAACCTTACACGTTATATCGCAATACTATATAACGTTACCCGTTATATCGTAATACTATATGACGTTACACGTTATATCGTAATACTATATGACGTTACACGTTATATCGTAATACTATATAACGTTACACGTTATAACGTATTACCATTTAACGTTACATGTTATATCGTAATACTATATAGCGTTACAAGTTATAAATCTATACTATATAATGTTACACGTTGTACTGATATACGATATAACGTCATAGGTTACATTCTAATAGTAAATAACGTTACACGTTATAACGTGATACTATATAACGTTACACGTTATAACGTAATACTATATAACGTTACACGTTATAACGTATTACCATTTAACGTTACATGTTATATCGTAATACTATATAGCGTTACACGTTATAACTCTATACTATATAATGTTACACGCTGTACTGATATACGATATAACGTCATAGGTTACATTGTAATAGTAAATAACGTTACACGTTATAACGTGATACTATATAACGTTACACGTTATAACGTGATACTATATAACGTTACACGTTATAACGTGATACTATATAACGTTATACGTTACCTCGCAAAACTATATAGCGTCATAGGTCACATCGTAATACGAAGTAACGTTCTACGTTATAACGTAATACTATATAACGTTACATGTTATATCGTAATACTATATAGCGTTACACGATATAACTCTATACTATATAATGTTACACGTTGTACTGATATACGATATAACGTCATAGGTTACATTGTAATAGTAAATAACGTTACACGTTATAACGTGATACTATATAACGTTACACGTTATAACGTGATACTATATAACGTTACACGTTATGACGTTATACTATACAACGTTACACGTTATATCGATATACTGTATAACGTTACACGTTATAACGTAATACTATATAACGTTACACGTTATAACGTAATACTATATAACGTTACACGTTATAACGTGATACTATATAACGTTACACTTTATAACGTGATACTATATAACGCTACACGTTATAACGTAATACTATATAACGTTACACGTTATGTCGTAATACTATATAACGTTACGCGTTATAACGTAATGCTATATAACGTTACACGTTATATCGTAATACTATATAACGCTACACGTTATATCGTAATACCATATAACGTTACACGTTATACCGTAATACTATAAAACCTTACACGTTATATCGCAATACTATATCACGTTACACGTTATATCGTAATACTATATAACGTTACACGTTATAACGTATTACCATTTAACGTTACATGTTATATCGTAATAGTATACAGCGTTACACGTTATAAATCTATACTATATAATGTTACACGTTGTACTGATATACGATATAACGTCATAGGTTACATTGTAATAGTAAATAACGTTACACGTTATAATGTGATACTATATAACGTTACACGTTATAACGTGATACTATATAACGTTACACGTTATGACGTTATACTATATAACGTTACACGTTATAACCTTATACTGTATAACGTTACACATTATAACGTAATACTATATAACGTTACACGTTATAACGTAATACTATATAACGTTACACGTTATAACGTAATACTATATAACGTTACACGTTATAACGTGATACTATATAGCATCATAGGACACACCGTAATACGAAGTAACGTTCAACGTTATAACGTAATACTATATAACGTTATATGTTATAACGTAATACTATATAACGCTACACGTTATAATGTAATACTATATAATGTTACACGTTAGAACGTAATACTATGTAACGTTACACGATATAACTTAATACTATATAACGTTACACGTTATATCGTAATACTATATGACGTTACACGTTATAACGTAATACTATATACCGTTACACGTTATAACGTGATACTATATAACGTTACACGTTATAACGTAATACTATATAACGCTACACGTTATATCGTAATACTATATAACGTTACACGTTATAACGTAATGCTATATGACGTTACACGTTATAACGTAATACTATATAACGCTGCACGTTATATCGTTATACTATATAACGTTACACGTTATAACGTATTACCATTTAACGTTACATGTTATATCGTAATACTATATAGCCTTACACGTTATAACTCTATACTATATAATGTTACACGTTGTACTGATATACGATATAACGTCATAGGTTACATTGTAATAGTAAATAACGTTACACGTTATAACGTGATACTATATAACGTTACACGTTATACCGTTATATTATATAACGCTACACGTTATAACGCTATACTGTATAACGTTACACGTTATAACGCTATACTGTATAACGTTACACGTTATAGCGCTATACTGTATAACGCTACACGTTATATCGTAATACTATATAACGCTACACGTTATATCGTAATACTATATAACGCTACACGTTATATCGTAATACTATATAACGTTACACGTTATATCGTAATACTATAAAACCATACACGTTATATCGCAATACTATATAACGTTACACGTTATATCGCAATACTATATGACGTTACACGTTATATCGTAATACTATATGACGTTACACGTTATATCGTAATACTATATGACGTTACACGTTATATCGTAATACTATATAACGTTACACGTTATAACGTATTACCATTTAACGTTACATGTTATATCGTAATACTATATAGCGTTACACGTTATAACTCTATACTATATAATGTTACACGTTGTACTGATATACGATATAACGTCATAGGTTACATTGTAATAGTAAATAACGTTACACGTTATAACGATATACTGTATAACGTTACACGTTATAACGATATACTGTATAACGTTACACGTTATAACGCAATACTATATAACGTTGCACGTTGTAACGTAATACTATATAACGTTACACGTTATAACGTGATACTATATAACGCTACACGTTATAACGTAATACTATATAACGTTACACGTTATAACGTAGTACTATATAACGTTACACGTTATACCGTAATACTATATAACGTTAGACGTTATAGCGGTATACTATATAACGTTAGACGTTATAACGTTATACTATATAACGTTACACGTTATAACGTAATACTATATAACGTTATACGTCACCTCGCAAAACTATATAGCGTCATAGGTCACATCGTAATACGAAGTAACGTTCTACGTTATAACGTAATACTGTATATCGTTATATGTTATAACGTAATACTATATAACGCTACACGTTATAATGTAATACTATATAATGTTACACGTTATAACGTAATACTATGTAACGTTACACGATATAACGTGATACTATATAACGTTACACGTTATAACGTGATACTATATACCGTTACACGTTATAACGTAATACTATATACCGTTACACGTTATAACGTGATACTATATAACGTTACACGTTATAACGTAATACCATTTAACGTTGCACGTTATATCGTAATACTATATAGCGTTACACGTTATAACTTAATACTATATAATGTTGCACGTTGTACTGATATACGATATAACGTCATAGGTTACATTGTAATAGTAAATAACGTTACACGTTATAACGTAATACCATTTAACGTTGCATGTTATATCGTAATACTATATAGCGTTACACATTATAACTTAATACTATATAATGTTACACGTTGTACTGATATACGATATAACGTCATAGGTTACATTGTGATAGTAAATAACGTTACACGTTATAACGTTATACTATATAACGCTACACATTATAACGTAATACTATATAACAATACACGTTATATCGTGATACTATATGACGTTACACGTTATAACGTAACACTATATGACGTTACACGTTATAACGTAATACTATATGACGTTTCACGTTATAACGTAATACTATATGACGTTACACGTTATAACGTAATACTATATCACCTTACACGTTATAACGTAATACTATATAACGCTACACGTTATATCGTAATACTATATAACGTTACACGTTATAACGTATTTCCATTTAACGTTACATGTTATATCGTAATACTATATAGCGTTACACGTTATAACGTAATACTATATAACGTTACACGTTATAACGTGATACTATATAGCATCATAGGACACATCGTAATACGAAGTAACGTTCAACGTTATAACGTAATACTATATAACGTTATATGTTATAACGTAATACTATATAACGCTACACGTTATAATGTAATACTATATAATGTTTCACGTTAGAACGTAATACTATGTAACGTTACACGATATAACTTAATACTATATAACGTTACACGTTATATCGTAATACTATATGACGTTACACGTTATAACGTAATACTATATACCGTTACACGTTATAACGTGATACTATATAACGTTACACGTTATAACGTAATACTATATAACGCTACACGTTATATCGTAATACTATATAACGTTACACGTTATAACGTAATGCTATATGACGTTACACGTTATAACGTAATACTATATAACGCTGCACGTTATATCGTAATACTATATAACGTTACACGTTATAACGTATTACCATTTAACGTTACATGTTATATCGTAATACTATATAGCGTTACAAGTTATAAATCTATACTATATAATGTTACACGTTGTACTGATATACGATATAACGTCATAGGTTACATTCTAATAGTAAATAACGTTACACGTTATAACGTGATACTATATAACGTTACACGTTATAACGTGATACTATATAACGTTATACGTTACCTCGCAAAACTATATAGCGTCATAGGTCACATCGTAATACGAAGTAACGTTCTACGTTATAACGTAATACTATATAACGTTACATGTTATATCGTAATACTATATAGCGTTACACGATATAACTCTATACTATATAATGTTACACGTTGTACTGATATACGATATAACGTCATAGGTTACATTGTAATAGTAAATAACGTTACACGTTATAACGTGATACTATATAACGTTACACGTTATAACGTGATACTATATAACGTTACACGTTATGACGTTATACTATACAACGTTACACGTTATATCGATATACTGTATAACGTTACACGTTATAACGTAATACTATATAACGTTACACGTTATAACGTAATACTATATAACGTTACACGTTATAACGTGATACTATATAACGTTACACTTTATAACGTGATACTATATAACGCTACACGTTATAACGTAATACTATATAACGTTACACGTTATGTCGTAATACTATATAACGTTACGCGTTATAACGTAATGCCATATAACGTTACACGTTATATCGTAATACTATATAACGCTACACGTTATATCGTAATACCATATAACGTTACACGTTATACCGTAATACTATAAAACCTTACACGTTATATCGCAATACTATATCACGTTACACGTTATATCGTAATACTATATAACGTTACACGTTATAACGTATTACCATTTAACGTTACATGTTATATCGTAATAGTATACAGCGTTATACGTTATAAATCTATACTATATAATGTTACACGTTGTACTGATATACGATATAACGTCATAGGTTACATTGTAATAGTAAATAACGTTACACGTTATAATGTGATACTATATAACGTTACACGTTATAACGTGATACTATATAACGTTACACGTTATGACGTTATACTATATAACGTTACACGTTATAACCTTATACTGTATAACGTTACACATTATAACGTAATACTATATAACGTTACACGTTATAACGTAATACTATATAACGTTACACGTTATAACGTAATACTATATAACGTTACACGTTATAACGTGATACTATATAGCATCATAGGACACACCGTAATACGAAGTAACGTTCAACGTTATAACGTAATACTATATAACGTTATATGTTATAACGTAATACTATATAACGCTACACGATATAATGTAATACTATATAATGTTACACGTTAGAACGTAATACTATGTAACGTTACACGATATAACTTAATACTATATAACGTTACACGTTATATCGTAATACTATATGACGTTACACGTTATAACGTAATACTATATACCGTTACACGTTATAACGTGATACTATATAACGTTACACGTTATAACGTAATACTATATAACGCTACACGTTATATCGTAATACTATATAACGTTACACGTTATAACGTAATGCTATATGACGTTACACGTTATAACGTAATACTATATAACGCTGCACGTTATATCGTTATACTATATAACGTTACACGTTATAACGTATTACCATTTAACGTTACATGTTATATCGTAATACTATATAGCCTTACACGTTATAACTCTATACTATATAATGTTACACGTTGTACTGATATACGATATAACGTCATAGGTTACATTGTAATAGTAAATAACGTTACACGTTATAACGTGATACTATATAACGTTACACGTTATACCGTTATATTATATAACGCTACACGTTATAACGCTATACTGTATAACGTTACACGTTATAACGCTATACTGTATAACGTTACACGTTATAGCGCTATACTGTATAACGCTACACGTTATATCGTAATACTATATAACGCTACACGTTATATCGTAATACTATATAACGCTACACGTTATATCGTAATACTATATAACGTTACACGTTATATCGTAATACTATAAAACCATACACGTTATATCGCAATACTATATAACGTTACACGTTATATCGCAATACTATATGACGTTACACGTTATATCGTAATACTATATGACGTTACACGTTATATCGTAATACTATATGACGTTACACGTTATATCGTAATACTATATAACGTTACACGTTATAACGTATTACCATTTAACGTTACATGTTATATCGTAATACTATATAGCGTTACACGTTATAACTCTATACTATATAATGTTACACGTTGTACTGATATACGATATAACGTCATAGGTTACATGGTAATAGTAAATAACGTTACACGTTATAACGATATACTGTATAACGTTACACGTTATAACGATATACTGTATAACGTTACACGTTATAACGCAATACTATATAACGTTGCACGTTGTAACGTAATACTATATAACGTTACACGTTATAACGTGATACTATATAACGCTACACGTTATAACGTAATACTATATAACGTTACACGTTATAACGTAGTACTATATAACGTTACACGTTATATCGTAATACTATATAACGTTAGACGTTATAGCGGTATACTATATAACGTTAGACGTTATAACGTTATACTATATAACGTTACACGTTATAACGTAATACTATATAACGTTATACGTCACCTCGCAAAACTATATAGCGTCATAGGTCACATCGTAATACGAAGTAACGTTCTACGTTATAACGTAATACTGTATAACGTTATATGTTATAACGTAATACTATATAACGCTACACGTTATAATGTAATACTATATAATGTTACACGTTATAACGTAATACTATGTAACGTTACACGATATAACGTGATACTATATAACGTTACACGTTATAACGTGATACTATATACCGTTACACGTTATAACGTAATACTATATACCGTTACACGTTATAACGTGATACTATATAACGTTACACGTTATAACGTAATACCATTTAACGTTGCACGTTATATCGTAATACTATATAGCGTTACACGTTATAACTTAATACTATATAATGTTGCACGTTGTACTGATATACGATATAACGTCATAGGTTACATTGTAATAGTAAATAACGTTACACGTTATAACGTAATACCATTTAACGTTGCATGTTATATCGTAATACTATATAGCGTTACACATTATAACTTAATACTATATAATGTTACACGTTGTACTGATATACGATATAACGTCATAGGTTATATTGTGATAGTAAATAACGTTACACGTTATAACGTTATACTATATAACGCTACACATTATAACGTAATACTATATAACAATACACGTTATATCGTGATACTATATGACGTTACACGTTATAACGTAACACTATATGACGTTACACGTTATAACGTAATACTATATGACGTTTCACGTTATAACGTAATACTATATGACGTTACACGTTATAACGTAATACTATATCACCTTACACGTTATAACGTAATACTATATAACGCTACACGTTATATCGTAATACTATATAACGTTACACGTTATAACGTATTTCCATTTAACGTTACATGTTATATCGTAATACTATATAGCGTTACACGTTATAACGTAATACTATATAACGTTACACGTTATAACGTGATACTATATAGCATCATAGGACACATCGTAATACGAAGTAACGTTCAACGTTATAACGTAATACTATATAACGTTATATGTTATAACGTAATACTATATAACGCTACACGTTATAATGTAATACTATATAATGTTTCACGTTAGAACGTAATACTATGTAACGTTACACGATATAACTTAATACTATATAACGTTACACGTTATATCGTAATACTATATGACGTTACACGTTATAACGTAATACTATATACCGTTACACGTTATAACGTGATACTATATAACGTTACACGTTATAACGTAATACTATATAACGCTACACGTTATATCGTAATACTATATAACGTTACACGTTATAACGTAATGCTATATGACGTTACACGTTATAACGTAATACTATATAACGCTGCACGTTATATCGTTATACTATATAACGTTACACGTTATAACGTATTACCATTTAACGTTACATGTTATATCGTAATACTATATAGCCTTACACGTTATAACTCTATACTATATAATGTTACACGTTGTACTGATATACGTTATAACGTCATAGGTTACATTGTAATAGTAAATAACGTTACACGTTATAACGTGATACTATATAACGTTACACGTTATACCGTTATATTATATAACGCTACACGTTATAACGCTATACTGTATAACGTTACACGTTATAACGCTATACTGTATAACGTTACACGTTATAGCGCTATACTGTATAACGCTACACGTTATATCGTAATACTATATAACGCTACACGTTATATCGTAATACTATATAACGTTACACGTTATATCGTAATACTATAAAACCATACACGTTATATCGCAATACTATATAACGTTACACGTTATATCGCAATACCATATGACGTTACACGTTATATCGTAATACTATATGACGTTACACGTTATATCGTAATACTATATGACGTTACACGTTATATCGTAATACTATATAACGTTACACGTTATAACGTATTACCATTTAACGTTACATGTTATATCGTAATACTATATAGCGTTACACGTTATAACTCTATACTATATAATGTTACACGTTGTACTGATATACGATATAACGTCATAGGTTACATTGTAATAGTAAATAACGTTACACGTTATAACGATATACTGTATAACGTTACACGTTATAACGATATACTGTATAACGTTACACGTTATAACGCAATACTATATAACGTTGCACGTTGTAACGTAATACTATATAACGTTACACGTTATAACGTGATACTATATAACGCTACACGTTATAACGTAATACTATATAACGTTACACGTTATAACGTAGTACTATATAACGTTACACGTTATATCGTAATACTATATAACGTTAGACGTTATAGCGGTATACTATATAACGTTAGACGTTATAACGTTATACTATATAACGTTACACGTTATAACGTAATACTATATAACGTTATACGTCACCTCGCAAAACTATATAGCGTCATAGGTCACATCGTAATACGAAGTAACGTTCTACGTTATAACGTAATACTGTATAACGTTATATGTTATAACGTAATACTATATAACGCTACACGTTATAATGTAATACTATATAATGTTACACGTTATAACGTAATACTATGTAACGTTACACGATATAAAGTGATACTATATAACGTTACACGTTATAACGTGATACTATATACCGTTACACGTTATAACGTAATACTATATACCGTTACACGTTATAACGTGATACTATATAACGTTACACGTTATAACGTAATACCATTTAACGTTGCACGTTATATCGTAATACTATATAGCGTTACACGTTATAACTTAATACTATATAATGTTGCACGTTGTACTGATATACGATATAACGTCATAGGTTACATTGTAATAGTAAATAACGTTACACGTTATACCGTAATACCATTTAACGTTGCATGTTATATCGTAATACTATATAGCGTTACACATTATAACTTAATACTATATAATGTTACACGTTGTACTGATATACGATATAACGTCATAGGTTACATTGTGATAGTAAATAACGTTACACGTTATAACGTTATACTATATAACGCTACACATTATAACGTAATACTATATAACAATACACGTTATATCGTGATACTATATGACGTTACACGTTATAACGTAACACTATATGACGTTACACGTTATAACGTAATACTATATGACGTTTCACGTTATAACGTAATACTATATGACGTTACACGTTATAACGTAATACTATATCACCTTACACGTTATAACGTAATACTATATAACGCTACACGTTATATCGTAATACTATATAACGTTACACGTTATAACGTATTTCCATTTAACGTTACATGTTATATCGTAATACTATATAGCGTTACACGTTATAACGTAATACTATATAACGTTACACGTTATAACGTGATACTATATAGCATCATAGGACACATCGTAATACGAAGTAACGTTCAACGTTATAACGTAATACTATATAACGTTATATGTTATAACGTAATACTATATAACGCTACACGTTATAATGTAATACTATATAATGTTTCACGTTAGAACGTAATACTATGTAACGTTACACGATATAACTTAATACTATATAACGTTACACGTTATATCGTAATACTATATAACGTTACACGTTATAACGTAATACTATATACCGTTACACGTTATAACGTGATACTATATAACGTTACACGTTATAACGTAATACTATATAACGCTACACGTTATATCGTAATACTATATAACGTTACACGTTATAACGTAATGCTATATGACGTTACACGTTATAACGTAATACTATATAACGCTGCACGTTATATCGTTATACTATATAACGTTACACGTTATAACGTATTACCATTTAACGTTACATGTTATATCGTAATACTATATAGCCTTACACGTTATAACTCTATACTATATAATGTTACACGTTGTACTGATATACGATATAACGTCATAGGTTACATTGTAATAGTAAATAACGTTACACGTTATAACGTGATACTATATAACGTTACACGTTATACCGTTATATTATATAACGCTACACGTTATAACGCTATACTGTATAACGTTACACGTTATAACGCTATACTGTATAACGTTACACGTTATAGCGCTATACTGTATAACGCTACACGTTATATCGTAATACTATATAACGCTACACGTTATATCGTAATACTATATAACGTTACACGTTATATCGTAATACTATAAAACCATACACGTTATATCGCAATACTATATAACGTTACACGTTATATCGCAATACCATATGACGTTACACGTTATATCGTAATACTATATGACGTTACACGTTATATCGTAATACTATATGACGTTACACGTTATATCGTAATACTATATAACGTTACACGTTATAACGTATTACCATTTAACGTTACATGTTATATCGTAATACTATATAGCGTTACACGTTATAACTCTATACTATATAATGTTACACGTTGTACTGATATACGATATAACGTCATAGGTTACATTGTAATAGTAAATAACGTTACACGTTATAACGTGATACTATATAACGTTACACGTTATAACGTGATACTATATAACGTTACACGTTATAACGTGATACTATATAACGCTACACGTTATAACGTAATACTATATAACGTTACACGTTGTAACGTAGTACTATATAACGTTACACGTTATATCGTAATACTATATAACGTTAGACGTTATAGCGGTATACTATATAACGTTAGACGTTATAACGTTATACTATATAACGTTACACGTTATAACGTAATACTATATAACGTTATACGTCACCTCGCAAAACTATATAGCGTCATAGGTCACATCGTAATACGAAGTAACGTTCTACGTTATAACGTAATACTGTATAACGTTATATGTTATAACGTAATACTATATAACGCTACACGTTATAATGTAATACTATATAATGTTACACGTTATAACGTAATACTATGTAACGTTACACGATATAACGTGATACTATATACCGTTACACGTTATAACGTAATACTATATGACGTTACACGTTATATCGTAATACTATATAACGTTACACGTTATAACGTATTACCATTTAACGTTACATGTTATATCGTAATACTATATAGCGTTACACGTTATAACTCTATACTATATAATGTTACACGTTGTACTGATATACGATATAACGTCATAGGTTACATTGTAATAGTAAATAACGTTACACGTTATAACGTGATACTATATAACGTTACACGTTATAACGTGATACTATATAACGTTACACGTTATAACGTGATACTATATAACGTTACACGTTATAACGATATACTGTATAACGTTACACGTTATAACGATATACTGTATAACGTTACACGTTATAACGATATACTGTATAACGTTACACGTTATAACGCAATACTATATAACGTTGCACGTTGTAACGTAATACTATATAACGTTACACGTTATAACGTGATACTATATAACGCTACACGTTATAACGTAATACTATATAACGTTACACGTTATAACGTAGTACTATATAACGTTACACGTTATATCGTAATACTATATAACGTTAGACGTTATAGCGGTATACTATATAACGTTAGACGTTATAACGTTATACTATATAACGTTACACGTTATAACGTAATACTATATAACGTTATACGTCACCTCGCAAAACTATATAGCGTCATAGGTCACATCGTAATACGAAGTATCGTTCTACGTTATAACGTAATACTGTATAACGTTATATGTTATAACGTAATACTATATAACGCTACACGTTATAATGTAATACTATATAATGTTACACGTTATAACGTAATACTATGTAACGTTACACGATATAACGTGATACTATATAACGTTACACGTTATAACCTGATACTATATACCGTTACACGTTATAACGTGATACTATATAACGTTACACGTTAGAACGTAATACCATTTAACGTTGCACGTTATATCGTAATACTATATAGCGTTACACGTTATAACTTAATACTATATAATGTTGCACGTTGTACTGATATACGATATAACGTCATAGGTTACATTGTAATAGTAAATAACGTTACACGTTATAACGTAATACCATTTAACGTTGCATGTTATATCGTAATACTATATAGCGTTACACATTATAACTTAATACTATATAATGTTACACGTTGTACTGATATACGATATAACGTCATAGGTTACATTGTGATAGTAAATAACGTTACACGTTATAACGTTATACTATATAACGCTACACATTATAACGTAATACTATATAACAATACACATTATATAGTGATACTATATGACGTTACACGTTATAACGTAACACTATATGACGTTACACGTTATAACGTAATACTATATGACGTTTCACGTTATAACGTAATACTATATGACGTTACACGTTATAACGTAATACTATATCACCTTACACGTTATAACTTAATACTATATAACGCTACACGTTATATCGTAATACTATATAACGTTACACGTTATAACGTATTTCCATTTAACGTTACATGTTATATCGTAATACTATATAGCGTTACACGTTATAACTCAATACTATATAATGTTACACGTTGTACTGATATACGATATAACGTCATAGGTTACATTGTAATAGTAAATAACGTTACACGTTATAACGTAATACTATATAACGTTACACGTTATAACGTAATACTATATACCGCTACACGTTATAACGTGATACTATATAACGTTACACGTTATAACGTAATACTATATAACGTTACACGATATTTACGTAATACTATATAACGTTGCACGTTATAACGTAATACTATATAACGTTGCACGTTATAACGTAATACTGTATATCGTTACACGTTATAACGTAATACTGTATATCGTTACACGTTATAACGTAATACTGTATATCGTTACACGTTATAACGTTATACTATACAACGTTACACGTTATAACGTGATACTATATAACGTTACACGTTATAACGTAGTACTATATAACGTTATACGTCACCTCGCAAAACTATATAGCGTCATAGGTCACATCGTAATACGAAGTAACGTTCTACGTTATAACGTAATACTGTATAACGTTATATGTTGTGACGTAATACTATATAACGCTACACGTTATAATGTAATACTATATAATGTTACACGTTATAACGTAATACTGTATATCGTTACACGTTATAACGTAATACTATATAACGATACACGTTATAACGTAACACTATTTAACGTTACAGGTTATATCGTAATACTATATAGCGTTACACGTTATATCGTAATACTATATAACGCTACACGTTATATCGTAATACTATATAACGATACACGTTATAACGTAATACTATATAACGTTGCACGTAATAACGTAATACTATATAACGTTGCACGTTATAACGTAATACTATATAACGTTGCACGTTATAACGTAATACTGTATATCGTTACACGTTATAACGTAATACTGTATATCGTTACACGTTATAACGTAATACTATATAACGATACACGTTATAACGTAATACTATATAACGCTACACGTTATAACGTAATACTACATAACGTTACACGTTATAACGTGATACAATATAACGTTACACGTTATAGCGTTATACTATACAACGTTACACGTTATAACGTGATACTATACAACGTTACACGTTATAACGTTATACTATACAACGTTACACGTTATAACGTGATACTATACAACGTTACACGTTATAACGTGATACTATACAACGTTACACGTTATAACGTGATACTATACAACGTTACACGTTATAACGTGATACTATATAACGTTGCACGTTATAACGTAGTACTATATAACGTTACACGTTATATCGTAATACTATATAACGTTAGACGTTATAACGTTATACTATATAACGTTAGACGTTATAGCGGTATACTATATAACGTTAGACGTTATAACGTTATACTATATAACGTTACACGTTATAACGTTATACTATATAACGTTACACGTTATAACGTAATACTATATAACGTTATACGTCACCTCGCAAAACTATATAGCGTCATAGGTCACATCGTAATACGAAGTAACGTTCAACGTTATAACGTAATACTATATAACGTTATATGTTATAACGTAATACTATATAACGCTACACGTTATAATGTAATACTATATAATGTTTCACGTTAGAACGTAATACTATATAACGTTGCACGTTATAACGTAGTACTATATAACGTTACACGTTATATCGTAATACTATATAACGTTAGACGTTATAACGTTATACTATATAACGTTAGACGTTATAGCGGTATACTATATAACGTTAGACGTTATAACGTTATACTATATAACGTTACACGTTATAACGTTATACTATATAACGTTACACGTTATAACGTAATACTATATAACGTTATACGTCACCTCGCAAAACTATATAGCGTCATAGGTCACATCGTAATACGAAGTAACGTTCTACGTTATAACGTAATACTGTATAATGTTATATGTTATAACGTAATACTATATAACGCTACACGTTATAATGTAATACTATATAATGTTACACGTTATAACGTAATACTATGTAACGTTACACATTATAACGTGATACTATATAACGTTACACGTTATAACGTAATACCATTTAACGTTGCATGTAATATCGTAATACTATATAGCGTTACACGTTATAACTTAATACTATATAATGTTGCACGTTGTACTGATATACGATATAACGTCATAGGTTACATTGTAATAGTAAATAACGTTACACGTTATAACGCTATACTATATAACGTTACACGTTATAACGTAATACCATTTAACGTTGCATGTTATATCGTAATACTATATAGCGTTACACGTTATAACGCTATACTGTATAACGTTACACGTTATAACGCTATACTGTATAACGTTACACGTTATAACGTAATACTATATAACGTTACACGTTATAACGTAATACTATATAACGTTACACGATATAACGTAATACTATATAACGTTACACGTTATAACGTCATACTATATACCGTTACACGTTATAACGTGATACTATATAACGTTACACGTTATGACGTTATACTATATAACGGTACACGTTATATCGTAATACTATATAACGCTACACGTTATATCGTAATACTATATAACGTTACACGTTATATCGTAATACTATAAAACCTTACACGTTATATCGCAATACTATATAACGTTACCCGTTATATCGTAATACTATATGACGTTACACGTTATATCGTAATACTATATGACGTTACACGTTATATCGTAATACTATATAACGTTACACGTTATAACGTATTACCATTTAACGTTACATGTTATATCGTAATACTATATAGCGTTACAAGTTATAACTCTATACTATATAATGTTACACGTTGTACTGATATACGATATAACGTCATAGGTTACATTCTAATAGTAAATAACGTTACACGTTATAACGTGATACTATATAACGTTATGCGTTACCTCGCAAAACTATATAGCGTCATAGGTCACATCGTAATACGAAGTAACGTTCTACGTTATAACGTAATACTATATAACGTTATATGTTATAACGTAATACTATATAACGCTACACGTTATAATGTAATACTATATAATGTTTCACGTTAGAACGTAATACTATGTAACGTTACACGATATAACTTAATACTATATAAAGTTACACGTTATATCGTAATACTATATGACGTTACACGTTATAACGTAATACTATATACCGTTACACGTTATAACGTGATACTATATAACGTTACACGTTATAACGTAATACTATATAACGCTACACGTTATATCGTAATACTATATAACGTTACACGTTATAACGTAATGCTATATGACGTTACACGTTATAACGTAATACTATATAACGCTGCACGTTATATCGTTATACTATATAACGTTACACGTTATAACGTATTACCATTTAACGTTACATGTTATATCGTAATACTATATAGCCTTACACGTTATAACTCTATACTATATAATGTTACACGTTGTACTGATATACGATATAACGTCATAGGTTACATTCTAATAGTAAATAACGTTACACGTTATAACGTGATACTATATTACGTTACACGTTATAACGTAATACTATATAACGTTACACGTTATATCGTAATACTATAAAACCATACACGTTATATCGCAATACTATATAACGTTACACGTTATATCGCAATACTATATGACGTTACACGTTATATCGTAATACTATATGACGTTACACGTTATATCGTAATACTTAATGACGTTACACGTTATATCGTAATACTATATAACGTTACACGTTATAACGTATTACCATTTAACGTTACATGTTATATCGTAATACTATATAGCGTTACAAGTTATAACTCTATACTATATAATGTTACACGTTGTACTGATATACGATATAACGTCATAGGTTACATTGTAATAGTAAATAAAGTTACACGTTATAACGTGATACTATATAACGTTACACGTTATAACGTGATACTATATCACGTTACACGTTATAACGTGATACTATATAACGTTACACGTTATAACGATATACTGTATAACGTTACACGTTATAACGATATACTGTATAACGTTACACGTTATAACGATATACTGTATAACGTTACACGTTATAACGCAATACTATATAACGTTGCACGTTGTAACGTAATACTATATAACGTTACACGTTATAACGTGATACTATATAACGCTACACGTTATAACGTAATACTATATAACGTTACACGTTATAACGTAGTACTATATAACGTTACACGTTATATCGTAATACTATATAACGTTAGACGTTATAGCGGTATACTATATAACGTTAGACGTTATAACGTTATACTATATAACGTTACACGTTATAACGTTATACTATATAACGTTATACGTCACCTCGCAAAACTATATAGCGTCATAGGTCACATCGTAATACGAAGTAACGTTCTACGTTATAACGTAATACTGTATAACGTTATATGTTATAACGTAATACTATATAACGCTACACGTTATAATGTAATACTATATAATGTTACACGTTATAACGTAATACTATGTAACGTTACACGATATAACGTGATACTATATAACGTTACACGTTATAACGTGATACTATATACCGTTACACGTTATAACGTAATACTATATACCGTTACACGTTATAACGTGATACTATATAACGTTACACGTTATAACGTAATACCATTTAACGTTGCACGTTATATCGTAATACAATATAGCGTTACACGTTATAACTTAATACTATATAATGTTGCACGTTGTACTGATATACGATATAACGTCATAGGTTACATTGTAATAGTAAATAACGTTACACGTTATAACGTAATACCATTTAACGTTGCATGTTATATCGTAATACTATATAGCGTTACACATTATAACTTAATACTATATAATGTTACACGTTGTACTGATATACGATATAACGTCATAGGTTACATTGTGATAGTAAATAACGTTACACGTTATAACGTTATACTATATAACGCTACACATTATAACGTAATACTATATAACAATACACGTTATATCGTGATACTATATGACGTTACACGTTGTAACGTAACACTATATGACGTTACACGTTATAACGTAATACTATATGACGTTTCACGTTATAACGTAATACTATATGACGTTACACGTTATAACGTAATACTATATCACCTTACACGTTATAACGTAATACTATATAACGCTACACGTTATATCGTAATACTATATAACGTTACACGTTATAACGTATTTCCATTTAACGTTACATGTTATATCGTAATACTATATAGCGTTACACGTTATAACTCAATACTATATAATGTTACACGTTGTACTGATATACGATATAACGTCATAGGTTACATTGTAATAGTAAATAACGTTACACGTTATAACGTAATACTATATAACGTTACACGTTATAACGTAATACTATATACCGCTACACGTTATAACGTGATACTATATAACGTTACACGTTATAACGTAATACTATATAACGTTACACGATATTTACGTAATACTATATAACGTTGCACGTTATAACGTAATACTATATAACGTTGCACGTTATAACGTAATACTGTATATCGTTACACGTTATAACGTAATACTGTATATCGTTACACGTTATAACGTAATACTGTATATCGTTACACGTTATAACGTTATACTATACAACGTTACACGTTATAACGTGATACTATATAACGTTACACGTTATAACGTAGTACTATATAACGTTATACGTCACCTCGCAAAACTATATAGCGTCATAGGTCACATCGTAATACGAAGTAACGTTCTACGTTATAACGTAATACTGTATAACGTTATATGTTGTAACGTAATACTATATAACGTTACACGATGTACTGATATACGATATAACGTTATACGTTACCACGCAACACTAGATACCGTCATAGGTTACATCGTAATAGTAAATAACGTTACACCTTGTAACGTAATACTATATAACGTTACACGTTATAACGTAACACTATTTAACGTTACAGGTTATATCGTAATACTATATAGCGTTACACGTTATATCGTAATACTATATAACGCTACACGTTATTTCGTAATACTATATAACGATACACGTTATAACGTAATACTATATAACGCTACACGTTATATCGTAATACTACATAACGTTACACGTTATAACGTTATACTATACAACGTTACACGTTATAACGTGATACTATACAACGTTACACGTTATAACGCTATACTCTATAACGTTACACGTTATAACGTAATACTATATAACGTTACACGATATTTACGTAATACTATATAACGTTGCACGTTATAACGTAATACTATATAACGTTGCACGTTATAACGTAATACTATATAACGTTGCACGTTATAACGTAATACTATATAACGTTGCACGTTATAACGTAATACTGTATATCGTTACACGTTATAACGTAATACTGTATATCGTTACACGTTATAACGTAATACTATATAACGATACACGTTATAACGTAATACTATATAACGTTACACGTTATATCGTAATACTATATAACGTTAGACGTTATAACGTTATACTATATAACGTTAGACGTTATAGCGGTATACTATATAACGTTAGACGTTATAACGTTATACTATATAACGTTACACGTTATAACGTTATACTATATAACGTTACACGTTATAACGTAATACTATGTAACGTTACACGATATAACGTGATACTATATAACGTTACACGTTATAACGTGATACTATATACCGTTACACGTTATAACGTAATACTATATACCGTTACACATTATAACGTGATACTATATAACGTTACACGTTATAACGTAATACCATTTAACGTTGCATGTAATATCGTAATACTATATAGCGCTACACGTTATAACTTAATACTATATAATGTTGCACGTTGTACTGATATACGATATAACGTCATAGGTTACATTGTAATAGTAAATAACGTTACACGTTATAACGCTATACTATATAACGTTACACGTTATAACGTAATACCATTTAACGTTGCATGTTATATCGTAATACTATGTAACGTTACACGTTATAATGTAATACTATATAATGTTACACGATATAACGTAATACTATATAACGTTACACGTTATAACGTCATACTATATACCGTTACACGTTATAACGTGATACTATATAACGTTACACGTTATGACGTTATACTATATAACGCTACACGTTATATCGTAATACTATATAACGCTACACGTTATATCGTAATACTATATAACGTTACACGTTATATCGTAATACTATAAAACCTTACACGTTATATCGCAATACTATATAACGTTACCCGTTATATCGTAATACTATATGACGTTACACGTTATATCGTAATACTATATGACGTTACACGTTATATCGTAATACTATATGACGTTACACGTTATATCGTAATACTATATAACGTTACACGTTATAACGTATTACCATTTAACGTTACATGTTATATCGTAATACTATATAGCGTTACAAGTTATAACTCTATACTATATAATGTTACACGTTGTACTGATATACGATATAACGTCATAGGTTACATTCTAATAGTAAATAACGTTACACGTTATAACGTGATACTATATAACGTTATACGTTACCTCGCAAAACTATATAGCGTCATAGGTCACATCGTAATACGAAGTAACGTTCTACGTTATAACGTAATACTATATAACGTTACATGTTATATCGTAATACTATATAGCGTTACACGATATAACTCTATACTATATAATGTTACACGTTGTTCTGATATACGATATAACGTCATAGGTTACATTGTAATAGTAAATAACGTTACACGTTATAACGTGATACTATATAACGTTACACGTTATAACGTGATACTATATAACGTTACACGTTATGACGTTATACTATACAACGTTACACGTTATAACGATATACTGTATAACGTTACACGTTATAACGTAATACTATATAACGTTACACGTTATGATGTAATACTATATAACGTTACACGTTACAACGTGATACTATATAGCATCATAGGACACATCGTAATACGAAGTAACGTTCAACGTTATAACGTAATACTATATAACGTTATATGTTATAACGTAATACTATATAACGCTACACGTTATAATGTAATACTATATAATGTTACACGTTAGAACGTAATACTATGTAACGTTACACGATATAACTTAATACTATATAACGTTACACGTTATATCGTAATACTATATGACGTTACACGTTATAACGTAATACTATATACCGTTACACGTTATAACGTGATACTATATAACGTTATACGTTATAACGTAATACTATATAACGCTGCACGTTATATCGTTATACTATATAACGTTACACGTTATAACGTATTACCATTTAACGTTACATGTTATATCGTAATACTATATAGCCTTACACGTTATAACTCTATACTATATAATGTTACACGTTGTACTGATATACGATATAACGTCATAGGTTACATTGTAATAGTAAATAACGTTACACGTTATAACGTGATACTATATAACGTTACACGTTATACCGTTATATTATATAACGCTACACGTTATAACGCTATACTGTATAACGTTACACGTTATAACGCTATACTGTATAACGTTACACATTATAACGTAATACTATATAACGTTACACGTTATAACGTAATACTATATAACGTTACACGTTACAACGTGATACTATATAGCATCATAGGACACATCGTAATACGAAGTAACGTTCAACGTTATAACGTAATACTATATAACGTTATATGTTATAACGTAATACTATATACCGTTACACGTTATAACGTGATACTATATAACGTTACACGTTATAACGTAATACTATATAACGCTACACGTTATATCGTAATACTATATAACGTTACACGTTATAACGTAATGCTATATGACGTTATACGTTATAACGTAATACTATATAACGCTGCACGTTATATCGTTATACTATATAACGTTACACGTTATAACGTATTACCATTTAACGTTACATGTTATATCGTAATACTATATAGCCTTACACGTTATAACTCTATACTATATAATGTTACACGTTGTACTGATATACGATATAACGTCATAGGTTACATTGTAATAGTAAATAACGTTACACGTTATAACGTGATACTATATAACGTTACACGTTATACCGTTATATTATATAACGCTACACGTTGTAACGCTATACTGTATAACGTTACACGTTATAACGCTATACTGTATAACGTTACACGTTATAGCGCTATACTGTATAACGCTACACGTTATATCGTAATACTATATAACGCTACACGTTATATCGTAATACTATATAACGTTACACGTTATATCGTAATACTATAAAACCTTACACGTTATATCGCAATACTATATAACGTTACACGTTATATCGCAATACTATATGACGTTACACGTTATATCGTAATACTATATGACGTTACACGTTATATCGTAATACTATATAACGTTACACGTTATAACGTATTACCATTTAACGTTACATGTTATATCGTAATACTATATAGCCTTACACGTTATAACTCTATACTATATAATGTTACACGTTGTACTGATATACGATATAACGTCATAGGTTACATTGTAATAGTAAATAACGTTACACGTTATAACGTGATACTATATAACGTTACACGTTATACCGTTATATTATATAACGCTACACGTTATAACGCTATACTGCATAACGTTACACGTTATAACGCTATACTGTATAACGTTACACGTTATAGCGCTATACTGTATAACGCTACACGTTATATCGTAATACTATATAACGCTACACGTTATATCGTAATACTATATAACGTTACACGTTATATCGTAATACTATAAAACCTTACACGTTATATCGCAATACTATATAACGTTACACGTTATATCGCAATACTATATGACGTTACACGTTATATCGTAATACTATATGACGTTACACGTTATAACGTGATACTATATAACGTTACACGTTATAACGATATACTGTATAACGTTACACGTTATAACGTAATACTGTGTAACGTTACAAGTTATAACGTAATACTATATAACGCTACACGTTATATCGTAATGCTATATAACGTTACACGTTATATCGTAATGCTATATGGCGTTACACGTTATAACGTGATACTATATAACGTTACACGTTATAACGTGATACTATATAACGTTGCACGTTATAACGTGATACTATATAACGTTACACGTTATAACGTGATACTATATAACGTTACACGTTATAACGTGATACTATATAACGTTACACGTTATAACTCTATACTATATAATGTTACACGTTGTACTGATATACGATATAACGTCATAGGTTACATTGTAATAGTAAATAACGTTACACGTTATAACGTAATACTATATAACGTTACACGTTATATCGTAATACTATATGACGTTACACGTTATATCGTAATACTATATAACGCTACACGTTATATCGTAATACTATATTACGTTACACGTTACAACGTAATGCTATATGGCGTTACACGTCATAACGTAATACTATATGACGTTACACGTTATTACGTGATACTATATAACGTTACACGTTATGACGTGATACTATATAACGTTACACGTTATAACGTGATACTATATAACGCTACACGTTATAACGTAATACTATATAACGTTACACGTTATAACGTCATACTATATACCGTTACACGTTATAACGTGATACTATATAACGTTACACGTTATGACGTTATACTATATAACGCTACACGTTATATCGTAATACTATATAACACTACACGTTATATCGTAATACTATATAACGTTACACGTTATATCGTAATACTATAAAACCTTACACGTTATATCGCAATACTATATAACGTTACCCGTTATATCGTAATACTATATGACGTTACACGTTATATCGTAATACTATATGACGTTACACGTTATATCGTAATACTATATAACGTTACACGTTATAACGTATTACCATTTAACGTTACATGTTATATCGTAATACTATATAGCGTTACAAGTTATAACTCTATACTATATAATGTTACACGTTGTACTGATATACGATATAACGTCATAGGTTACATTCTAATAGTAAATAACGTTACACGTTATAACGTGATACTATATTACGTTACACGTTATAACGTAATACTATATAACGTTACACGTTATAACGTAATACTATATAACGTTACACGTTATAACGTATTACCATTTAACGTTACATGTTATATCGTAATACTATATTGCGTTACACGTTATAACTCTATACTATATAATGTTACACGTTGTACTGATATACGATATAACGTCATAGGTTACATTGTAATAGTAAATAACGTTACACGTTATAACGCGATACTATATAACGTTACACGTTATAACGTGATACTATATAACGTTATACGTTACCTCGCAAAACTATATAGCGTCATAGGTCACATCGTAATACGAAGTAACGTTCTACGTTATAACGTAATACTACATAACGTTACATGTTATATCGTAATACTATATAGCGTTACACGATATAAGTCTATACTATATAATGTTACACGTTGTACTGATATACGATATAACGTCATAGGTTACATTGTAATAGTAAATAACGTTACACGTTATAACGTGATACTATATAACGTTACACGTTATAACGTGATACTATATAACGTTACACGTTATGACGTTATACTATACAACGTTACACGTTATAACGATATACTGTATAACGTTACACGTTATAACGTAATACTATATAACGTTACACGTTATAACGTAATACTATATAACGTTACACGTTACAACGTGATACTATATAGCATCATAGGACACATCGTAATACGAAGTAACGTTCAACGTTGTAACGTAATACTATATAACGTTATATGTTATAACGTAATACTATATACCGTTACACGTTATAACGTGATACTATATAACGTTACACGTTATAACGTAATACTATATAACGCTACACGTTATATCGTAATACTATATAACGTTACACGTTATAACGTAATGCTATATGACGTTATACGTTATAACGTAATACTATATAACGCTGCACGTTATATCGTTATACTATATAACGTTACACGTTATAACGTATTACCATTTAACGTTACATGTTATATCGTAATACTATATAGCCTTACACGTTATAACTCTATACTATATAATGTTACACGTTGTACTGATATACGATATAACGTCATAGGTTACATTGTAATAGTAAATAACGTTACACGTTATAACGTGATACTATATAACGTTACACGTTATACCGTTATATTATATAACGCTACACGTTATAACGCCATACTGTATAACGTTACACGTTATAACGCTATACTGTATAACGTTACACGTTATAGCGCTATACTGTATAACGCTACACGTTATATCGTAATACTATATAACGTTACACGTTATATCGTAATACTATATAACGTTACACGTTATATCGTAATACTATAAAACCTTACACGTTATATCGCAATACTATATAACGTTACACGTTATATCGCAATACTATATGACGTTACACGTTATATCGTAATACTATATGACGTTACACGTTATATCGTAATACTATATGACGTTACACGTTATATCGTAATACTATATAACGTTACACGTTATAACGTATTACCATTTAACGTTACATGTTATATCGTAATACTATATAGCCTTACACGTTATAACTCTATACTATATAATGTTACACGTTGTACTGATATACGATATAACGTCATAGGTTACATTGTAATAGTAAATAACGTTACACGTTATAACGTGATACTATATAACGTTACACGTTATACCGTTATATTATATAACGCTACACGTTATAACGCTATACTGCATAACGTTACACGTTATAACGCTATACTGTATAACGTTACACGTTATAGCGCTATACTGTATAACGCTACACGTTATATCGTAATACTATATAACGCTACACGTTATATCGTAATACTATATAACGTTACACGTTATATCGTAATACTATAAAACCTTACACGTTATATCGCAATACTATATAACGTTACACGTTATATCGTAATACTATAAAACCTTACACGTTATATCGCAATACTATATAACGTTACACGTTATATCGCAATACTATATGACGTTACACGTTATATCGTAATACTATATGACGTTACACGTTATAACGTGATACTATATAACGTTACACGTTATAACGATATACTGTATAACGTTACACGTTATAACGATATACTGTATAACGTTACACGTTATAACGTAATACTGTGTAACGTTACAAGTTATAACGTAATACTATATAACGCTACACGTTATATCGTAATGCTATATAACGTTACACGTTATATCGTAATGCTATATGGCGTTACACGTTATAACGTGATACTATATAACGTTACACGTTATAACGTGATACTATATAACGTTGCACGTTATAACGTGATACTATATAACGTTACACGTTATAACGTGATACTATATAACGTTACACGTTATAACGTGATACTATATAACGTTACACGTTATAACTCTATACTATATAATGTTACACGTTGTACTGATATACGATATAACGTCATAGGTTACATTGTAATAGTAAATAACGTTACACGTTATAACGTAATACTATATAACGTTACACGTTATATCGTAATACTATATGACGTTACACGTTATATCGTAATACTATATAACGCTACACGTTATATCGTAATACTATATTACGTTACACGTTACAACGTAATGCTATATGGCGTTACACGTCATAACGTAATACTATATGACGTTACACGTTATTACGTGATACTATATAACGTTACACGTTATGACGTGATACTATATAACGTTACACGTTATAACGTGATACTATATAACGCTACACGTTATAACGTAATACTATATAACGTTACACGTTATAACGTCATACTATATACCGTTACACGTTATAACGTGATACTATATAACGTTACACGTTATGACGTTATACTATATAACGCTACACGTTATATCGTAATACTATATAACACTACACGTTATATCGTAATACTATATAACGTTACACGTTATATCGTAATACTATAAAACCTTACACGTTATATCGCAATACTATATAACGTTACCCGTTATATCGTAATACTATATGACGTTACACGTTATATCGTAATACTATATGACGTTACACGTTATATCGTAATACTATATAACGTTACACGTTATAACGTATTACCATTTAACGTTACATGTTATATCGTAATACTATATAGCGTTACAAGTTATAACTCTATACTATATAATGTTACACGTTGTACTGATATACGATATAACGTCATAGGTTACATTCTAATAGTAAATAACGTTACACGTTATAACGTGATACTATATTACGTTACACGTTATAACGTAATACTATATAACGTTACACGTTATAACGTAATACTATATAACGTTACACGTTATAACGTATTACCATTTAACGTTACATGTTATATCGTAATACTATATTGCGTTACACGTTATAACTCTATACTATATAATGTTACACGTTGTACTGATATACGATATAACGTCATAGGTTACATTGTAATAGTAAATAACGTTACACGTTATAACGCGATACTATATAACGTTACACGTTATAACGTGATACTATATAACGTTATACGTTACCTCGCAAAACTATATAGCGTCATAGGTCACATCGTAATACGAAGTAACGTTCTACGTTATAACGTAATACTACATAACGTTACATGTTATATCGTAATACTATATAGCGTTACACGATATAAGTCTATACTATATAATGTTACACGTTGTACTGATATACGATATAACGTCATAGGTTACATTGTAATAGTAAATAACGTTACACGTTATAACGTGATACTATATAACGTTACACGTTATAACGTGATACTATATAACGTTACACGTTATGACGTTATACTATACAACGTTACACGTTATAACGATATACTGTATAACGTTACACGTTATAACGTAATACTATATAACGTTACACGTTATAACGTAATACTATATAACGTTACACGTTACAACGTGATACTATATAGCATCATAGGACACATCGTAATACGAAGTAACGTTCAACGTTGTAACGTAATACTATATAACGTTATATGTTATAACGTAATACTATATACCGTTACACGTTATAACGTGATACTATATAACGTTACACGTTATAACGTAATACTATATAACGCTACACGTTATATCGTAATACTATATAACGTTACACGTTATAACGTAATGCTATATGACGTTATACGTTATAACGTAATACTATATAACGCTGCACGTTATATCGTTATACTATATAACGTTACACGTTATAACGTATTACCATTTAACGTTACATGTTATATCGTAATACTATATAGCCTTACACGTTATAACTCTATACTATATAATGTTACACGTTGTACTGATATACGATATAACGTCATAGGTTACATTGTAATAGTAAATAACGTTACACGTTATAACGTGATACTATATAACGTTACACGTTATACCGTTATATTATATAACGCTACACGTTATAACGCCATACTGTATAACGTTACACGTTATAACGCTATACTGTATAACGTTACACGTTATAGCGCTATACTGTATAACGCTACACGTTATATCGTAATACTATATAACGTTACACGTTATATCGTAATACTATATAACGTTACACGTTATATCGTAATACTATAAAACCTTACACGTTATATCGCAATACTATATAACGTTACACGTTATATCGCAATACTATATGACGTTACACGTTATATCGTAATACTATATGACGTTACACGTTATATCGTAATACTATATGACGTTACACGTTATATCGTAATACTATATAACGTTACACGTTATAACGTATTACCATTTAACGTTACATGTTATATCGTAATACTATATAGCCTTACACGTTATAACTCTATACTATATAATGTTACACGTTGTACTGATATACGATATAACGTCATAGGTTACATTGTAATAGTAAATAACGTTACACGTTATAACGTGATACTATATAACGTTACACGTTATACCGTTATATTATATAACGCTACACGTTATAACGCTATACTGCATAACGTTACACGTTATAACGCTATACTGTATAACGTTACACGTTTTAGCGCTATACTGTATAACGCTACACGTTATATCGTAATACTATATAACGCTACACGTTATATCGTAATACTATATAACGTTACACGTTATATCGTAATACTATAAAACCTTACACGTTATATCGCAATACTATATAACGTTACACGTTATATCGTAATACTATAAAACCTTACACGTTATATCGCAATACTATATAACGTTACACGTTATATCGCAATACTATATGACGTTACACGTTATATCGTAATACTATATGACGTTACACGTTATAACGTGATACTATATAACGTTACACGTTATAACGATATACTGTATAACGTTACACGTTATAACGATATACTGTATAACGTTACACGTTATAACGTAATACTGTGTAACGTTACAAGTTATAACGTAATACTATATAACGCTACACGTTATATCGTAATGCTATATAACGTTACACGTTATATCGTAATGCTATATGGCGTTACACGTTATAACGTAATGCTATATGGCGTTACACGTTATAACGTGATACTATATAACGTTACACGTTATAACGTGATACTATATAACGTTACACGTTATAACGTGATACTATATAACGTTACACGTTATAACGTGATACTATATAACGTTACACGTTATAACTCTATACTATATAATGTTACACGTTGTACTGATATACGATATAACGTCATAGGTTACATTGTAATAGTAAATAACGTTACACGTTATAACGTAATACTATATAACGTTACACGTTATATCGTAATACTATATGACGTTACACGTTATATCGTAATACTATATAACGTTACACGTTATAACGTGATACTATATAACGCTACACGTTATAACGTAATACTATATAACGTTACACGTTATAACGTCATACTATATACCGTTACACGTTATAACGTGATACTATATAACGTTACACGTTATGACGTTATACTATATAACGCTACACGTTATATCGTAATACTATATAACGCTACACGTTATATCGTAATACTATATAACGTTACACGTTATATCGTAATACTATATAACGTTACACATTATAACGTGATACTATATAGCATCATAGGACACATCGTAATACGAAGTAACGTTCAACGTTATAACATAATACTATATAACGTTATATGTTATAACGTAATACTATATAACGCTACACGTTATAATGTAATACTATATAATGTTACACGTTAGAACGTAATACTATGTAACGTTACACGATATAACTTAATACTATATAACGTTACACGTTATATCGTAATACTATATGACGTTACACGTTATATCGTAATACTATATAACGTTACACGTTATAACGTATTACCATTTAACGTTACATGTTATATCGTAATAGTATACAGCGTTACACGTTATAAATCTATACTATATAATGTTACACGTTGTACTGATATACGATATAACGTCATAGGTTACATTGTAATAGTAAATAACGTTACACGTTATAACGTGATACTATATAACGTTACACGTTATAACGTGATACTATATAACGTTACACGTTATGACGTTATACTATATAACGTTACACGTTATAACGATATACTGTATAACGTTACACATTATAACGTAATACTATATAACGTTACACGTTATAACGTAATACTATATAACGTTACACATTATAACGTGATACTATATAGCATCATAGGACACATCGTAATACGAAGTAACGTTCAACGTTATAACATAATACTATATAACGTTATATGTTATAACGTAATACTATATAACGCTACACGTTATAATGTAATACTATATAATGTTACACGTTAGAACGTAATACTATGTAACGTTACACGATATAACTTAATACTATATAACGTTACACGTTATATCGTAATACTATATGACGTTACACGTTATAACGTAATACTATATACCGTTACACGTTATAACGTAATACTATATGACGTTACACGATGTACTGATATACGATATAACGTTATACGTTACCACGCAACACTAGATAACATCATAGGTTACATCGTAGTAGTAAATAACGTTACACGTTGTAACGTAATACGATATAACGTTACACGTTATAACGTAGTACTATATAACGTTACACTTTATATCGTAATACTATATTACGTTACACGTTATAACGTTTTACTATATAACGTTACACGTTATAACGTAATACTATATAACGTTACGCGTTATAACGTAATACTGTATAACGTTATACGTTACCTCGCAAAACTATATATCGTCATAGGTCACATCGTAATACGAAGTAACGTTCTACGTTATAACGTAATACTACATAACGTTATATGTTATAACGTAATACTATATAACGCTACACGTTATAATGTAATACTATATAATGTTACACGTTATAACGTAATACTATGTAACGTGACACGATATAACGTAATAGTATATAACGTTACACGATGTACTGATATACGATATAACGTTATACGTTACCACGCAACACTAGATAACGTCATAGGTTACATCGTAGTAGTAAATAACGTTACACGTTGTAACGTAATACGATATAACGTTACACGTTATAACGTATTACCATTTAACGTTACATGTTATATCGAAATACTATATAGCGTTACACGTTATAACTCAATACTATATAATGTTACACGTTGTACAGATATACGATATAACGTCATAGGTTACATTGTAATAGTAAATAACGTTACACGTTATATCGTAATACTACATGACGTTAGACGTTATAACGTGATACTATATGACGTTACACGTTATAACGTGATACTATATAACGTTACACGTTATAACCTAATACTATATAACGTTACACGTTATAACCTAGTACTATATAACGTTACACGTTATAACGTAGTACTATATAACGTTACTCGTTATATCGTAATACTATATAACGTTACACGTTATATCGTAATACGATATAACGTTACACGTTATATCGTAATACTATATGACGTTACACGTTATAACGTAATACTATATGACGTTACACGTTATAACGTAATACTATATGACGTTACACGTTATAACGTAATACTATATGACGTTACACGTTATATCGTAATACTATACAACGTTACACGTTATATCGTAGTACTATACAACGTTACGCGTTATAACGTAATACTATATGACGTTACGCGATATAACGTAATACTATATGACGTTACGCGTTATAACGTAATACTATATGACGTTACACGTTATAACGTAATACTTTATGACGTTACGCGTTATAACGTAATACTGTATAACGTTATACGTTACCTCGCAAAACTATATATCGTCATAGGTCACATCGTAATACGAAGTAACGTTCTACGTTATAACGTAATACTACATAACGTTATATGTTATAACGTAATACTATATAACGCTACACGTTATAATGTAATACTATATAATGTTACACGTTATAACGTAATACTATGTAACGTGACACGATATAACGTAATACTATATAACGTTACACGATGTACTGATATACGATATAACGTTATACGTTACCACGCAACACTAGATAACGTCATAGGTTACATCGTAGTAGTAAATAACGTTACACGTTGTAACGTAATACGATATAACGTTACACGTTATAACGTATTACCATTTAACGTTACATGTTATATCGTAATACTATATAGCCTTACACGTTATAACTCTATACTATATAATGTTACACGTTGTACTGATATACGATATAACGTCATAGGTTACATTGTAATAGTAAATAACGTTACACGTTATAACGTGATACTATGTAACGTTACACGTTATACCGTTATATTATATAACGTTACACGTTATACCGTTATATTATATAACGCTACACGTTATAACGCTATACTGTATAACGTTACACGTTATAACGCTATACTGTATAACGTTACATGTTATATCGTAATACTATATAGCGTTACACGTTATAACTCTATACTATATAATGTTACACGTTGTACTGATATACGATATAACGTCATAGGTTACATTGTAATAGTAAATAACGTTACACGTTATAACGTAATACTGTATAACGTTACACGTTATAACGTGATACTATATAACGTTACACGTTATAACGTGATACTATATAACGTTACACGTTATACCGTTATATTATATAACGTTACACGTTATGACGTTATACTATATAACGTTACACGTTATAACGTTATACTATATAACGTTACACGTTATAACGCTATACTGTATAACGTTACACGTTATAACGTAACACTATATAACGTTACACGTTATAACGTAATACTATATAACGTTACACGTTATAACGTAATACTGTGTAACGTTAACAAGTTATAACGTAATACTATATAACGCTACACGTTATATCGTAATGCTATATAACGTTACACGTTATATCGTAATGCTATATGGCGTTACACGTTATAACGTAATGCTATATGGCGTTACACGTTATAACGTAATACTATATAACGCTGCACGTTATATCGTAATACTATATAACGATACACGTTATAACGTATTACCATTTAACGTTACATGTTATATCGTAATACTATATAGCGTTACACGTTATAACTCTATACTATATAATGTTACACGTTGTACTTATATACGATATAACGTCATAGGTTACATTGTAATAGTAAATAACGTTACACGTTAAAACGTAATACTATATAACGTTACACGTTATAACGTGATACTATATAACGTTACACTTTATAACGTGATACTATATAACGTTACAAGTTATAACTCTATACTATATAATGTTACACGTTGTACTGATATACGATATAACGTCATAGGTTACATTGTAATAGTAAATAACGTTACACGTTATAACGTAATACTATATAACGTTACACGTTATATCGTAATACTATATGACGTTACACGTTATATCGTAATACTATATAACGTTACACGTTATATCGTAATACTATATAACGTTACACGTTATAACGTAATACTATATAACGTTATACGTTACCTCGCAAAACTATATAGCATCATAGGACACATCGTAATACGAAGTAACGTTCAACGTTATAACGTAATACTATATAACGTTATACGTTATAACGTAATACTATATAACGCTACACGTTATAATGTAATACTATATAATGTTACACGTTAGAACGTAATACTATGTAACGTT
The DNA here is from genome assembly GCA_911622165.2 of Bombus sylvestris. Taxonomy (NCBI): domain Eukaryota; kingdom Metazoa; phylum Arthropoda; class Insecta; order Hymenoptera; family Apidae; genus Bombus; species Bombus sylvestris. The sequence goes on along the minus strand of OU443149.1, from coordinate 7,603,896 downwards.
ACACGTTATATCGTAATACTATATGACGTTACACGTTATAACGTAATACTATATACCGTTACACGTTATAACGTGATACTATATAACGTTACACGTTATAACGTAATACTATATAACGCTACACGTTATATCGTAATACTATATAACGTTACACGTTATAACGTAATGCTATATGACGTTACACGTTATAACGTAATACTATATAACGCTGCACGTTATATCGTTATACTATATAACGTTACACGTTATAACGTATTACCATTTAACGTTACATGTTATATCGTAATACTATATAGCCTTACACGTTATGACTCTATACTATATAATGTTACACGTTGTACTGATATACGATATAACGTCATAGGTTACATTCTAATAGTAAATAACGTTACACGTTATAACGTAATACTATATACCGCTACACGTTATAACGTGATACTATATAACGTTACACGTTATAACGTGATACTATATAACGTTACACGTTATATCGTTATATTATATAACGCTACACGTTATAACGCTATACTGTATAACGTTACACGTTATAACGCTATACTGTATAACGTTACACGTTATAACGCTATACTGTATAATGTTACACGTTGTACTGATATACGATATAACGTCATAGGTTACATTCTAAAAGTAAATAACGTTACACGTTATAACGTAATACTATATACCGTTACACGTTATAACGTGATACCATATAACGCTACACGTTATATCGCAATACTATATGACGTTACACGTTATATCGTAATACTATATGACGTTACACGTTATATCGTAATACTATATGACGTTACACGTTATATCGTAATACTATATAACGTTACACGTTATAACGTATTACCATTTAACGTTACACGTTATATCGTAATACTATATAGCCTTACACGTTATAACTCTATACTATATAATGTTACACGTTGTACTGATATACGATATAACGTCATAGGTTACATTCTAATAGTAAATAACGTTACACGTTATAACGTAATACTATATACCGTTACACGTTATAACGTGATACTATATAACGTTACACGTTATAACGTGATACTATATGACGTTACACGTTATACCGTTATATTATATAACACTACACGTTATAACGCTATACTGTATAACGTTACACGTTATAACGCTATACTGTATAACGTTACACGTTATAGCGCTATACTGTATAACGCTACACGTTATATCGTAATACTATATAACGCTACACGTTATATCGTAATACTATATAACGTTACACGTTATATCGTAATACTATAAAACCTTACACGTTATATCGCAATACTATATAACGTTACACGTTATATCGCAATACTATATGACTTTACACGTTATATCGTAATACTATATGACGTTACACGCTATATCGTAATACTATATGACGTTACACGTTACATCGTAATACTATATAACGTTACACGTTATAACGTATTACCATTTAACGTTACATGTTATATCGTAATACTATATAGCCTTACACGTTATGACTCTATACTATATAATGTTACACGTTGTACTGATATACGATATAACGTCATAGGTTTCATTCTAATAGTAAATAACGTTACACGTTATAACGTAATACTATATACCGTTACACGTTATAACGTGATACTATATAACGTTACACGTTATAACGTGATACTATATAACGTTACACGTTATACCGTTATATTATATAACGCTACACGTTATAACGCTATACTGTATAACGTTACACGTTATAACGCTATACTGTATAACGTTACACGTTATAACGCTATACTGTATAATGTTACACGTTGTACTGATATACGATATAACGTCATAGGTTACATTTTAATAGTAAATAACGTTACACGTTATAACGTAATACTATATACCGTTACACGTTATAACGTGATACCATATAACGCTACACGTTATATCGCAATACTATATAACGTTACACGTTATATCGTAATACTATATGACGTTACACGTTATATCGTAATACTATATGACGTTACACGTTATATCGTAATACTATATAACGTTACACGTTATAACGTATTACCATTTAACGTTACACGTTATATCGTAATACTATATAGCCTTACACGTTATAACTCTATACTATATAATGTTACACGTTGTACTGATATACGATATAACGTCATAGGTTACATTCTAATAGTAAATAACGTTACACGTTATAACGTAATACTATATACCGTTACACGTTATAACGTGATACTATATAACCTTACACGTTATACCGTTATATTATATAACGCTACACGTTATAACGCTATACTGTATAACGTTACACGTTATAACGCTATACTGTATAACGTTACACGTTATAGCGCTATACTGTATAACGCTACACGTTATATCGTAATACTATATAACGCTACACGTTATATCGTAATACTATATAACGTTACACGTTATATCGTAATACTATAAAACCTTACACGTTATATCGCAATACTATATAACGTTACACGTTATATCGCAATACTATATGACGTTACACGTTATATCGTAATACTATATGACGTTACACGCTATATCGTAATACTATATGACGTTACACGTTACATCGTAATACTATATAACGTTACACGTTATAACGTATTACCATTTAACGTTACATGTTATATCGTAATACTATATAGCGTTACACGTTATAACTCTATACTATATAATGTTACACGTTGTACTGATATACGATATAACGTCATAGGTTACATTGTAATAGTAAATAACGTTACACGTTATAACGTGATACTATATAACGTTACACGTTATAACGTGATACTATATAACGTTACACGTTATAACGTGATACTATATAACGTTACACGTTATAACGATATACTGTATAAGGTTACACGTTATAACGATATACTCTATAACGTTACACGTTATAACGATATACTGTATAACGTTACACGTTATAACGCAATACTATATAACGTTGCACGTTGTAACGTAATACTATATAACGTTACACGTTATAACGTGATACTATATTACGCTACACGTTATAACGTAATACTATATAACGTTACACGTTATAACGTATTACTATATAACGTTACACGTTATATCGTAATACTATATAACGTTACGCGTTATAACGTTATACTATATAACGTTACACGTTATAACGTAATACTATATAACGTTACACGTTATAACGTAATACTATATAACGTTATACGTTACCTCGCAAAACTATATAGCATCATAGGTCACATCGTAATACGAAGTAACGTTCTACGTTATAACGTAATACTATATAACGTTACACGTTATAACGTGATACTATATAACGTTACACGTTATAACGTAATACTATATAACGTTACGCGTTATATCGTAGTATTATATAACGTTACGCGTTATATCGTAGTACTATATAACGTTACGCGTTATATCGTAGTACTGTATAACGTTACGCGTTATAACGTTATACTATATAACGTTACACGTTATGACGTAGTACTATATAACGTTACGCGTTATATCGTAGTACTGTATAACGTTACGCGTTATAACGTTATACTATATAACGTTACACGTTATGACGTAATACTATATAACGTTACACGTTATAACGTGATACTATATAACGTTACACGTTGTAACGTAATACTATATAACGTTACACGTTATAACGTAATACTATTTAACGTTACATGTTATATCGCAATACTATATAGCGTTACACGTTATAACTTAATACTATATAATGTTACACGTTGTTCTGATATACGATATAACGTCATAGGTTACATTGTAATAGTAAATAACGTTACACATTATAACGTAATACTATATAACGTTACACGTTATAACGTTATACTATATAACGTTACACGTTATAACGTGGTACTATATAACGTTACACGTTATAACATGGTACTATATAACGTTACACGTTTTAACGTGAGACTATATAACGTTACACGTTATAACGTTATCCTATATAACGTTACACGTTATAACGTAATACTATATAACGTTACACGTTATAACGTAATACTATATAACGTTACACGTTATAACGTAATGCTATATAACGTTACACGTCATAACGTAATACTATATGACGTTACACGTTATATCGTAATACTATATAACGCTACACGTTATATCGTAATACTATATAACGCTACACGTTATATCGTAATACTATATTACGTTACACGTTATAACGTAATACTATATGACGTTACACGTTATATCGTAATACTATATAACGTTACACGTTATAACGTAATACTATATTTCGTTAAACGTTATAACGTGATACTATATAACGTTACACGTTATGACGTTATACTATATAACGTTACACGTTATAACGTGATACTATATAACGTTACACGTTATAACGTGATACTATATAACGTTACACGTTATAACGTAATACTATATAACGTTACACGTTATAACGTAGTACTATATAACGTTACGCGTTATATCGTAGTACTATATAACGTTACGCGTTATATCGTAGTACTATATAACGTTACGCGTTATATCGTAGTACTATATAACGTTACGCGTTATATCGTAGTACTGTATAACGTTACGCGTTATAACGTTATACTATATAACGTTACACGTTATGACGTAATACTATATAACGTTACACGTTATAACGTAATACTATATAACGTTATACATTACCTCGCAAAACTATATAGCGTCATAGTTCACATCGTGATACGAAGTAACGTTCTACGTTATAACGTAATACTATATAACGTTACACGATGTACTGATATACGATATAACGTTATACGTTACCAGGCAACACTAGATACCGTCATAGGTTACATCGTAATAGTAAATAACGTTACACGTTGTAACGTAATACTATATAACGTTACACGTTATAACGTAATACTATTTAACGTTACATGTTATATCGCAATACTATATAGCGTTACACGTTATAACTTAATACTATATAATGTTACACGTTGTTCTGATATACGATATAACGTCATAGGTTACATTGTAATAGTAAATAACGTTACAAATTATAACGTAATACTATATAACGTTACACGTTATAACGTGATACTATATAACGTTACACGTTATAACGTGATACTATATAACGTTACACGTTATAACGTGATACTATATAACGTTACACGTTATAACGTGGTACTATATAACGTTACACGTTATAACGTGATACTTTATAACGTTACACGTTTTAACGTGAGACTATATAACGTTACACGTTATAACGTAGTACTATATAACGTTACATGTTATAACGTAATACTATATAACGCTACACGTTATAACGTGATACTATATAACGTTTTCACGTTCTATCGTAATACTATATGACGTTACACGTTATAACGTAATACTATATAACGTTTTCACGTTATAACGTGGTACTATATGAGGTTACACGTTATAACGTAATACTATATAACGTTACACGTTATAACGTTATACTATATAACGTTACACGTTATAACGTAATACTATATAACGTTACACGTAGTAACGTAATACTATATAACTTTACACGTTATAACGTAATACTATTTAACGTTACATGTTATATCGTAATACTATATAGCGTTACACGTTATAACTTAATACTATATAATGTTACACGTTGTACTGATATACGATATAGCGTCATAGGTTACATTGTAATAGTAAATAACGTTACACGTTATAACGTAATACTATATGACGTTAGACGTTATAACGTGATACTATATGACGTTACACGTTATAACGTGATACTATATAACGCTACACGTTATAACGTAATACTATATGAGGTTACACGTTATAACGTGGTACTATATAACGTTACACGTTATAACGTGGTACTATATAACGTTACACGTTTTAACGTGATACTATATAACGTTACACGTTATAACGTTATACTATATAACGTTACACGTTATAACGTAATACTATATAACGTTACACGTTATAACGTAATACTATATAACGTTACACGTTATAACGTAATGCTATATAACGTTACACGTCATAACGTAATACTATATGACGTTACACGTTATATCGTAATACTATATAACGCTACACGTTATATCGTAATACTATATAACGCTACACGTTATATCGTAATACTATATTACGTTACACGTTATAACGTAATACTATATGACGTTACACGTTATATCGTAATACTATATAACGTTACACGTTATAACGTAATACTATATTTCGTTAAACGTTATAACGTGATACTATATAACGTTACACGTTATGACGTTATACTATATAACGTTACACGTTATAACGTGATACTATATAACGTTACACGTTATAACGTGATACTATATAACGTTACACGTTATAACGTAATACTATATAACGTTACACGTTATAACGTAGTACTATATAACGTTACGCGTTATATCGTAGTACTATATAACGTTACGCGTTATATCGTAGTACTATATAACGTTACGCGTTATATCGTAGTACTATATAACGTTACGCGTTATATCGTAGTACTGTATAACGTTACGCGTTATAACGTTATACTATATAACGTTACACGTTATGACGTAATACTATATAACGTTACACGTTATAACGTAATACTATATAACGTTATACATTACCTCGCAAAACTATATAGCGTCATAGTTCACATCGTGATACGAAGTAACGTTCTACGTTATAACGTAATACTATATAACGTTACACGATGTACTGATATACGATATAACGTTATACGTTACCAGGCAACACTAGATACCGTCATAGGTTACATCGTAATAGTAAATAACGTTACACGTTGTAACGTAATACTATATAACGTTACACGTTATAACGTAATACTATTTAACGTTACATGTTATATCGCAATACTATATAGCGTTACACGTTATAACTTAATACTATATAATGTTACACGTTGTTCTGATATACGATATAACGTCATAGGTTACATTGTAATAGTAAATAACGTTACAAATTATAACGTAATACTATATAACGTTACACGTTATAACGTGATACTATATAACGTTACACGTTATAACGTGATACTATATAACGTTACACGTTATAACGTGATACTATATAACGTTACACGTTATAACGTGGTACTATATAACGTTACACGTTATAACGTGATACTTTATAACGTTACACGTTTTAACGTGAGACTATATAACGTTACACGTTATAACGTAGTACTATATAACGTTACATGTTATAACGTAATACTATATAACGCTACACGTTATAACGTGATACTATATAACGTTTTCACGTTCTATCGTAATACTATATGACGTTACACGTTATAACGTAATACTATATAACGTTTTCACGTTATAACGTGGTACTATATGAGGTTACACGTTATAACGTAATACTATATAACGTTACACGTTATAACGTTATACTATATAACGTTACACGTTATAACGTAATACTATATAACGTTACACGTAGTAACGTAATACTATATAACTTTACACGTTATAACGTAATACTATTGAACGTTACATGTTATATCGTAATACTATATAGCGTTACACGTTATAACTTAATAGTATATAATGTTACACGTTGTACTGATATACGATAAAGCGTCATAGGTTACATTGTAATAGTAAATAACGTTACACGTTATAACGTAATACTATATAACGTTACACGTAGTAACGTAATACTATATAACTTTACACGTTATAACGTAATACTATTTAACGTTACATGTTATATCGTAATACTATATAGCGTTACACGTTATAACTTAATACTATATAATGTTACACGTTGTACTGATATACGATATAGCGTCATAGGTTACATTGTAATAGTAAATAACGTTACACGTTATAACGTAATACTATATGACGTTAGACGTTATAACGTGATACTATATAACGCTACACGTTATAACGTAATACTATATGAGGTTACACGTTATAACGTGGTACTATATAACGTTACACGTTATAACGTGGTACTATATAACGTTACACGTTTTAACGTGATACTATATAACGTTACACGTTATGACGTTATACTATATAACGTTACACGTTATAACGTAATACTATATAACGTTACACGTTATAACGTAATACTATATAACGTTACACGTTATAACGTAATGCTATATAACGTTACACGTCATAACGTAATACTATATGACGTTACACGTTATATCGTAATACTATATAACGCTACACGTTATATCGTAATACTATATAACGCTACACGTTATATCGTAATACTATATTACGTTACACGTTATAACGTAATACTATATGACGTTACACGTTATATCGTAATACTATATAACGTTACACGTTATAACGTAATACTATATTTCGTTAAACGTTACAACGTGATACTATATAACGTTACACGTTATAACGTGATACTATATAACGTTACACGTTATAACGTGATACTATATAACGTTACGCGTTATGACGTTATACTATATAACGTTACGCGTTATATCGTAGTACTATATAACGTTACGCGTTATATCGTAGTACTATATAACGTTACGCGTTATATCGTAGTACTGTATAACGTTACGCGTTATAACGTTATACTATATAACGTTACACGTTATGACGTAATACTATATAACGTTACACGTTATAACGTAATACTATATAACGTTTTCACGTTCTATCGTAATACTATATGACGTTACACGTAGTAACGTAATACTATATAACTTTACACGTTATAACGTAATACTATTGAACGTTACATGTTATATCGTAATACTATATAGCGTTACACGTTATAACTTAATAGTATATAATGTTACACGTTGTACTGATATACGATAAAGCGTCATAGGTTACATTGTAATAGTAAATAACGTTACACGTTATAACGTAATACTATATAACGTTACACGTAGTAACGTAATACTATATAACTTTACACGTTATAACGTAATACTATTTAACGTTACATGTTATATCGTAATACTATATAGCGTTACACGTTATAACTTAATACTATATAATGTTACACGTTGTACTGATATACGATATAGCGTCATAGGTTACATTGTAATAGTAAATAACGTTACACGTTATAACGTAATACTATATGACGTTAGACGTTATAACGTGATACTATATGACGTTACACGTTATAACGTGATACTATATAACGTTACACGTTATAACCTAATACTATATAACGTTACACGTTATAACCTAGTACTATATAACGGTACACGTTATAACGTAGTACTATATAACGTTACTCGTTATATCGTAATACTATATAACGTTACACGTTATATCGTAATACTATATGACGTTACACGTTATATCGTAATACTATATGACGTTACACGTTATAACGTAATACTATATGACGTTACACGTTATATCGTAATACTATATAACGTTACACGTTATATCGTAATACTATACAACGTTACACGTTATATCGTAATACTATACAACGTTCCGCGTTATAACGTAATACTATATGACGTTACGCGATATAACGTAATACTATATGACGTTACGCGTTATAACGTAATACTATATGACGTTACACGTTATAACGTAATACTTTATGACGTTACACGTTATAACGTAATACTATATAGCGCTACAGCTTATATCGTAATACTATATAACGTTATACGTTACCTCGCAAAACTATATAGCGTCATAGGTCGCATCGTAATACGAAGTAACGTTCAACGTTGTAACGTAATACTATATAAAGTTATATGTTATAACGTAATACTATATAACGCTACACGTTATAATGTAATACTATATAATGTTACACGTTATAACGTAATACTATGTAACGTTACGCGTTATAACGTAATACTGTATAACGTTATACGTTACCTCGCAAAACTATATATCGTCATAGGTCACATCGTAATACGAAGTAACGTTCTACGTTATAACGTAATACTACATAACGTTATATGTTATAACGTAATACTATATAACGCTACACGTTATAATGTAATACTATATAATGTTACACGTTATAACGTAATACTATGTAACGTGACACGATATAACGTAATAGTATATAACGTTACACGATGTACTGATATACGATATAACGTTATACGTTACCACGCAACACTAGATAACGTCATAGGTTACATCGTAGTAGTAAATAACGTTACACGTTGTAACGTAATACGATATAACGTTACACGTTATAACGTATTACCATTTAACGTTACATGTTATATCGAAATACTATATAGCGTTACACGTTATAACTCAATACTATATAATGTTACACGTTGTACAGATATACGATATAACGTCATAGGTTACATTGTAATAGTAAATAACGTTACACGTTATATCGTAATACTACATGACGTTAGACGTTATAACGTGATACTATATGACGTTACACGTTATAACGTGATACTATATAACGTTACACGTTATAACCTAATACTATATAACGTTACACGTTATAACCTAGTACTATATAACGTTACACGTTATAACGTAGTACTATATAACGTTACTCGTTATATCGTAATACTATATAACGTTACACGTTATATCGTAATACGATATAACGTTACACGTTATATCGTAATACTATATGACGTTACACGTTATAACGTAATACTATATGACGTTACACGTTATAACGTAATACTATATGACGTTACACGTTATATCGTAATACTATATAACGTTACACGTTATATCGTAATACTATACAACGTTACACGTTATATCGTAGTACTATACAACGTTACGCGTTATAACGTAATACTATATGACGTTACGCGATATAACGTAATACTATATGACGTTACGCGTTATAACGTAATACTATATGACGTTACACGTTATAACGTAATACTTTATGACGTTACGCGTTATAACGTAATACTGTATAACGTTATACGTTACCTCGCAAAACTATATATCGTCATAGGTCACATCGTAATACGAAGTAACGTTCTACGTTATAACGTAATACTACATAACGTTATATGTTATAACGTAATACTATATAACGCTACACGTTATAATGTAATACTATATAATGTTACACGTTATAACGTAATACTATGTAACGTGACACGATATAACGTAATACTATATAACGTTACACGATGTACTGATATACGATATAACGTTATACGTTACCACGCAACACTAGATAACGTCATAGGTTACATCGTAGTAGTAAATAACGTTACACGTTGTAACGTAATACGATATAACGTTACACGTTATAACGTATTACCATTTAACGTTACATGTTATATCGAAATACTATATAGCGTTACACGTTATAACTCAATACTATATAATGTTACACGTTGTACAGATATACGATATAACGTCATAGGTTACATTGTAATAGTAAAGAACGTTACACGTTATATCGTAATACTATATGACGTGACACGATATAACGTAATACTATATAACGTTACACGATGTACTGATATACGATATAACGTTATACGTTACCACGCAACACTAGATACCGTCATAGGTTACATCGTAATAGTAAATAACGCTACACGTAGTAACGTAATACTATATAACGTTACACGTTATAACGTAATACTATTTAACGTTACATGTTATATCGTAATACTATATAGCGTTACACGTTATAACTTAATACTATATAATGTTACACGTTGTACTGATATACGATATAACGTCATGGGTTACATTGGAATAGTAAATTACGTTACACGTTATAACGTAATACTATATGACGTTACACGATGTACTGATATACGATATAACGTTATACGTTACCACGCAACACTAGATGACGTCATAGGTTACATCGTAGTAGTAAATAACGTTACCCGGTGTAACGTAATACGATATAACGTTACACGTTATATCGTAATACTATATAACGTTACACGTTATATCGTAATACTATATAACGTTACACGTTATAACGTTTTACTATATAACGTTACACGTTATAACGTAATACTATATGACGTTACGCGTTATAACGTAATACTGTATAACGTTATACGTTACCTCGCAAAACTATATACCGTCATAGGTCACATCGTAATACGAAGTAACGTTCTACGTTATAACGTAATACTACATAACGTTATATGTTATAACGTAATACTATATAACGCTACACGTTATAATGTAATACTATATAATGTTACACGTTATAACGTAATACTATGTAACGTGACACGATATAACGTAATACTATATAACGTTACACGATGTACTGATATACGATATAACGTTATACGTTACCACGCAACACTAGATAACGTCATAGGTTACATCGTAGTAGTAAATAACGTTACACGTTATAACGTAATACGATATAACGTTACACGTTATAACGTAATACTATTTAACGTTACATGTTATATCGTAATACTATATAGCGTTACACGTTATAACTTAATACTATATAATGTTACACGTTGTACTGATATACGATATAACGTCATAGGTTACATTGGAATAGTAAATTACGTTACACGTTATAACGTAATACTATAAAACGTTACACGTTATAACGTAATACTATATAACGTTACACGTTATAACGTGATATTATATAACGCTACACGTTATAACGTAGTACTATATAACGTTACACGTTATATCGTAATACTATATGACGTTACACGTTATAACGTAATACTATATGACGTTACACGTTATAACGTAATACTATATGACGTTACACGTTATAACGTAATACTATATGACGTTACACGTTATAACGTAATACTATATGACGTTACACGTTATAACGTAATACTATATGACGTTACACGTTATAACGTAATACTATATACCGTTACACGTTATAACGTGATACTATATAACGTTACACGTTATAACGTGATACTATATAACGTTACACGTTATAACGCTATACTGTATAACGTTACACGTTATAACGTAATACTATACGACGTTACACGTTATAACGTAATACTATATGACGTTACACGTTATATCGTAATACTATATAACGTTACACGTTATAACGGTTTACTATATAACGTTACACGTTATAACGTAATACTATATAACGTTACACGTTATAACGTAATACTGTATAACGTTATACGTTACCTCGCAAAACTATATAGCGTCATAGGTCACATCGTAATACGAAGTAACGTTCTACGTTATAACGTAATACTACATAACGTTATATGTTATAACGTAATACTATATAACGCTACACGTTACAATGTAATACTATATAATGTTACACGTTATAACGTAGTACTATGTAAGGTGACACGATATAACGTAATACTATATAACGTTACACGATGTACTGATATACGATATAACGTTATACGTTACCACGCAACACTAGATAACGTCATAGGTTACATCGTAGTAGTAAATATCGTTACACGTTGTAACGTAATACGATATAACGTTATACGTTATATCGTAATACTACAAAACCTTACACGTTATATCGTAATACTATATAACGTTACACGTTATATCGTAATACTATATAACGTTACACGTTATATCGTAATACTATAAAACCTTACACGTTATATCGTAATACTATATGACGTTACACGTTATAACGTAATACTATATGACGTTACACGTTATAACGTAATACTATATGACGTTACACGTTATAACGTAATACTATATACCGTTACACGTTATATCGTAATACTATATAACGTTACACGTTATAACGTTTTACTATATAACGTTACACGTTATAACGTAATACTATATAACGTTACACGTTATAACGTAATACTGTATAACGTTATACGTTATAGCTTAATACTATGTAATGTTACACGTTGTACTGATATACGATATAACTTCATAGGTTACATTGTAATACTATATAACGTTACACGTTATATCGTAATACTATAAAACCTTACACGTTATATACTAATACTATATAACGTTACACGTTATATCGCAATACTATATGACGTTACACGTTATAACGTAATACTATATGACGTTACACGTTATAACGTAATACTATATACCGTTACACGTTATAACGTAATACTATATGACTTTACACGTTATAACTTAATACTACATAATGTTACACGTTATAACGTAATACTATATGACGTTACACGTTATAACGTAATACTACATAACGTTACACGTTATAACGTAATACCTTGTAACGTTACAAGTTATAACGTAATACTATACAACGTTACACGATGTACTGATATACGATGTAACGTTATACGTTACCACGCAACACTATATTCCGTCATAAGTTACATCGTAGTAGTAAACAACGTTACACTTTGTAACGTAATACTATATTACGGTGCACGTTATAACGTGATACTATATAACGTTACACGTTATAACGTAGTACTATATAACGTTACAAGATATAACGTTATACTATATAACGTTATACGTTATAACGTTATACTATGTAACGTTACACGTTATAACGTAATACCATTTAACGTTACACGTTATATCGTAATAGTATATGACGTTACACGTTATAACGTAATACTATATAACGCTACACGTTATGACGTAATACTATATAACGCTACACGTTATATCGTAATACTATATAACGTTACACGTTATAACGTAATACCATTTAACGTTACACGTTATATCGTAATAGTATATGACGTTAAAGTTATATCGTAATACTATATGCCGTTACACGTTATAACGTAATACTATACAACGTTACACGTTATAACGTAATACTATATAACGTTACACTTTATAACGTAATACTATATAACGTTACACGTTATAACGTAATACTATATAACGTTACACGTTATAACGTAATACTATATAACGTTACACGTTATAACGTAATACTATATAACGTTACACGTTATAACGTAATACTATATAACGTTACACGTTATAACGTAATACTATATAACGTTACACGTTATAACGTAATACTATATGACGTTACACGTTATAACGTAATACTATATGACGTTACACGTTATATCGTAATACTATATAACGTTACACGTTATAACGTAATACTATATGACGTTACACGTTATAACGTAATACTATATAACGCTACACGTTGTAACGTAATACTATATAACGCTACACGTTATAACGTAATACTGTATAACGCTACACGTTATATCGTAATACTATATAACGTTACACGTTATAACGTAATACCATTTAACGTTGCATGTTATATCGTAATACTATATAGCGTTACACGTTATAACTTATTACTATATAATGTTACACGTTGTACTGATATACGATATAACGTCATAGGTTAAATTGTAATAGTAAATAACGTTACACGTTATAACGTGATACTATAAAACGTTACACGTTATAACGTAATACTATATAACGTTACACGTTATAACGTGATATTATATAACGCTACACGTTATAACGTAGTACTATATAACGTTACACGTTATAACGTAATACTATATAACGTTACACGTTATAACGTAATACTATATAACGTTACACGTTATAACGTAATACTATATAATGTTACACGTTATAACGTAATACTATATAACGTTACACGTTATAACGTAATACTATATAACGTTACACGTTATAACGTAATACTATATAACGTTACACGTTATAACGTAATACTATATAACGTTACACGTTATAACGTAATACTATATGACGTTACACGTTATAACGTAATACTATATGACGTTACACGTTATATCGTAATACTATATAACGTTACACGTTATAACGTAATACTATATGACGTTACACGTTATAACGTAATACTATATAACGCTACACGTTGTAACGTAATACTATATAACGCTACACGTTATAACGTAATACTGTATAACGCTACACGTTATATCGTAATACTATATAACGTTACACGTTATAACGTAATACCATTTAACGTTGCATGTTATATCGTAATACTATATAGCGTTACACGTTATAACTTATTACTATATAATGTTACACGTTGTACTGATATACGATATAACGTCATAGGTTAAATTGTAATAGTAAATAACGTTACACGTTATAACGTGATACTATAAAACGTTACACGTTATAACGTAATACTATATAACGTTACACGTTATAACGTGATATTATATAACGCTACACGTTATAACGTAGTACTATATAACGTTACACGTTATATCGTAATACTATATGACGTTACACGTTATAACGTAATACTATATGACGTTACACGTTATAACGTAATACTATATGACGTTACACGTTATAACGTAATTCTATATGACGTTACACGTTATAACGTAATACCATACAACGTTACACGTTATAACGTAATACTATATGACGTTACACGCTATAACGTAATACTGTATAACGTTACTCGTTATAACGTATTACTACATAACGATACACGTTATAACGTAATACTACATAACGTTACACGTTATAACGTAATACCTTGTAACGTTACAAGTTATAACGTAATACTATACAACGTTACACGATGTACTGATATACGATGTAACGTTATACGTTACCACGCAACACTATATTCCGTCATAAGTTACATCGTAGTAGTAAACAACGTTACACTTTGTAACGTAATACTATATTACGGTGCACGTTATAACGTGATACTATATAACGTTACACGTTATAACGTAGTACTATATAACGTTACAAGTTATAACGTTATACTATATAACGTTACACGTTATAACGTTATACTATGTAACGTTACACGTTATAACGTAATACCATTTAACGTTACACGTTATAACGTAATACTATATAACGCTACACGTTATAACGTAATACTATATACCGTTACAAGTTATAACGTAATACTATATACCGTTACACGTTATAACGTAATACTATATGACGTTACACGTTATAACGTAATTCTATATGACGTTACACGTTATAACGTAATACCATACAACGTTACACGTTATATCGTAATAGTATATGACGTTACACGTTATAACGTAATACTATATAACGCCACACGTTATGACGTAATACTATATAACGCTACACGTTATATCGTAATACTATATAACGTTACACGTTATAACGTAATACCATTTAACGTTACACGTTATATCGTAATAGTATATGACGTTACACGTTATATCGTAATACTATATGACGCTACACGTTATAACGTAATACTATACAACGTTACACGTTATAACGTAATACTATATAACGTTACACGTTATAACGTAATACTATATAACGCTACACGTTATAACGTAATACTATATACCGTTACAAGTTATAACGTAATACTATATACCGTTACACGTTATAACGTGATACTACATAACGTTACACGTTATAACGTGATACTATATAACGTTACACGTTATGCCGTTATATTATATAACGTTACACGTTATAACGTTATACTATACAACGTTACACGTTATAACGTTATACTATATAACGTTACACGTTATAACGTAATACTATATAACGTTACACGTTATAACGTAATACTATATAACGTTACACGTTATGACGTAATAATATATAACGTTACACGTTATAACGTAATACCATATAACGTTATACGTCACCTCGCAAAACTATATAGCGTCATAGGTCACCTCGTAATACGAAGAAACGTTCTACGTTATAACGTAATACTATATAACGTTACACGTTATAACGTAATACTATGTCACGTTACACGTTATAACGTCATACTATATAACGGAACACGTTATAACGTGATACTATATAACGTTTTCACGTTATATCGTATTACTATATGACGTTACACGTTATAACGTAATACTATATAACGTTTTCACGTTATATCGTAATACTATATCACGTCACACGTTATAACGTAGTACTATATGACGTTACACGTTATAACGTAATACTATATGAGGTTACTCGTTATAACGTATTACTACATAACGATACACGTTATAACGTAATACTACATAACGTTACACGTTATAACGTAATACCTTGTAACGTTACAAGTTATAACGTAATACTATACAACGTTACACGATGTACTGATATACGATGTAACGTTATACGTTACCACGCAACACTATATTCCGTCATAAGTTACATCGTAGTAGTAAGCAACGTTACACTTTGTAACGTAATACTATATTACGGTGCACGTTATAACGTGATACTATATAACGTTACACGTTATAACGTAGTACTATATAACGTTACAAGTTATAACGTTATACTATATAACGTTACACGTTATAACGTTATACTATGTAACGTTACACGTTATAACGTAATACCATTTAACGTTACACGTTATATCGTAATAGTATATGACGTTACACGTTATAACGTAATACTATATGACGTTACACGTTATAACGTAATACTATATGACGTTACACGTTATATCGTAATACTATATAACGTTACACGTTATAACGTAATACTATATGACGTTACACGTTATAACGTAATACTATATAACGCTACACGTTGTAACGTAATACTATATAACGCTACACGTTATAACGTAATACTGTATAACGCTACACGTTATATCGTAATACTATATAACGTTACACGTTATAACGTAATACCATTTAACGTTGCATGTTATATCGTAATACTATATAGCGTTACACGTTATAACTTATTACTATATAATGTTACACGTTGTACTGATATACGATATAACGTCATAGGTTAAATTGTAATAGTAAATAACGTTACACGTTATAACGTGATACTATAAAACGTTACACGTTATAACGTAATACTATATAACGTTACACGTTATAACGTGATATTATATAACGCTACACGTTATAACGTAGTACTATATAACGTTACACGTTATATCGTAATACTATATGACGTTACACGTTATAACGTAATACTATATGACGTTACACGTTATAACGTAATACTATATGACGTTACACGTTATAACGTAATTCTATATGACGTTACACGTTATAACGTAATACCATACAACGTTACACGTTATAACGTAATACTATATGACGTTACACGCTATAACGTAATACTGTATAACGTTACTCGTTATAACGTATTACTACATAACGATACACGTTATAACGTAATACTACATAACGTTACACGTTATAACGTAATACCTTGTAACGTTACAAGTTATAACGTAATACTATACAACGTTACACGATGTACTGATATACGATGTAACGTTATACGTTACCACGCAACACTATATTCCGTCATAAGTTACATCGTAGTAGTAAACAACGTTACACTTTGTAACGTAATACTATATTACGGTGCACGTTATAACGTGATACTATATAACGTTACACGTTATAACGTAGTACTATATAACGTTACAAGTTATAACGTTATACTATATAACGTTACACGTTATAACGTTATACTATGTAACGTTACACGTTATAACGTAATACCATTTAACGTTACACGTTATAACGTAATACTATATAACGCTACACGTTATAACGTAATACTATATACCGTTACAAGTTATAACGTAATACTATATACCGTTACACGTTATAACGTAATACTATATGACGTTACACGTTATAACGTAATTCTATATGACGTTACACGTTATAACGTAATACCATACAACGTTACACGTTATATCGTAATAGTATATGACGTTACACGTTATAACGTAATACTATATAACGCCACACGTTATGACGTAATACTATATAACGCTACACGTTATATCGTAATACTATATAACGTTACACGTTATAACGTAATACCATTTAACGTTACACGTTATATCGTAATAGTATATGACGTTACACGTTATATCGTAATACTATATGACGCTACACGTTATAACGTAATACTATACAACGTTACACGTTATAACGTAATACTATATAACGTTACACGTTATAACGTAATACTATATAACGCTACACGTTATAACGTAATACTATATACCGTTACAAGTTATAACGTAATACTATATACCGTTACACGTTATAACGTGATACTACATAACGTTACACGTTATAACGTGATACTATATAACGTTACACGTTATGCCGTTATATTATATAACGTTACACGTTATAACGTTATACTATACAACGTTACACGTTATAACGTTATACTATATAACGTTACACGTTATAACGTAATACTATATAACGTTACACGTTATAACGTAATACTATATAACGTTACACGTTATGACGTAATAATATATAACGTTACACGTTATAACGTAATACCATATAACGTTATACGTCACCTCGCAAAACTATATAGCGTCATAGGTCACCTCGTAATACGAAGAAACGTTCTACGTTATAACGTAATACTATATAACGTTACACGTTATAACGTAATACTATGTCACGTTACACGTTATAACGTCATACTATATAACGGAACACGTTATAACGTGATACTATATAACGTTTTCACGTTATATCGTATTACTATATGACGTTACACGTTATAACGTAATACTATATAACGTTTTCACGTTATATCGTAATACTATATCACGTCACACGTTATAACGTAGTACTATATGACGTTACACGTTATAACGTAATACTATATGAGGTTACTCGTTATAACGTATTACTACATAACGATACACGTTATAACGTAATACTACATAACGTTACACGTTATAACGTAATACCTTGTAACGTTACAAGTTATAACGTAATACTATACAACGTTACACGATGTACTGATATACGATGTAACGTTATACGTTACCACGCAACACTATATTCCGTCATAAGTTACATCGTAGTAGTAAGCAACGTTACACTTTGTAACGTAATACTATATTACGGTGCACGTTATAACGTGATACTATATAACGTTACACGTTATAACGTAGTACTATATAACGTTACAAGTTATAACGTTATACTATATAACGTTACACGTTATAACGTTATACTATGTAACGTTACACGTTATAACGTAATACCATTTAACGTTACACGTTATATCGTAATAGTATATGACGTTACACGTTATAACGTAATACTCTATAACGCCACACGTTATGACGTAATACTATATAACGCTACACGTTATATCGTAATACTATATAACGTTACACGTTATAACGTAATACCATTTAACGTTGCATGTTATATCGTAATACTATATAGCGTTACACGTTATAACTTATTACTATATAATGTTACACGTTGTACTGATATACGATATAACGTCATAGGTTAAATTGTAATAGTAAATAACGTTACACGTTATAACGTGATACTATAAAACGTTACACGTTATAACGTAATACTATATAACGTTACACGTTATAACGTGATATTATATAACGCTACACGTTATAACGTAGTACTATATAACGTTACACGTTATATCGTAATACTATATGACGTTACACGTTATAACGTAATACTATATGACGTTACACGTTATAACGTAATACTATATGACGTTACACGTTATAACGTAATTCTATATGACGTTACACGTTATAACGTAATACCATACAACGTTACACGTTATAACGTAATACTATATGACGTTACACGCTATAACGTAATACTGTATAACGTTACTCGTTATAACGTATTACTACATAACGATACACGTTATAACGTAATACTACATAACGTTACACGTTATAACGTAATACCTTGTAACGTTACAAGTTATAACGTAATACTATACAACGTTACACGATGTACTGATATACGATGTAACGTTATACGTTACCACGCAACACTATATTCCGTCATAAGTTACATCGTAATAGTAAACAACGTTACACTTTGTAATGTAATACTATATTACGGTGCACGTTATAACGTGATACTATATAACGTTACACGTTATAACGTAGTACTATATAACGTTACAAGTTATAACGTTATACTATATAACGTTACACGTTATAACGTTATACTATGTAACGTTACACGTTATAACGTAATACCATTTAACGTTACACGTTATATCGTAATAGTATATGACGTTACACGTTATAACGTAATACTATATAACGCCACACGTTATGACGTAATACTATATAACGCTACACGTTATATCGTAATACTATATAACGTTACACGTTATAACGTAATACCATTTAACGTTACACGTTATATCGTAATAGTATATGACGTTACACGTTATATCGTAATACTATATGACGTTACACGTTATAACGTAATACTATACAACGTTACACGTTATAACGTAATACTATATAACGTTACACGTTATAACGTAATACTATATAACGTTACACGTTATAACGTAATACTATATACCGTTACAAGTTATAACGTAATACTATATACCGTTACACGTTATAACGTGATACTACATAACGTTACACGTTATAACGTGATACTATATAACGTTACACGTTATGCCGTTATATTATATAACGTTACACGTTATAACGTTATACTATATAACGTTACACGTTATAACGTTATACTATATAACGTTAAACGTTATAACGTAATACTATATAACGTTACACGTTATAACGTAATACTATATAACGTTACACGTTATGACGTAATAATATATAACGTTACACGTTATAACGTAAAACCATATAACGTTATACGTCACCTCGCAAAACTATATAGCGTCATAGGTCACCTCGTAATACGAAGAAACGTTCTACGTTATAACGTAATACTATATAACGTTACACGTTATAACGTAATACTATGTCACGTTACACGTTATAACGTCATACTATATAACGGAACACGTTATAACGTGATACTATATAACGTTTTCACGTTATATCGTATTACTATATGACGTTACACGTTATAACGTGGTACTATATAACGCTATACGTTATAACGTAATACTATATAACGTTACACGTTATATCAAATACAATATAACATTACACGTTATAACGTAATACTATATAACGTTACACGTTATATCGTAATACTATATGACGTTACACGTCATAACGCAATACTATATGTCGTTACACGTTATAACGTAATACTATATGGCGTTACACGTTATATCGTAATACTATATAACGCTACACGTTATATCGCAATACTATATAACGTTACACGTTATAACGTAATACTATATAACGTTACACGTTATAACGTAATACTATATAACGTTACACGTTATAACGTGGTACTATATAACGCTATACGTTATAACGTAATACTATATAACGTTACACGTTATATCGTAATACAATATAACGTTACACGTTATAACGTAATACTATATAGCGTTACACGTTATAACTTAATACTATATAATGTTACACGTTGTACTGATATACGATATAGCGTCATAGGTTACATTGTAATAGTAAATAACGTTACACGTTATAACGTAATACTATATGACGTTAGACGTTATAACGTGATACTATATGACGTTACACGTTATAACGTGATACTATATAACGTTACACGTTATAACCTAATACTATATAACGTTACACGTTTTAACCTAGTACTATATAACGTTACACGTTATAAGGTAGTACTATATAACGTTACTCGTTATATCGTAATACTATATGACGTTACACGTTATATCGTAATAGTATATAATGTTACACGTAGTAACGTAATACTATATAACTTTACACGTTATAACGTAATACTATTTAACGTTACATGTTATATCGTAATACTATATAGCGTTACACGTTATAACTTAATACTATATAATGTTACACGTTGTACTGATATACGATATAGCGTCATAGGTTACATTGTAATAGTAAATAACGTTACACGTTATAACGTAATACTATATGACGTTAGACGTTATAACGTGATACTATATGACGTTACACGTTATAACGTGATACTATATAACGTTACACATTATAACCTAATACTATATAACGTTACACGTTTTAACCTAGTACTATATAACGTTACACGTTATAAGGTAGTACTACATAACGTTACTCGTTATATCGTAATACTATATGACGTTACACGTTATATCGTAATAGTATATAATGTTACACGTAGTAACGTAATACTATATAACTTTACACGTTATAACGTAATACTATTTAACGTTACATGTTATATCGTAATACTATATAGCGTTACACGTTATAACTTAATACTATATAATGTTACACGTTGTACTGATATACGATATAGCGTCATAGGTTACACTGTAATAGTAAATAACGTTACACGTTATAACGTAATACTATATGACGTTAGACGTTATAACGTGATACTATATGACGTTACACGTTATAACGTGATACTATATAACGTTACACGTTTTAACCTAGTACTATATAACGTTACACGTTATAACGTAGTACTATATAACGTTACACGTAGTAACGTAATACTATATAACTTTACACGTTATAACGTAATACTATTTAACGTTACATGTTATATCGTAATACTATATAGCGTTACACGTTATAACTTAATACTATATAATGTTACACGTTGTACTGATATACGATATAGCGTCATAGGTTACATTGTAATAGTAAATAACGTTACACGTTATAACGTAATACTATATGACGTTAGACGTTATAACGTGATACTATATGACGTTACACGTTATAACGTGATACTATATAACGTTACACGTTATAACCTAATACTATATAACGTTACACGTTTTAACCTAGTACTATATAACGTTATACGTTATAACGTAATACTATATAACGTTACACGTAGTAACGTAATACTATATAACTTTACACGTTATAACGTAATACTATTTAACGTTACATGTTATATCGTAATACTATATAGCGTTACACGTTATAACTTAATACTATATAATGTTACACGTTGTACTAATATACGATATAGCGTATTAGGTTACATTGTAATAGTAAATAACGTTACACGTTATAACGTAATACTATATGACGTTAGACGTTATAACGTGATACTATATAACGTTACACGTTATAACCTAATACTATATAACGTTACACGTTTTAACCTAGTACTATATAACGTTACACGTTATAACGTAGTACTATATAACGTTACTCGTTATATCGTAATACTATATGACGTTACACGTTATATCGTAATACTATATAACGTTACACGTTATATCGTAATACTATATGACGTTACACGTTATAACGTAATTCTATATGACGTTACACGTTATAACGTAATACCATACAACGTTACACGTTATAACGTAATACTATATGACGTTACACGCTATAACGTAATACTGTATAACGTTACTCGTTATAACGTATTACTACATAACGATACACGTTATAACGTAATACGACATAACGTTACACGTTATAACGTAATACTATATGACGTTACACGTTATAACGTAATTCTATATAACGTTACACGTTATAAGGTAGTACTATATAACGTTACTCGTTATATCGTAATACTATATGACGTTACACGTTATATCGTAATAGTATATAATGTTACACGTAGTAACGTAATACTATATAACTTTACACGTTATAACGTAATACTATTTAACGTTACATGTTATATCGTAATACTATATAGCGTTACACGTTATAACTTAATACTATATAATGTTACACGTTGTACTGATATACGATATAGCGTCATAGGTTACATTGTAATAGTAAATAACGTTACACGTTATAACGTAATACTATATGACGTTAGACGTTATAACGTGATACTATATGACGTTACACATTATAACGTGATACTATATAACGTTACACGTTATAACCTAATACTATATAACGTTACACGTTTTAACCTAGTACTATATAACGTTACACGTTATAAGGTAGTACTATATAACGTTACTCGTTATATCGTAATACTATATGACGTTACACGTTATATCGTAATAGTATATAATGTTACACGTAGTAACGTAATACTATATAACTTTACACGTTATAACGTAATACTATTTAACGTTACATGTTATATCGTAATACTATATAGCGTTACACGTTATAACTTAATACTATATAATGTTACACGTTGTACTGATATACGATATAGCGTCATAGGTTACACTGTAATAGTAAATAACGTTACACGTTATAACGTAATACTATATGACGTTAGACGTTATAACGTGATACTATATGACGTTACACGTTATAACGTGATACTATATAACGTTACACGTTATAACCTAATACTATATGACGTTACACGTTATATCGTAATAGTATATAATGTTACACGTTATAACGTAATACTATATAACGTTACACGTTATATCAAATACAATATAACGTTACACGTTATAACGTAATACTATATAACGTTACACGTTATATCGTAATACTATATGACGTTACACGTCATAACGCAATACTATATGACGTTACACGTTATAACGTAATACTATATGGCGTTACACGTTATATCGTAATACTATATAACGCTACACGTTATATCGCAATACTATATAACGTTACACGTTATAACGTAATACTATATAACGTTACACGTTATAACGTAATACTATATAACGTTACACGTTATAACGTGGTACTATATAACGCTATACGTTATAACGTAATACTATATAACGTTACACGTTATATCGTAATACAATATAACGTTACACGTTATAACGTAATACTATATAGCGTTACACGTTATAACTTAATACTATATAATGTTACACGTTGTACTGATATACGATATAGCGTCATAGGTTACATTGTAATAGTAAATAACGTTACACGTTATAACGTAATACTATATGACGTTAGACGTTATAACGTGATACTATATGACGTTACACGTTATAACGTGATACTATATAACGTTACACGTTATAACCTAATACTATATAACGTTACACGTTTTAACCTAGTACTATATAACGTTACACGTTATAACGTAGTACTATATAACGTTACTCGTTATATCGTAATACTATATGACGTTACACGTTATATCGTAATAGTATATAATGTTACACGTAGTAACGTAATAATATATAACTTTACACGTTATAACGTAATACTATTTAACGTTACATGTTATATCGTAATACTATATAGCGTTACACGTTATAACTTAATACTATATAATGTTACACGTTGTACTGATATACGATATAGCGTCATAGGTTACATTGTAATAGTAAATAACGTTACACGTTATAACGTAATACTATATGACGTTAGACGTTATAACGTGATACTATATGACGTTACACGTTATAACGTTATACTATATAACGTTACACGTTATAACCTAATACTATATAACGTTACACGTTTTAACCTAGTACTATATAACGTTACACGTTATAACGTAGTACTATATAACGTTACACGTAGTAACGTAATACTATATAACTTTACACGTTATAACGTAATACTATTTAACGTTACATGTTATATCGTAATACTATATAGCGTTACACGTTATAACTTAATACTATATAATGTTACACGTTGTACTGATATACGATATAGCGTCATAGGTTACATTGTAATAGTAAATAACGTTACACGTTATAACGTAATACTACATGACGTTAGACGTTATAACGTGATACTATATGACGTTACACGTTATAACGTGATACTATATAACGTTACACGTTATAACCTAATACTATATAACGTTACACGTTTTAACCTAGTACTATATAACGTTATACGTTATAACGTAATACTATATAACGTTACACGTAGTAACGTAATACTATATAACTTTACACGTTATAACGTAATACTATTTAACGTTACATGTTATATCGTAATACTATATAGCGTTACACGTTATAACTTAATACTATATAATGTTACACGTTGTACTGATATACGATATAGCGTCATAGGTTACATTGTAATAGTAAATAACGTTACACGTTATAACGTAATACTATATGACGTTAGACGTTATAACGTGATACTATATAACGTTACACGTTATAACCTAATACTATATAACGTTACACGTTTTAACCTAGTACTATATAACGTTACACGTTATAACGTAGTACTATATAACGTTACTCGTTATATCGTAATACTATATGACGTTACACGTTATATCGTAATACTATATAACGTTACACGTTATATCGTAATACTATATGACGTTACACGTTATAACGTAATTCTATATGACTCTACACGTTATAACGTAATACCATACAACGTTACACGTTATAACGTAATACTATATGACGTTACACGCTATAACGTAATACTGTATAACGTTACTCGTTATAACGTATTACTACATAACGATACACGTTATAACGTAATACTACATAACGTTACACGTTATAACGTAATACCTTGTAACGTTACAAGTTATAACATAATACTATACAACGTTACACGATGTACTGATATACGATGTAACGTTATACGTTACCACGCAACACTATATTCCGTCATAAGTGACATCGTAGTAGTAAACAACGTTACACTTTGTAACGTAATACTATATTACGGTGCACGTTATAACGTGATACTATATAACGTTACACGTTATAACGTAGTACTATATAACGTTACAAGTTATAACGTTATACTATATAACGTTACACGTTATAACGTTATACTATGTAACGTTACACGTTATAACGTAATACCATTTAACGTTACACGTTATATCGTAATAGTATATGACGTTACACGTTATAACGTAATACTATATAACGCTACACGTTATGACGTAATACTATATAACGTTACACGTTATAACGTAATACTATATAACGTTACACGTTATAACGTAGTACTATATTACGTTACACGTTATAACCTAATACTATATAACGTTACACGTTTTAACCTAGTACTATATGACGTTACACGTTATATCGTAATAGTATATAATGTTACACGTAGTAACGTAATACTATATAACTTTACACGTTATAACGTAATACTATTTAACGTTACATGTTATATCGTAATACTATATAGCGTTACGCGTTATAACTTAATACTATATAATGTTACACGTTGTACTGATATACGATATAGCGTCATAGGTTACATTGTAATAGTAAATAACGTTACACGTTATAACGTAATACTATATGACGTTAGACGTTATAACGTGATACTATATGACGTTACACGTTATAACGTGATACTATATAACGTTACACGTTATAACCTAATACTATATAACGTTACACGTTTTAACCTAGTACTATATAACGTTACACGTTATAACGTAATACTATATAACGTTACACGTAGTAACGTAATACTATATAACTTTACACGTTATAACGTAATACTATTTAACTTTACATGTTATATCGTAATACTATATAGCGTTACACGTTATAACTTAATACTATATAATGTTACACGTTGTACTGATATACGATATAGCGTCATAGGTTACATTGTAATAGTAAATAACGTTACACGTTATAACGTAATACTATATGACGTTAGACGTTATAACGTGATACTATATGACGTTACACGTTATAACGTGATACTATATAACGTTACACGTTATAACCTAATACTATATAACGTTACACGTTTTAACCTAGTACTATATAACGTTACACGTTATAACGTAATACTATATAACGTTACACGTAGTAACGTAATACTATATAACTTTACACGTTATAACGTAATACTATTTAACGTTACATGTTATATCGTAATACTATATAGCGTTACACGTTATATCTTAATACTATATAATGTTACACGTTGTACTGATATACGATATAGCGTCATAGGTTACATTGTAATAGTAAATAACGTTACACGTTATAACGTAATACTATATGACGTTAGACGTTATAACGTGATACTATATGACGTTACACGTTATAACGTGATACTATATAACGTTACACGTTATAACCTAATACTATATAACGTTACACGTTTTAACCTAGTACTATATAACGTTATACGTTATAACGTAATACTATATAACGTTACACGTAGTAACGTAATACTATATAACTTTACACGTTATAACGTAATACTATTTAACGTTACATGTTATATCGTAATACTATATAGCGTTACACGTTATAACTTAATACTATATAATGTTACACGTTGTACTAATATACGATATAGCGTATTAGGTTACATTGTAATAGTAAATAACGTTACACGTTATAACGTAATACTATATGACGTTAGACGTTATAACGTGATACTATATAACGTTACACGTTATAACCTAATACTATATAACGTTACACGTTTTAACCTAGTACTATATAACGTTACACGTTATAACGTAGTACTATATAACGTTACTCGTTATATCGTAATACTATATGACGTTACACGTTATATCGTAATACTATATAACGTTACACGTTATATCGTAATACTATATGACGTTGCACGTTATAACGTAATTCTATATGACGTTACACGTTATAACGTAATACCATACAACGTTACACGTTATAACGTAATACTATATGACGTTACACGCTATAACGTAATACTGTATAACGTTACTCGTTATAACGTATTACTACATAACGATACACGTTATAACGTAATACTACATAACGTTACACGTTATAACGTAATACTATATGACGTTACACGTTATAACGTAATTCTATATAACGTTACACGTTATAAGGTAGTACTATATAACGTTACTCGTTATATCGTAATACTATATGACGTTACACGTTATATCGTAATAGTATATAATGTTACACGTAGTAACGTAATACTATATAACTTTACACGTTATAACGTAATACTATTTAACGTTACATGTTATATCGTAATACTATATAGCGTTACACGTTATAACTTAATACTATATAATGTTACACGTTGTACTGATATACGATATAGCGTCATAGGTTACATTGTAATAGTAAATAACGTTACACGTTATAACGTAATACTATATGACGTTAGACGTTATAACGTGATACTATATGACGTTACACGTTATAACGTGATACTATATAACGTTACACGTTATAACCTAATACTATATAACGTTACACGTTTTAACCTAGTACTATATAACGTTACACGTAGTAACGTAATACTATATAACTTTACACGTTATATCGTAATACTATATCACGTCACACGTTATAACGTAGTACTATATGACGTTACACGTTATAACGTAATACTATATGAGGTTACACGTTGTAACGTAATACTATATAACGTTACACGTTATAACGTGGTACTATATAATGCTATACGTTATAACGTAATACTATATAACGTTACACGTTATATCAAATACAATATAACGTTACACGTTATAACGTAATACTATATAACGTTACGCGTTATATCGTAATACTATATGACGTTACACGTCATAACGCAATACTATATGACGTTACACGTTATAACGTAATACTATATGGCGTTACACGTTATATCGTAATACTATATAACGCTACACGTTATATCGCAATACTATATAACGTTACACGTTATAACGTAATACTATATAACGTTACACGTTATAACGTAATACTATATAACGTTACACGTTATAACGTGGTACTATATAACGCTATACGTTATAACGTAATACTATATAACGTTACACGTTATAACGTAGTACTATATAACGTTACTCGTTATATCGTAATACTATATGACGTTACACGTTATATCGTAATAGTATATAATGTTACACGTAGTAACGTAATAATATATAACTTTACACGTTATAACGTAATACTATTTAACGTTACATGTTATATCGTAATACTATATAGCGTTACACGTTATAACTTAATACTATATAATGTTACACGTTGTACTGATATACGATATAGCGTCATAGGTTACATTGTAATAGTAAATAACGTTACACGTTATAACGTAATACTATATGACGTTAGACGTTATAACGTGATACTATATGACGTTACACGTTATAACGTTATACTATATAACGTTACACGTTATAACCTAATACTATATAACGTTACACGTTTTAACCTAGTACTATATAACGTTACACGTTATAACGTAGTACTATATAACGTTACACGTAGTAACGTAATACTATATAACTTTACACGTTATAACGTAATACTATTTAACGTTACATGTTATATCGTAATACTATATAGCGTTACACGTTATAACTTAATACTATATAATGTTACACGTTGTACTGATATACGATATAGCGTCATAGGTTACATTGTAATAGTAAATAACGTTACACGTTATAACGTAATACTATATGACGTTAGACGTTATAACGTGATACTATATGACGTTACACGTTATAACGTGATACTATATAACGTTACACGTTATAACCTAATACTATATAACGTTACACGTTTTAACCTAGTACTATATAACGTTATACGTTATAACGTAATACTATATAACGTTACACGTAGTAACGTAATACTATATAACTTTACACGTTATAACGTAATACTATTTAACGTTACATGTTATATCGTAATACTATATAGCGTTACACGTTATAACTTAATACTATATAATGTTACACGTTGTACTGATATACGATATAGCGTCATAGGTTACATTGTAATAGTAAATAACGTTACACGTTATAACGTAATACTATATGACGTTAGACGTTATAACGTGATACTATATAACGTTACACGTTATAACCTAATACTATATAACGTTACACGTTTTAACCTAGTACTATATAACGTTACACGTTATAACGTAGTACTATATAACGTTACTCGTTATATCGTAATACTATATGACGTTACACGTTATATCGTAATACTATATAACGTTACACGTTATATCGTAATACTATATGACGTTACACGTTATAACGTAATTCTATATGACTCTACACGTTATAACGTAATACCATACAACGTTACACGTTATAACGTAATACTATATGACGTTACACGCTATAACGTAATACTGTATAACGTTACTCGTTATAACGTATTACTACATAACGATACACGTTATAACGTAATACTACATAACGTTACACGTTATAACGTAATACCTTGTAACGTTACAAGTTATAACGTAATACTATACAACGTTACACGATGTACTGATATACGATGTAACGTTATACGTTACCACGCAACACTATATTCCGTCATAAGTGACATCGTAGTAGTAATCAACGTTACACTTTGTAACGTAATACTATATTACGGTGCACGTTATAACGTGATACTATATAACGTTACACGTTATAACGTTATACTATATAACGTTACACGTTATAACGTAATACTATATAACGTTACACGTTATAACGTAATAATATATAACGTTACACGTTATGACGTAATACTATATAACGTTACACGTTATAACGTAATACCATATAACGTTATACGTCACCTCGCAAAACTATACAGCGTCATAGGTCACCTCGCAATACGAAGAAACGTTCTACGTTATAACGTAATACTATATAACGTTACACGTTATAACGTAATACTATGTCACGTTACACGTTATAACGTCATACTATATAACGCAACACGTTATAACGTGATACTATATAACGTTTTCACGTTATATCGTAATACTATATGACGTTACACGTTATAACGTAATACTATATAACGTTTTCACGTTATATCGTAATACTATATCACGTCACACGTTATAACGTAGTACTATATGACGTTACACGTTATAACGTAATACTATATGAGGTTACACGTTGTAACGTAATACTATATAACGTTACACGTTATAACGTGGTACTATATAACGCTATACGTTATAACGTAATACTATATAACGTTACACGTTATATCGTAATACAATATAACGTTACACGTTATAACGTAATACTATATAACGTTACACGTTATATCGTAATACTATATGACGTTACACGTCATAACGCAATACTATATGACGTTACACGTTATAACGTAATACTATATGGCGTTACACGTTATATCGTAATACTATATAACGTAATACTATATAACGTTACACGTTATAACGTAGTACTATATAACGTTACACGTTATAACGTAATACTATATAACGTTACACGTTATAACGTAATACCATATAACGTTATACGTTACCTCGCAAAACTATATAGCGTCATAGGTCACCTCGTAATACGAAGAAACGTTCTACGTTATAACGTAATACTATAGAACGTTACACGTTATAACGTAATACTAAATAACGTTACACGTTATAACGTAATACTATATAACTTTATACGTTATAACGTAATACTATATAACGTTACACGTTATAACGTGATACTATATAACGTTACACTTTATAACGTAATACTATATAACGTTACACGTTATAACGTAATACTATGTCACGTTACACGTTATAACGTAATACTATATGAGGTTACACGTTATAACGTAATACTATATAACGTTACACGTTATAACGTAATACTATATGACGTTAGACGTTATAACGTGATACTATATGACGTTACACGTTATAACGTGATACTATATAACGTTACACGTTATAACCTAATACTATATAACGTTACACGTTTTAACCTAGTACTATATAACGTTACACGTTATAACGTAATACTATATAACGTTACACGTATTAACGTAATACTATATAACTTTACACGTTATAACGTAATACTATTTAACGTTACATGTTATATCGTAATACTATATAGCGTTACACGTTATAACTTAATACTATATAATGTTACACGTTGTACTGATATACGATATAAAGTCATAGGTTACATTGTAATAGTAAATAACGTTACACGTTATATCGTAATACTATGTGACGTTACACGTTATAACGTAATACTATATGACGTTACACGTTATAACGTAATACTATATAACGTTACACGTTATAACGTAATACTATATACCGTTACACGTTATATCGTAATACTATATAACGTTACACGTTATAACGTAATACTATATAGCGCTACAGGTTATATCGTAATACTATATAACGTTACACGTTATAACGTAATACTATATAACGTTATACGTCATAACGTAATACTATATAACGTTACACGTTATAACGTTTTACTATATGACGTTACACGTTATAACGTAATACTATATAACGTTACACGTTATAACGTAATACTATATACCGTTACACGTTATATCGTAATACTATATAACGTTACACGTTATAACGTTTTACTATATGACGTTACACGTTATAACGTAATACTGTATAACGTTATACGTTACCTCGCAAAACTATATAGCGTCATAGGTCACATCGTAATACGAAGTAACGTTCTACGTTATAACGTAATACTACATAACGTTATATGTTATAACGTAATACTATATAACACTACACGTTATATCGTAATACTATATGACGTTACACGTTATAACGTAATACTATATGACGTTACACGATGTACTGATATACGATATAACGTTATACGTTACCACGCAACACTAGATAACGTCATAGGTTACATCGTAGTAGTAAATAGCGTTACACGTTGTAACGTAATACGATATAACGTTACACGTTATAACGTAATACTATTTAACGTTACATGTTATATCGTAATACTATATAGCGTTACACGTTATAACTTAATACTATGTAATGTTACACGTTGTACTGATATACGATATAACGTCATAGGTTACATTGTAATACTATATAACGTTACACGTTATATCGTAATACTATATGACGTTACACGTTATAACGTAATACTATATGACGTTACACGTTATAACGTAATACTATATGACGTTACACGTTATAACGTAATACTATATGACGTTACACGTTATAACGTAATACTATATGACGTTACACGTTATAACGTGATACTATATAACGTTACACGTTGTAACGCTATACTGTATAACGTTACACGTTATAACGTAATACTATATGACGTTACACGTTATAACGTAATACTATATGACGTTACACGTTATATCGTAATACTATATAACGTTACACGTTATAATGTAATACTATATAATGTTACACGTTATAATGTAGTACTATGTAACGTGACACGATATAACGTAATACTATATAACGTTACACGATGTACTGATATACGATATAACGTTATACGTTACCACGCAACACTAGATAACGTCATAGGTTACATCGTAGTAGTAAATATCGTTACACGTTGTAACGTAATACGATATAACGTTACACGTTATAACGTAATACTATTTAACGTTACATGTTATATCGTAATACTATATAGCGTTACACGTTATAACTTAATACTATATAATGTTACACGTTGTACTGATATACGATATAACGTCATAGGTTACATTGTAATAGTAAATAACGTTACACGTTATAACGTAATACTATATAACGTTACACGTTATATCGTAATACTACAAAACCTTACACGTTGTATCGTAATACTATAAAACCTTACACGTTATATACTAATACTATATAACGTTACACGTTATATCGCAATACTATATAGCGTTACACGTTATAACTTAATACTATATGACGTTACACGCTATAACGTAATACTGTATAACGTTACTCGTTATAACGTATTACTACATAACGATACACGTTATATCGTAATACTATATAGCGTTACACGTTATAACTTAATACTATATAATGTTACACGTTATAACGTAATACTATATGACGTTACACGTTATAACGTAATACTACATAACGTTACACGTTATAACGTAATACCTTGTAACGTTACAAGTTATAACGTAATACTATACAACGTTACACGATGTACTGATATACGATGTAACGTTATATGTTACCACGCAACACTATATTCCGTCATAAGTTACATCGTAGTAGTAAACAACGTTACACTTTGTAACGTAATACTATATTACGGTGCACGTTATAACGTGATAGTATATAACGTTACACGTTATAGTGTGATACTATATAACGTTACACGTTATAACGTAGTACTATATAACGTTACAAGTTATAACGTTATACTATATAACGTTACAAGTTATAACGTTATACTATATAACGTTATACGTTATAACGTTATACTATGTAACGTTACACGTTATAACGTAATACCATTTAACGTTACACGTTATATCGTAATAGTATATGACGTTACACGTTATAACGTAATACTATATAACGCTACACGTTATGACGTAATACTATATAACGCTACACGTTATATCGTAATACTATATAACGTCACACGTTATAACGTAATACCATTTAACGTAACACGTTATATCGTAATAGTATATGACGTTACACGTTATATCGTAATACTATATGACGTTACACGTTATAACGTAATACTATACAACGTTACACGTTATAACGTAATACTATATAACGTTACACTTTATAACGTAATACTATATAACGTTACACGTTATAACGTAATACTATATAACGTTAAACGTTATAACGTAATACTATATAACGTTACACGTTATAACGTAATACTATATAACGTTACACGTTATAACGTAATACTATATAACGTTACACGTTATAACGTAATACTATATAACGTTACACGTTATAACGTAATACTATATAACGTTACACGTTATATCGTAATACTATAAAACCTTACACGTTATATCGCAATACTATATAACGTTACACGTTATATCGTAATACTATATGACGTTACACGTTATAACGTAATACTATATGACGTTACACGTTATATCGTAATACTATATAACGTTACACGTTATAACGTAATACTATATGACGTTACACGTTATAACGTAATACTATATAACGCTACACGTTATAACGTAATACTGTATAACGCTACACGTTATATCGTAATACTATATAACGTTACACGTTATAACGTAATACCATTTAACGTTGCATGTTATATCGTAATACTATATAGCGTTACACGTTATAACTTATTACTATATAATGTTACACGTTGTACTGATATACGATATAACGTCATAGGTTACATTGTAATAGTAAATAACGTTACACGTTATAACGTGATACTATAAAACGTTACACGTTATAACGTACTACTATATAACGTTACACGTTATAACGTGATATTATATAACGCTACACGTTATAACGTAGTACTATACAACGTTACACGTTATATCGTAATACTATAAAACCTTACACGTTATATCAGAATACTATATAACGTTACACGTTATAACGTAATACTATATAACGTTACACGTTATATCGTAATACTATAAAACCTTACACGTTATATTGCAATACTATATAACGTTACACGTTATATCGTAATACTATATGACGTTACACGTTATAACGTAACACTATATGACGTTACACGTTATAACGTAATACTATATGACGTTACACGTTATATCGTAATACTATATAACGTTACACGTTATATCGTAATACTATATAACGTTACACGTTATATCGTAATACTATATAACGTTACACGTTATATCGTAATACTATATAACGTTACACGTTATAACGTAATACTATATGACGTTACACGTTATAACGTAATACTATATAACGCTACACGTTGTAACGTAATACTATATAACGCTACACGTTATAACGTAATACGGTATAACGCTACACGTTATATCGTAATACTATATAACGTTACACGTTATAACGTAATACCATTTAACGTTGCATGTTATATCGTAATACTATATAGCGTTACACGTTAGAACTTATTACTATATAATGTTACACGTTGTACTGATATACGATATAACGTCATAGGTTACATTGTAATAGTAAATAACGTTACACGTTATAACGTGATACTATAAAACGTTACACGTTATAACGTAATACTATATAACGTTACACGTTATAACGTAGTACTATATAACGTTACACGTTATATCGTAATACTATATGACGTTACACGTTATAACGTAATACTATA
Source organism: Bombus sylvestris (assembly GCA_911622165.2). Lineage (NCBI taxonomy): Eukaryota > Metazoa > Arthropoda > Insecta > Hymenoptera > Apidae > Bombus > Bombus sylvestris. The sequence goes on along the minus strand of OU443149.1, from coordinate 7,565,060 downwards.
TGACGTTACACGTTATAACGTATTACTATATGACGTTACACGTTATAACGTAATACTATATGACGTTACACGTTATAACGTAATACTATATGACGTTACACGTTATAACGTAATACTATATGACGTTACACGTTATAACGTAATACTATATACCGTTACACGTTATAACGTAATACTATATACCGTTACACGTTATAACGTCATACTATATAACGTTACACGTTATAACGCTATACTGTATAACGTTACACGTTATAACGCTATACTGTATAACGTTACACGTTATAACGTAATACTATATGACGTTACACGTTATAACGTAATACTATATGACGTTACACGTTATATCGTAATACTATATAACGTTACACGTTATAACGTTTTACTATATAACGTTACACGTTATAACGTAATACTATATAACGTTACACGTTATAACGTAATACTGTATAACGTTATACGTTACCTCGCAAAACTATATAGCGTCATAGGTCACATCGTAATACGAAGTAACGTTCTACGTTATAACGTAATACTACATAACGCTATATGTTATAACGTAATACTATATAACGCTACACGTTATAATGTAATACTATATAATGTTACACGTTATAATGTAGTACTATGTAACGTGACACGATATAACGTAATACTATATAACGTTACACGATGTACTGATATACGATATAACGTTATACGTTACCACGCAACACTAGATAACGTCATAGGTTACATCGTAGTAGTAAATATCGTTACACGTTGTAACGTAATACGATATAACGTTACACGTTATAACGTAATACTATTTAACGTTACATGTTATATCGTAATACTATATAGCGTTACACGTTATAACTTAATACTATATAATGTTACACGTTGTACTGATATACGATATAACGTCATAGGTTACATTGTAATAGTAAATAACGTTACACGTTATAACGTAATACTATATAACGTTACACGTTATATCGTAATACTATAAAACCTTACACGTTATATCGTAATACTATAAAACCTTACACGTTATATACTAATACTATATAACGTTACACGTTATATCGCAATACTATATGACGTTACACGTTATAACGTAATACTATATACCGTTACACGTTATAACGTAATACTATATACCGTTACACGTTATAACGTAATACTATATAACGTTACACGTTATATCGTATTTCTATATAACGTTACACGTTATATCGTAATACTATATAACGTTACACGTTATATCGTAATACTATATAGCGTTACACGTTATAACTTAATACTATATGACGTTACACGCTATAACGTAATACTGTATAACGTTACTCGTTATAACGTATTACTACATAACGATACACGTTATAACGTAATACTACATAACGTTACACGTTATAACGTAACACTTTGTAACGTTACAAGTTATAACGTAATACTATACAACGTTACACGATGTACTGATATACGATGTAACGTTATACGTTACCACGCAACACTATATTCCGTCATAAGTTACATCGTAGTAGTAAACAACGTTACACTTTGTAACGTAATACTATATTACGTTGCACGTTATAACGTGATAATATATAACGTTACACGTTATAGCGTGATACTATATAACGTTACACGTTTTAACGTAGTACTATATAACGTTACACGTTATAACGTTATACTATAAAACGTTACACGTTATAACGTTATACTATAAAACGTTACACGTTATAACGTTATACTATATAACGTTACACGTTATAACGTAATACTATATACCGTTACACGTTATAACGTAATACTATATGACGCTACACGTTATATCGTAATACTATATAACGTTACACGTTATAACGTAATACCATTTAACGTTACACGTTATATCGTAATAGTATATGACGTTACACGTTATATCGTAATACTATATGACGTTACACGTTATAACGTAATACTATACAACGTTACACGTTATAACGTAATACTATATAACGTTACACTTTATAACGTAATACTATATAACGTTACACGTTATAACGTAATACTATATAACGTTACACGTTATAACGTAATACTATATAACGTTACACGTTATAACGTAATACTATATAACGTTACACGTTATAACGTAATACTATATAACGTTACACGTTATAACGTAATACTATATAACGTTACACGTTATAACGTAATACTATATAACGTTACACGTTATAACGTAATACTATATAACGTTACACGTTATATCGTAATACTATGAAACCTTACACGTTATATCGCAATACTATATAACGTTACACGTTATATCGTAATACTATATGACGTTACACGTTATAACGTAATACTATATGACGTTACACGTTATAACGTAATACTATATGACGTTACACGTTATATCGTAATACTATATAACGTTACACGTTATATCGTAATACTATATAACGTTACACGTTATAACGTAATACTATATGACGTTACACGTTATAACGTAATACTATATAACGCTACACGTTATAACGTAATACTGTATAACGCTACACGTTATATCGTAATACTATATAACGTTACACGTTATAACGTAATACCATTTAACGTTGCATGTTATATCGTAATACTATATAGCGTTACACGTTATAACTTATTACTATATAATGTTACACGTTGTACTGATATACGATATAACGTCATAGGTTACATTGTGATAGTAAATAACGTTACACGTTATAACGTGATACTATAAAACGTTACACGTTATAACGTAGTACTATATAACGTTACACGTTATAACGTGATATTATATAACGCTACACGTTATAACGTAGTACTATATAACGTTACACGTTATATCGTAATACTATATGACGTTACACGTTATATCGTAATACTATATGACGTTACACGTTATAACGTAATACTATATGACGTTACACGTTATAACGTAATACTACATAACGTTACACGTTATAACGTAATACCTTGTAACGTTACAAGTTATAACGTAATACTTTGTAACGTTACTAGTTATAACGTAATACTATACAACGTTACACGATGTACTGATATACGATGTAACGTTATACGTTACCACGCAACACTATATTCCGTCATAAGTTACATCGTAGTAGTAAACAACGTTACACTTTGTAACGTAATACTATATTACGTTGCACGTTATAGCGTGATACTATATAACGTTACACGTTATAGCGTGATACTATATAACGTTACACGTTTTAACGTAGTACTATATAACGTTACACGTTATAACGTTATACTATAAAACGTTACACGTTATAACGTTATACTATAAAACGTTACACGTTATAACGTTATACTATATAACGTTACACGTTATAACGTAATACTATGCAACGTTACACGTTATAACGTAATACTATATAACGTTATACGTTACCTCGCAAAACTATATAGCGTCATAGGTCACATCGTAATACGAAGTAACGTTCTACGTTGTAACGCATTACTATATAAAGTTATATGTTATAACGTAATACTATATAACGCTACACGTTATAATGTAATACTATATAATGTTACACGTTATAACGTATTACTATGTAACGTGACACGTTATAACGTAATACTATTTAACGTTACATGTTATATCGTAATACTATATAGCGTTACACGTTATAACTTAATAGTATATAATGTTACACGTTGTACTGATATACGATATAACGTCGTAGGTTACATTGTAATAGTAAATAACGTTACACGTTACAACGTAATACTATATAACGCTACACGTTATATCGTAATACTATATAACGCTACACGTTATATCGTAATGCTATATAACGCTACACGTTATATCGTAATGCTATATAACGCTACACGTTATATCGTAATACTATATAACGCTACACGTTATATCGTAATACTATATAACGCTACACGTTATATCGTAATACTATATAACGTTACTCGTTATATCGTAATACTATATGACGTTACACGTTATAACGTAATACTATATGACGTAACACGTTATAACGTAATACTATATAACGCTACACGTTATAACGTAATACTATATAACGCTACACGTTATAACGTAATACTATATAACGCTACACGTTATGTCGTAATACTAGATAACGTTACACGTTATAACGTAATACCATTTAACGTTACACGTTATATCGTAATAGCATATGACGTTACACGTTATATCGTAATACTATAAGACGTTACACGTTATAACGTAATACTAAATGACGTTACACGTTATAACGTAATACTATATAACGTTACACGTTATAACGTAATACTATATAACGTTACACGTTATAACGTAATACTATATAACGTTACACGTTATAACGTAATACTATATAACGTTACACGTTATAACGTAATACTATATAACGTTACACGTTATAACGTAATACTATATAACGTTACACGTTATAACGTAATACTATATAACGTTACACGTTATATCGTAATACTATGAAACCTTACACGTTATATCGCAATACTATATAACGTTACACGTTATATCGTAATACTATATGACGTTACACGTTATAACGTAATACTATATGACGTTACACGTTATAACGTAATACTATATGACGTTACACGTTATATCGTAATACTATATAACGTTACACGTTATATCGTAATACTATATAACGTTACACGTTATAACGTAATACTATATGACGTTACACGTTATAACGTAATACTATATAACGCTACACGTTATAACGTAATACTGTATAACGCTACACGTTATATCGTAATACTATATAACGTTACACGTTATAACGTAATACCATTTAACGTTGCATGTTATATCGTAATACTATATAGCGTTACACGTTATAACTTATTACTATATAATGTTACACGTTGTACTGATATACGATATAACGTCATAGGTTACATTGTGATAGTAAATAACGTTACACGTTATAACGTGATACTATAAAACGTTACACGTTATAACGTAGTACTATATAACGTTACACGTTATAACGTGATATTATATAACGCTACACGTTATAACGTAGTACTATATAACGTTACACGTTATATCGTAATACTATATGACGTTACACGTTATATCGTAATACTATATGACGTTACACGTTATAACGTAATACTATATGACGTTACACGTTATAACGTAATACTACATAACGTTACACGTTATAACGTAATACCTTGTAACGTTACAAGTTATAACGTAATACTTTGTAACGTTACTAGTTATAACGTAATACTATACAACGTTACACGATGTACTGATATACGATGTAACGTTATACGTTACCACGCAACACTATATTCCGTCATAAGTTACATCGTAGTAGTAAACAACGTTACACTTTGTAACGTAATACTATATTACGTTGCACGTTATAGCGTGATACTATATAACGTTACACGTTATAGCGTGATACTATATAACGTTACACGTTTTAACGTAGTACTATATAACGTTACACGTTATAACGTTATACTATAAAACGTTACACGTTATAACGTTATACTATAAAACGTTACACGTTATAACGTTATACTATATAACGTTACACGTTATAACGTAATACTATGCAACGTTACACGTTATAACGTAATACTATATGACGTTATACGTTACCTCGCAAAACTATATAGCGTCATAGGTCACATCGTAATACGAAGTAACGTTCTACGTTGTAACGCATTACTATATAAAGTTATATGTTATAACGTAATACTATATAACGCTACACGTTATAATGTAATACTATATAATGTTACACGTTATAACGTATTACTATGTAACGTGACACGTTATAACGTAATACTATTTAACGTTACATGTTATATCGTAATACTATATAGCGTTACACGTTATAACTTAATAGTATATAATGTTACACGTTGTACTGATATACGATATAACGTCGTAGGTTACATTGTAATAGTAAATAACGTTACACGTTACAACGTAATACTATATAACGCTACACGTTATATCGTAATACTATATAACGCTACACGTTATATCGTAATGCTATATAACGCTACACGTTATATCGTAATGCTATATAACGCTACACGTTATATCGTAATACTATATAACGCTACACGTTATATCGTAATACTATATAACGCTACACGTTATATCGTAATACTATATAACGTTACTCGTTATATCGTAATACTATATGACGTTACACGTTATAACGTAATACTATATGACGTAACACGTTATAACGTAATACTATATAACGCTACACGTTATAACGTAATACTATATAACGCTACACGTTATAACGTAATACTATATAACGCTACACGTTATGTCGTAATACTAGATAACGTTACACGTTATAACGTAATACCATTTAACGTTACACGTTATATCGTAATAGCATATGACGTTACACGTTATATCGTAATACTATAAGACGTTACACGTTATAACGTAATACTAAATGACGTTACACGTTATAACGTAATACTATACAACGTTACACGTTATAACGTAATACTATATAACGCTACACGTTATATCGTAATACTATATAACGTTACACGTTATAACGTAATACTGTATGACGTTACACGTTATAACGTAATACTATATAGCGCTACACGTTATATCGTAATACTATATAACGTTACACGTTATAACGTAATACCATTTAACGTTACACGTTATAACGTAATACCATTTAACGTTGTATGTTATATCGTAATACTATATAGCGTTACACGTTATAACTTAATACTATATGACGTTACACGTTATAACGTAATACTACATAACGTTACACTTTATAACGTAATACTTTGTAACGTTACAAGTTATAACGTAATACTATACAACGTTACACGATGTACTGATATACGATGTAACGTTATACGTTACCACGCAACACTATATTCCGTCATAGGTTACATCGTAGTAGTAAATAACGTTACACTTTGTAACGTAATACTATATTACGTTGCACGTTATAACGTGATACTATATAACGTTACACGTTATAACGTAGTACTATGTAACGTTACACGTTATAACGTTGTACTATATAACGTTGCAGGTTATAACGTGATACTATAAAACGTTACACGTTATAACGTTATACTATATAACGTTACACGTTATAACGTAATACTATGCAACGTTACACGTTATAACGTAATACTATATAACGTTATACGTTACCTCGCAAAACTATATAGCGTCATAGGTCACATCGTAATACGAAGTAACGTTCTACGTTGTAACGTAATACTATATAAAGTTATATGTTATAACGTAATACTATATAACGCTACACGTCATAATGTAATTCTATATAATGTTACACGTTATAACGTCTTACTATGTAACGTGACACGATATAACGTAATACTATATAACGTTACACGATGTACTGATATACGATATAACGTTACACGTTACCACGCAACACTAGATACCGTCATAGGTTACATCGTAGTAGTAAATAACGTTACACGTTGTAACGTAATACTATATAACGTTACACGTTATAACGTAATACTATATAATGTTACACGTTGTACTGATATACGATATAACGTCATAGGTTACATTGTAATAGTAAATAACGTTACACGTTACAACGTAATACTATATAACGCTACACGTTATATCGTAATACTATATAACGCTACACTTTATATCGTAATGCTATATAACGCTACACGTTATATCGTAATACTATATAACGTTACACGTTATAACGTATTACCATTTAACGTTACATGTTATAACGTAATACTATATAACGGTACACGTTATAACGTAATACTATATGACGTTACACGTTATAACTTATTACTATATAATGTTACACGTTGTACTGATATACGATATAACGTCATAGGTTACATTGTAATAGTAAATAACGTTACACGTTATAACGTAATACTATATAACGCTACACGTTATAACGTAATACTATATAACGCTACACGTTATATCGTAATACTTTATAACGTTACACGTTATAACGTAATACTATATAACGCTACACGTTATATCGTAATACTATATAACGTTACACGTTATAACGTAATACTATGCAACGTTACACGTTATAACGTAATACTATATAACGTTATACGTTACCCTGCAAAACTATATAGCGTCATAGGTCACATCGTAATACGAAGTAACGTTCTACGTTGTAACGTAATACTATATGACGTTACACGTTATAACGTAATACTATATAACGCTACACGTTATAACGTAATACTATATAACGCTACACGTTATATCGTAATACTATATAACGTTACACGTTATAACGTAATACCATTTAACGTTACACGTTATATCGTAATAGTATATGACGTTACACGTTATATCGTAATACTATATGACGTTACACGTTATAACGTATTACCATTTAACGTTACATGTTATATCGTAATACTATATAGCGTTACACGCTATATCGTAATACTATATGACGTTACACGTTATAACGTAATACTATATGACGTTACACGTTATAACGTAATACTATATAACGCTACACGTTATAACGTAATACTATATAACGCTACACGTTATATCGTAATACTATATAACGTTACACGTTATAACGTAATACTATATGACGTTACACGTTATAACGTAATACTATATAGCGCTACACGTTATATCGTAATGCTATATAACGTTACACGTTATAACGTAATACCATTTAACGTTACACGTTATAACGTAATACCATTTAACGTTGTATGTTATATCGTAATACTATATAGCGTTACACGTTATAACTTAATACTATATGACGTTACACGTTATAACGTAATACTACATACCGTTACACTTTATAACGTAATACTTTGTAACGTTACAAGATATAACGTAATACTATACAACGTTACACGATGTACTGATATACGATGTAACGTTATACGTTACCACGCAACACTATATTCCGTCATAGGTTACATCGTAATAGTAAATAACGTTACACTTTGTAACGTAATACTATATTACGTTGCACGTTATAACGTGATACTATATAACGTTACACGTTATAACGTAGTACTATATAACGTTACACGTTATAACGTTATACTATATAACGTTACAAGTTATAACGTAATACTATATAAAGTTATATGTTATAACGTAATACTATATAACGCTACACGTCATAATGTAGTTCTATATAATGTTACACGTTATAACGTATTACTATGTAACGTGACACGATATAACGTAATACTATATGACGTTACACGTTATAACTTATTACTATATAATGTTACACGTTGTACTGATATACGATATAACGTCATAGGTTACATTGTAATAGTAAATAACGTTACACGTTACAACGTAATACTATATAACGCTACACGTTATATCGTAATACTATATAACGCTACACGTTATATCGTAATACTATATAACGCTACACGTTATATCGTAATACTATATAACGCTACACTTTATATCGTAATGCTATATAACGCTACACGTTATATCGCAATACTATATAACGTTACACGTTATAACGTATTACCATTTAACGTTACATGCTATAACGTAATACTATATAACGGTACACGTTATAACTTATTACTATATAATGTTACACGTTGTACTGATATACGATATAACGTCATAGGTTACATTGTAATAGTAAATAACGTTACACGTTATAACGTAATACTATATAACGCTACACGTTATAACGTAATACTATATAACGCTACACGTTATATCGTAATACTTTATAACGTTACACGTTATATCGTAATACTATATAACGCTACACGTTATATCGTAATACTATATAACGTTACACGTTATAACGTATTACCATTTAACGTTACATGTTATAACGTAATACTATATAACGTTACACGTTATAACGTAATACTATGCAACGTTACACGTTATAACGTAATACTATATAACGTTATACGTTACCTCGCAAAACTATATAGCGTCATAGGTCACATCGTAATACGAAGTAACGTTCTACGTTGTAACGTAATACTATATGACGCTACACGTTATATCGTAATACTATGTAACGTTACACGTTATAACGTATTACCATTTAACGTTACATGTTATAACGTAATACTATATAACGTTACACGTTATAACGTAATACTATATAACGCTACACGTTATATCGTAATACTATATAACGTCACACGTTATAACGTAATACTATATGACGTTACACGTTATAACGTAATACTATATGACGTTACACGTTATAACGTATTACCACTTAACGTTACACGTTATAACGATATACTATATGACGTTACACGTTATAACGTAATACTGTATAACGCTACACGTTATATCGTAATACTCTATAACGCTACACGTTATATCGTAATGCTATATAACGCTACACGTTATATCGTAATACTATATAACGCTACACGTTATATCGTAATACTATATAACGCTACACGTTATATCGTAATAGTATACAACGTTACTCGTTATATCGTATTACTATACAACGTTACTCGTTATAACGTAATACTATATGACGTTACACGTTATAACGTAATACTATATGACGTAACACGTTATAACGTAATATAATATAACGCTACACGTTATAACGTAATACTATATAACGCTACACGTTATAACGTAATACTATATGACGCTACACGTTATATCGTAATACTATATAACGTTACACGTTATAACGTAATACCATTTAACGTTACACGTTATATCGTAATAGTATATGACGTTACACGTTATATCGTAATACTATATGACGTTACACGTTATAACGTAATACTAAATGACGTTACACGTTATAACGTAATACTATACAACGTTACACGTTATAACGTAATACTATATAACGTTACACGTTATAACGTAATACTGTATAACGTTACACGTTATAACGTAATACTATATAACGTTACACGTTATATGGTAATACTATAAAACCTTACACGTTATATCGCAATACTATATAACGTTACACGTTATATCGTAATACTATATGACGTTACACGTTATAACGTAATACTATATAACGCTACACGTTATAACGTAATACTCTATAACGCTACACGTTATATCGTAATGCTATATAACGCTACACGTTATATCGTAAAACTATATAACGCTACACGTTATATCGTAATACTATATAACGCTACACGTTATATCGTAATACTATATAACGCTACACGTTATATCGTAATAGTATACAACGTTACTCGTTATATCGTATTACTATACAACGTTACTCGTTATAACGTAATACTATATGACGTTACACGTTATAATGTAATACTATATGACGCTACACGTTATAACGTAATACTATATAACGTTACACGTTATATGGTAATACTATAAAACCTTACACGTTATATCGCAATACTATATAACGTTACACGTTATATCGTAATACTATATGACGTTACACGTTATAACGTAATACTATATGACGTTACACGTTATAACGTAATACTATATGACGTTACACGTTACATCGTAATACTATATAACGTTACACGTTATAACGTATTACCATTTAACGTTACATGTTATAACGTAATACTATATAACGTTACACGTTATAACGTAATACTATATAACGCTACACGTTATAACGTAATACTCTATAACGCTACACGTTATATCGTAATGCTATATAACGCTACACGTTATATCGTAATACTATATAACGCTACACGTTATATCGTAATACTATATAACGCTACACGTTATATCGTAATAGTATACAACGTTACTCGTTATATCGTATTACTATACAACGTTACTCGTTATAACGTAATACTATATGACGTTACACGTTATAACGTAATACTATATGACGCTACACGTAATAACGTAATACTATATAACGCTACACGTTATAACGTAATACTATATAACGCTACACGTTATAACGTAATACTATATAACGCTACACGTTATATCGTAATACTATATAACGTTACACGTTATAACGTAATAGCATTTAACGTTGCATGTTATATCGTAATACTATATAGCGTTACACGTTATAACTTATTACTATATAATGTTACACGTTGTACTGATATACGATATAACGTCATAGGTTACATTGTAATAGTAAATAACGTTACACGTTATAACGTAATACTATATAACGTTACACGTTATAACGTGATACTATAAAACGTTACACGTTATAACGTAATACTATATGACGTTACACGTTATAACGTAATACTATATGACGTTACACGTTATAACGTAATACTATATGACGTTACACGTTATAACGTAATACTGTATGACGTTACACGTTATATCGTAATACTATATAACGTTACACGTTATATCGTAATACTATATGACGTTACACGTTATAACGTAATACTATATGACGTTAAACGTTATAACGTAATACTATATGACGTTACACGTTATAACGTAATACTATATGACGTTACACGTTATAACGTAATACTATATGACGTTACACGTTATAACGTATTACCATTTAACGTTCCATGTTATATCGTAATACTATATAGCGTTACACGTTATATCGTAATACTATATGACGTTACACGTTATAACGTAATACTATATAAAGTTATATGTTATAACGTAATACTATATAACGCTACACGTCATAATGTAGTTCTATATAATGTTACACGTTATAACGTATTACTATGTAACGTGACACGATATAACGTAATACTATATGACGTTACACGTTATAACGTAATACTGTATAACGCTACACGTTATATCGTAATACTCTATAACGCTACACGTTATATCGTAATGCTATATAACGCTACACGTTATATCGTAATACTATATAACGCTACACGTTATATCGTAATACTATATAACGCTACACGTTATATCGTAATAGTATACAACGTTACTCGTTATATCGTATTACTATACAACGTTACTCGTTATAACGTAATACTATATGACGTTACACGTTATAACGTAATACTATATGACGTAACACGTTATAACGTAATATAATATAACGCTACACGTTATAACGTAATACTATATAACGCTACACGTTATAACGTAATACTATATGACGCTACACGTTATATCGTAATACTATATAACGTTACACGTTATAACGTAATACCATTTAACGTTACACGTTATATCGTAATAGAATATGACGTTACACGTTATATCGTAATACTATATGACGTTACACGTTATAACGTAATACTAAATGACGTTACACGTTATAACGTAATACTATACAACGTTACACGTTATAACGTAATACTATATAACGTTACACGTTATAACGTAATACTGTATAACGTTACACGTTATAACGTAATACTATATAACGTTACACGTTATATGGTAATACTATAAAACCTTACACGTTATATCGCAATACTATATAACGTTACACGTTATATCGTAATACTATATGACGTTACACGTTATAACGTAATACTATATGACGTTACACGTTATAACGTAATACTATATGACGTTACACGTTATAACGTATTACCATTTAACGTTCCATGTTATATCGTAATACTATATAGCGTTACACGTTATATCGTAATACTATATGACGTTACACGTTATAACGTAATACTATATAAAGTTATATGTTATAACGTAATACTATATAAAGTTATATGTTATAACGTAATACTATATAACGCTACACGTCATAATGTAGTTCTATATAATGTTACACGTTATAACGTATTACTATGTAACGTGACACGATATAACGTAATACTATATGACGTTACACGTTATAACGTAATACTGTATAACGCTACACGTTATATCGTAATACTCTATAACGCTACACGTTATATCGTAATGCTATATAACGCTACACGTTATATCGTAATACTATATAACGCTACACGTTATATCGTAATACTATATAACGCTACACGTTATATCGTAATAGTATACAACGTTACTCGTTATATCGTATTACTATACAACGTTACTCGTTATAACGTAATACTATATGACGTTACACGTTATAACGTAATACTATATGACGTAACACGTTATAACGTAATATAATATAACGCTACACGTTATAACGTAATACTATATAACGCTACACGTTATAACGTAATACTATATGACGCTACACGTTATATCGTAATACTATATAACGTTACACGTTATAACGTAATACCATTTAACGTTACACGTTATATCGTAATAGAATATGACGTTACACGTTATATCGTAATACTATATGACGTTACACGTTATAACGTAATACTAAATGACGTTACACGTTATAACGTAATACTATACAACGTTACACGTTATAACGTAATACTATATAACGTTACACGTTATAACGTAATACTGTATAACGTTACACGTTATAACGTAATACTATATAACGTTACACGTTATATGGTAATACTATAAAACCTTACACGTTATATCGCAATACTATATAACGTTACACGTTATATCGTAATACTATATGACGTTACACGTTATAACGTAATACTATATGACGTTACACGTTATAACGTAATACTATATGACGTTACACGTTACATCGTAATACTATATAACGTTACACGTTATAACGTATTACCATTTAACGTTACATGTTATAACGTAATACTATATAACGTTACACGTTATAACGTAATACTATATAACGCTACACGTTATAACGTAATACTCTATAACGCTACACGTTATATCGTAATGCTATATAACGCTACACGTTATATCGTAATACTATATAACGCTACACGTTATATCGTAATACTATATAACGCTACACGTTATATCGTAATACTATATAACGCTACACGTTATATCGTAATAGTATACAACGTTACTCGTTATATCGTATTACTATACAACGTTACTCGTTATAACGTAATACTATATGACGTTACACGTTATAACGTAATACTATATGACGCTACACGTTATAACGTAATACTATATAACGTTACACGTTATATGGTAATACTATAAAACCTTACACGTTATATCGCAATACTATATAACGTTACACGTTATATCGTAATACTATATGACGTTACACGTTATAACGTAATACTATATGACGTTACACGTTATAACGTAATACTATATGACGTTACACGTTACATCGTAATACTATATAACGTTACACGTTATAACGTAATACTATATGACGTTACACGTTATAACGTAATACTATATGACGTAACACGTTATAACGTAATATAATATAACGCTACACGTTATAACGTAATACTATATAACGCTACACGTTATAACGTAATACTATATGACGCTACACGTTATATCGTAATACTATATAACGTTACACGTTATAACGTAATACCATTTAACGTTACACGTTATATCGTAATAGAATATGACGTTACACGTTATATCGTAATACTATATGACGTTACACGTTATAACGTAATACTAAATGACGTTACACGTTATAACGTAATACTATACAACGTTACACGTTATAACGTAATACTATATAACGTTACACGTTATAACGTAATACTGTATAACGTTACACGTTATAACGTAATACTATATAACGTTACACGTTATATGGTAATACTATAAAACCTTACACGTTATATCGCAATACTATATAACGTTACACGTTATATCGTAATACTATATGACGTTACACGTTATAACGTAATACTATATGACGTTACACGTTATAACGTAATACTATATGACGTTACACGTTACATCGTAATACTATATAACGTTACACGTTATAACGTATTACCATTTAACGTTACATGTTATAACGTAATACTATATAACGTTACACGTTATAACGTAATACTATATAACGCTACACGTTATAACGTAATACTCTATAACGCTACACGTTATATCGTAATGCTATATAACGCTACACGTTATATCGTAATACTATATAACGCTACACGTTATATCGTAATACTATATAACGCTACACGTTATATCGTAATACTATATAACGCTACACGTTATATCGTAATAGTATACAACGTTACTCGTTATATCGTATTACTATACAACGTTACTCGTTATAACGTAATACTATATGACGTTACACGTTATAACGTAATACTATATGACGCTACACGTTATAACGTAATACTATATAACGTTACACGTTATATGGTAATACTATAAAACCTTACACGTTATATCGCAATACTATATAACGTTACACGTTATATCGTAATACTATATGACGTTACACGTTATAACGTAATACTATATGACGTTACACGTTATAACGTAATACTATATGACGTTACACGTTACATCGTAATACTATATAACGTTACACGTTATAACGTATTACCATTTAACGTTACATGTTATAACGTAATACTATATAACGTTACACGTTATAACGTAATACTATATAACGCTACACGTTATAACGTAATACTCTATAACGCTACACGTTATATCGTAATGCTATATAACGCTACACGTTATATCGTAATACTATATAACGCTACACGTTATATCGTAATACTATATAACGCTACACGTTATATCGTAATAGTATACAACGTTACTCGTTATATCGTATTACTATACAACGTTACTCGTTATAACGTAATACTATATGACGTTACACGTTATAACGTAATACTATATGACGCTACACGTTATAACGTAATACTATATAACGCTACACGTTATAACGTAATACTATATAACGCTACACGTTATAACGTAATACTATATAACGCTACACGTTATATCGTAATACTATATAACGTTACACGTTATAACGTAATACCATTTAACGTTGCATGTTATATCGTAATACTATATAGCGTTACACGTTATAACTTATTACTATATAATGTTACACGTTGTACTGATATACGATATAACGTCATAGGTTACATTGTAATAGTAAATAACGTTACACGTTATAACGTAATACTATATAACGTTACACGTTATAACGTGATACTATGAAACGTTACACGTTATAACGTAATACTATATGACGTTACACGTTATAACGTAATACTATATGACGTTACACGTTATAACGTAATACTATATGACGTTACACGTTATAACGTAATACTGTATGACGTTACACGTTATATCGTAATACTATATAACGTTACACGTTATATCGTAATACTATATGACGTTACACGTTATAACGTAATACTATATGACGTTAAACGTTATAACGTAATACTATATGACGTTACACGTTATAACGTAATACTATATGACGTTACACGTTATAACGTAATACTATATGACGTTACACGTTATAACGTATTACCATTTAACGTTCCATGTTATATCGTAATACTATATAGCGTTACACGTTATATCGTAATACTATATGACGTTACACGTTATAACGTAATACTATATAAAGTTATATGTTATAACGTAATACTATATAACGCTACACGTCATAATGTAGTTCTATATAATGTTACACGTTATAACGTATTACTATGTAACGTGACACGATATAACGTAATACTATATGACGTTACACGTTATAACTTATTACTATATAATGTTACACGTTGTACTGATATACGATATAACGTCATAGGTTACATTGTAATAGTAAATAACGTTACACGTTACAACGTAATACTATATAACGCTACACGTTATATCGTAATACTATATAACGCTACACGTTATATCGTAATACTATATAACGCTACACGTTATATCGTAATACTATATAACGCTACACGTTATATCGTAATAGTATACAACGTTACTCGTTATATCGTATTACTATACAACGTTACTCGTTATAACGTAATACTATATGACGTTACACGTTATAACGTAATACTATATGACGCTACACGTTATAACGTAATACTATATAACGCTACACGTTATAACGTAATACTATATAACGCTACACGTTATAACGTAATACTATATAACGCTACACGTTATATCGTAATACTATATAACGTTACACGTTATAACGTAATACCATTTAACGTTGCATGTTATATCGTAATACTATATAGCGTTACACGTTATAACTTATTACTATATAATGTTACACGTTGTACTGATATACGATATAACGTCATAGGTTACATTGTAATAGTAAATAACGTTACACGTTATAACGTAATACTATATAACGTTACACGTTATAACGTGATACTATAAAACGTTACACGTTATAACGTAATACTATATGACGTTACACGTTATAACGTAATACTATATGACGTTACACGTTATAACGTAATACTATATGACGTTACACGTTATAACGTAATACTGTATGACGTTACACGTTATATCGTAATACTATATAACGTTACACGTTATATCGTAATACTATATGACGTTACACGTTAGAACGTAATACTATATGACGTTAAACGTTATAACGTAATACTATATGACGTTACACGTTATAACGTAATACTATATGACGTTACACGTTATAACGTAATACTATATGACGTTACACGTTATAACGTATTACCATTTAACGTTCCATGTTATATCGTAATACTATATAGCGTTACACGTTATATCGTAATACTATATGACGTTACACGTTATAACGTAATACTATATGACGTTACACGTTATAACGTAATACTATATGACGTTACACGTTATAACGTATTACCATTTAACGTTCCATGTTATATCGTAATACTATATAGCGTTACACGTTATATCGTAATACTATATGACGTTACACGTTATAACGTAATACTATATGACGTTACACGTTATAACGTAATACTATATGACGTTACACGTTATAACGTAATACTATATGAAGTTACACGTTATAACGTAATACTATATGACGTTACACGTTATAACTTATTACTATATAATGTTACACGTTGTACTGATATACGATATAACGCCATAGGTGACATTGTAATAGTAAATAACGTTACACGTTATAACGTAATACTATATAACGCTACACGTTAGAACGTAATACTATATAACCCTACACGTTATATCGTAATACTATATAACGTTACACGTTATAACGTAATACTATGTAACGCTACACGTTATATCGTAATACTATATAACGTTACACGTTATAACGTATTACCATTTAACGTTACATGTTATAACGTAATACTATATAACGTTACACGTTATAACGTAATACTATATAAAGCTACACGTTATATCGTAATACTATATAACGTCACACGTTATAACGTAATACTATATGACGTTACACGTTATAACGTAATACTATATGACGTTACACGTTATAACGTATTACCATTTAACGTTACACGTTATAACGATATACTATATGACGTTACACGTTATAACTTATTACTATATAATGTTACACGTTGTACTGATATACGATATAACGTCATAGGTTACATTGTAATAGTAAATAACGTTACACGTTATAACGTAATACTATATAACGTTACACGTTATAACGTGATACTATATAACGTTACACGTTATAACGTAATACTATATGACGTTACACGTCATAACGTAATACTATATAACGCTACACGTTATAACGTAATACTATATGACGTTACACGTTATAACGTAATACTTTATAACGCCACACGTTATAACGTAATACTATATAACGCTACACGTTATATCGTAATACTATATAACGTTACACGTTATATCGTAATACTATATAACGTTACACGTTATAACGTAATACTATATGACGTTACACGTTATAACGTAATACTATATAACGCTGCACGTTATATCGTAATACTATATAACGTTACACGTTATAACGTAATACTATATAACGCTACACGTTATATCGTAATACTATATAACGTTACACGTTATAACGTATTACCATTTAACGTTACATGCTATATCGTAATACTATATAGCGCTACACGTTATATCGTAATACTATATAACGTTACACGTTATAACGTATTACCATTTAACGTTACATGCTATATCGTAATACTATATAGCGTTACACGTTATAACGTAATACTATATGACGTTACACGTCATAACGTAATACTATATGACGTTACACGTTATAACGTAATACTATATAACGCTACACGTTATAACGTAATACTATATGACGTTACACGTTATAACGTAATACTATATGACGTTACACGTTATAACTTATTACTATATAATGTTACACGTTGTACTGATATACGATATAACGCCATAGGTTACATTGTAATAGTAAATAACGTTACACGTTATAGCGTAATACTATATAACCCTACACGTTATATCGTAATACTATATAACGTTACACGTTATAACGTAATACTATATAATGCTACACGTTATAACGTATTACCATTTAACGTTACATGTTATAACGTAATACTATATAACGTTACACGTTATAACGTAATACTATATGACGTTACACGTTATATCGTAATGCTATATAACGTTACACGTTATAACGTATTACCATTTAACGTTACATGTTATATCGTAATACTATATAGCGTTACACGTTATATCGTAATACTATATGACGTTACACGTTATAACGTAATACTATATGACGTTACACGTTATAACGTAATACTATATAACGCTACACGTTATAACGTAATACTATATAACGCTACACGTTATATCGTAATACTATATAACGTTAGACGTTATAACGTAATACTATATAGCGCTACACGTTATATCGTAATACTATATAACGTTACACGTTATAACGTAATACCATTTAACGTTACACGTTATAACGTAATACCATTTAACGTTGTATGTTATATCGTAATACTATATAGCGTTACACGTTATAACTTAATACTATATGACGTTACACGTTATAACGTAATACTATATAACGCTACACGTTATATCGTAATACTATATAACGCTACACGTTATATCGTAATGCTATATAACGCTACACGTTATATCGTAATACTATATAACGTTACACGTTATAACGTATTACCATTTAACGTTACATGTTATAACGTAATACTATATAACGGTACACGTTATAACGTAATACTATATGACGTTACACGTTATAACTTATTACTATATAATGTTACACGTTGTACTGATATACGATATAACGTCATAGGTTACATTGTAATAGTAAATAACGTTACACGTTATAACGTAATACTATATAACGCTACACGTTATAACGTAATACTATATAACGCTACACGTTATATCGTAATACTTTATAACGTTACACGTTATAACGTAATACTATATAACGCTACACGTTATATCGTAATACTTTATAACGTTACGCGTTATAACAAATACTATATAACGCTACACGTTATATCGTAATACTATATAACGTTACACGTTATAACGTATTACCATTTAACGTTACATGTTATAACGTAATACTATATAACGTTACACGTTATAACGTAATACTATGCAACGTTACACGTTATAACGTAATACTATATAACGTTATACGTTACCTCGCAAAACTATATAGCGTCATAGGTCACATCGTAATACGAAGTAACGTTCTACGTTGTAACGTAATACTATATGACGTTACACGTTATAACGTAATACTATATAACGCTACACGTTATAACGTAATACTATATAACGCTACACGTTATAACGTAATACTGTATAACGCTACACGTTATATCGTAATACTGTATAACGCTTCACGTTATATCGCAATGCTATATAACGCTACACGTTATATCGTAATACTATATAACGCTACACGTTATATCGTATTACTATACAACGTTACTCGTTATAACGTAATACTATATGACGTTACACGTTATAACGTAATACTGTATGACGTAACACGTTATAACGTAATACTATATAACGGTACACGTTATAACGTAATACTATATAACGCTACACGTTATATCGTAATACTATATAACGTTACACGTTATAACGTAATACCATTTAACGTTACACGTTATATCGTAATAGTATATGACGTTACACGTTATATCGTAATACTATATGACGTTACACGTTATAACGTAGTACTACTTGACGTTACACGTTATAACGTAATACTATATAGCGTTACACGTTATATCGTAATACTATATGACGTTACACGTTATAACGTAATACTATATGACGTTACACGTTATAACGTAATACTATATAACGCTACACGTTATAGCGTAATACTATATAACGCTACACGTTATATCGTAATACTATATAACGTTACACGTTATAACGTAATACTATATAACGCTACACGTTATATCGTAATACTATATAACGTTACACGTTATAACGTATTACCATTTAACATTACATGCTATATCGTAATACTATATAGCGTTACACGTTATAACGTAATACTATATGACGTTACACGTCATAACGTAATACTATATGACGTTACACGTTATAACGTAATACTATATAACGCTACACGTTATAACGTAATACTATATGACGTTACACGTTATAACGTAATACTATATAACGCCACACGTTATAACGTAATACTATATAACGCTACACGTTATATCGTAATACTATATAACGTTACACGTTATATCGTAATACTATATAACGTTTCACGTTATAACGTAATACTATATGACGTTACACGTTATAACGTAATACTATATAACGCTGCACGTTATATCGTAATACTATATAACGTTACACGTTATAACGTAATACTATATAACGCTACACGTTATATCGTAATACTATATAACGTTACACGTTATAACGTATTACCATTTAACGTTCCATGTTATATCGTAATACTATATAGCGTTACGCGTTATATCGTAATACTATATGACGTTACACGTTATAACGTAATACTATATGACGTTACACGTTATAACGTAATACTATATAACGCTGCACGTTATAACGTAATACTATATGAAGTTACACGTTATAACGTAATACTATATGACGTTACACGTTATAACTTATTACTATATAGTGTTACACGTTGTACTGATATACGATATAACGTCATAGGTTACATTGTAATAGTAAATAACGTTACACGTTATAACGTAATACTATATAACGTTACACGTTATAACGTGATACTATATAACGTTACACGTTATAACGTAATACTATATGACGTTACACGTCATAACGTAATACTATATAACGTTCCACGTTATAACGTAATACTATATAACGCTAAACGTTATAACGTAATACTATATGACGTTACACGTTATAACGTAATACTTTATAACGCCACACGTTATAACGTAATACTATATAACGCTACACGTTATATCGTAATACTATATAACGTTACACGTTATATCGTAATACTATATAACGTTACACGTTATAACGTAATACTATATGACGTTACACGTTATAACGTAATACTATATAACGCTGCACGTTATATCGTAATACTATATAACGTTACACGTTATAACGTAATACTATATAACGCTACACGTTATATCGTAATACTATATAACGTTACACGTTATAACGTATTACCATTTAACGTTACATGCTATATCGTAATACTATATAGCGCTACACGTTATATCGTAATACTATATAACGTTACACGTTATAACGTATTACCATTTAACGTTACATGCTATATCGTAATACTATATAGCGTTACACGTTATAACGTAATACTATATGACGTTACACGTCATAACGTAATACTATATGACGTTACACGTTATAACGTAATACTATATAACGCTACACGTTATAACGTAATACTATATGACGTTACACGTTATAACGTAATACTATATGACGTTACACGTTATAACTTATTACTATATAGTGTTACACGTTGTACTGATATACGATATAACGTCATAGGTTACATTGTAATAGTAAATAACGTTACACGTTATAACGTAATACTATATAACGTTACACGTTATAACGTGATACTATATAACGTTACACGTTATAACGTAATACTATATGACGTTACACGTCATAACGTAATACTATATAACGTTCCACGTTATAACGTAATACTATATAACGCTAAACGTTATAACGTAATACTATATGACGTTACACGTTATAACGTAATACTTTATAACGCCACACGTTATAACGTAATACTATATAACGCTACACGTTATATCGTAATACTATATAACGTTACACGTTATATCGTAATACTATATAACGTTACACGTTATAACGTAATACTATATGACGTTACACGTTATAACGTAATACTATATAACGCTGCACGTTATATCGTAATACTATATAACGTTACACGTTATAACGTAATACTATATAACGCTACACGTTATATCGTAATACTATATAACGTTACACGTTATAACGTATTACCATTTAACGTTACATGCTATATCGTAATACTATATAGCGCTACACGTTATATCGTAATACTATATAACGTTACACGTTATAACGTATTACCATTTAACGTTACATGCTATATCGTAATACTATATAGCGTTACACGTTATAACGTAATACTATATGACGTTACACGTCATAACGTAATACTATATGACGTTACACGTTATAACGTAATACTATATAACGCTACACGTTATAACGTAATACTATATGACGTTACACGTTATAACGTAATACTATATGACGTTACACGTTATAACTTATTACTATATAATGTTACACGTTGTACTGATATACGATATAACGCCATAGGTTACATTGTAATAGTAAATAACGTTACACGTTATAGCGTAATACTATATAACCCTACACGTTATATCGTAATACTATATAACGTTACACGTTATAACGTAATACTATATAACGCTACACGTTATAACGTATTACCATTTAACGTTACATGTTATAACGTAATACTATATAACGTTACACGTTATAACGTAATACTATATGACGTTACACGTTATATCGTAATGCTATATAACGTTACACGTTATAACGTATTACCATTTAACGTTACATGTTATATCGTAATACTATATAGCGTTACACGTTATATCGTAATACTATATGACGTTACACGTTATAACGTAATACTATATGACGTTACACGTTATAACGTAATACTATATAACGCTACACGTTATAACGTAATACTATATAACGCTACACGTTATATCGTAATACTATATAACGTTAGACGTTATAACGTAATACTATATAGCGCTACACGTTATATCGTAATACTATATAACGTTACACGTTATAACGTAATACCATTTAACGTTACACGTTATAACGTAATACCATTTAACGTTGTATGTTATATCGTAATACTATATAGCGTTACACGTTATAACTTAATACTATATGACGTTACACGTTATAACGTAATACTACATAACGTTACACGTTATAACGTAATACTTTGTAACGTTACAAGTTATAACGTAATACTATACAACGTTACACGATGTACTGATATACAATGTAACGTTATACGTTACCACGCAACACTATATTCCGTCATAGGTTACATCGTAGTAGTAAATAACGTTACACTTTGTAACGTAATACTATATTACGTTGCACGTTATAACGTGATACTATATAACGTTACACGTTATAACGTAGTACTATATAACGTTACACGTTATAACGTTATACTATATAACGTTACACGTTATAACGTTATACTATAAAACGTTACACGTTATAACGTTATACTATAAAACGTTACACGTTATAACGTTATACTATATAACGTTACACGTTATAACGTAATACTATGCTACGTTACACGTTATAACGTAATACTATATAACGTTATACGTTACCTCGAAAAACTATATAGCGTCATAGGTCACATCGTAATACGAAGTAACGTTCTACGTTGTAACGTAATACTATATAAAGTTATATGTTATAACGTAATACTATATAACGCTACACGTCATATTGTAATTCTATATAATGTTACACGTTATAACGTATTACTATGTAACGTGACACGATATAACGTAAATCTATATAACGTTACACGATGTACTGATATACGATATAACGTTACACGTTACCACGCAACACTAGATACCGTCATAGGTTACATCGTAGTAGTAAATAACGTTACACGTTGTAACGTAATACAATATAACGTTACACGTTATAACGTAATACTATATAATGTTACACGTTGTACTGATATACGATATAACGTCATAGGTTACATTGTAATAGTAAATAACGTTACACGTTACAACGTAATACTATATAACGCTACACGTTATATCGTAATACTATATAACGCTACACGTTATATCGTAATGCTATATAACGCTACACGTTATATCGTAATACTATATAACGTTACACGTTATAACGTATTACCATTTAACGTTACATGTTATAACGTAATACTATATAACGGTACACGTTATAACGTAATACTATATGACGTTACACGTTATAACTTATTACTATATAATGTTACACGTTGTACTGATATACGATATAACGTCATAGGTTACATTGTAATAGTAAATAACGTTACACGTTATAACGTAATACTATATAACGCTGCACGTTATAACGTAATACTATATAACGCTACACGTTATATCGTAATACTTTATAACGTTACACGTTATAACGTAATACTATATAACGCTACACGTTATATCGTAATACTATATAACGTTACACGTTATAACGTATTACCATTTAACGTTACATGTTATAACGTAATACTATATAACGTTACACGTTATAACCTAATACTATGCAACGTTACACGTTATAACGTAACACTATGCAACGTTACACGTTATAACGTAATACTATATAACGTTATACGTTACCTCGCAAAACTATATAGCGTCATAGGTCACATCATAATACGAAGTAACGTTCTACGTTGTAACGTAATGCTATATGACGTTACACGTTATAACGTAATACTATATAACGCTACACGTTATAACGTAATACTATATGACGCTACACGATATAACGTAATACTGTATAACGCTACACGTTATATCGTAATACTGTATAACGCTACACGTTATATCGTAATACTGTATAACGCTACACGTTATATCGTAATACTATATAACGCTACACGTTATATCGTAATACTATATAACGCTACACGTTATATCGTATTACTATACAACGTTACTCGTTATAACGTAATACTATATGACGTTACACGTTATAACGTAATACTATATGACGTAACACGTTATAACGTAATACTATATAACGCTACACGTTATAACGTAATACTATGCAACGTTACACGTTATAACGTAACACTATGCAACGTTACACGTTATAACGTAATACTATATAACGTTATACGTTACCTCGCAAAACTATATAGCGTCATAGGTCACATCGTAATACGAAGTAACGTTCTACGTTGTAACGTAATACTATATAACGCTACACGTTATATCGTAATACTATATAACGTTACACGTTATAACGTAATACCATTTAACGTTACACGTTATATCGTACTAGTATATGACGTTACACGTTATATCGTAATACTATATGACGTTACACGTTATAACGTAATACTAAATGACGTTACACGTTATAACGTAATACTATACAACGTTACACGTTATAACGTAATACTATATAACGTTACACGTTATAACGTAATACTATATAACGTTACACGTTATAACGTATTACTATATAACGTTACACGTTATATCGTAATACTATAAAACCTTACACGTTATATCGCAATACTATATAACGTTACACGTTATATCGTAATACTATATGACGTTACACGTTATAACGTAATACTATATGACGCTACACGATATAACGTAATACTGTATAACGCTACACGTTATATCGTAATACTGTATAACGCTACACGTTATATCGTAATACTGTATAACGCTACACGTTATATCGTAATACTATATAACGCTACACGTTATATCGTAATACTATATAACGCTACACGTTATATCGTATTACTATACAACGTTACTCGTTATAACGTAATACTATATGACGTTACACGTTATAACGTAATACTATATGACGTAACACGTTATAACGTAATACTATATAACGCTACACGTTATAACGTAATACTATGCAACGTTACACGTTATAACGTAACACTATGCAACGTTACACGTTATAACGTAATACTATATAACGTTATACGTTACCTCGCAAAACTATATAGCGTCATAGGTCACATCGTAATACGAAGTAACGTTCTACGTTGTAACGTAATACTATATAACGCTACACGTTATATCGTAATACTATATAACGTTACACGTTATAACGTAATACCATTTAACGTTACACGTTATATCGTACTAGTATATGACGTTACACGTTATATCGTAATACTATATGACGTTACACGTTATAACGTAATACTAAATGACGTTACACGTTATAACGTAATACTATACAACGTTACACGTTATAACGTAATACTATATAACGTTACACGTTATAACGTAATACTATATAACGTTACACGTTATAACGTAATACTATATAACGTTACACGTTATAACGTATTACTATATAACGTTACACGTTATATCGTAATACTATAAAACCTTACACGTTATATCGCAATACTATATAACGTTACACGTTATATCGTAATACTATATGACGTTACACGTTATAACGTAATACTATATGACGTTACACGTTATAACGTCATACTATATGACGTTACACGTTATATCGTAATACTATATAACGTTACACGTTATAACGTCATACTATATGACGTTACACGTTATATCGTAATACTATATAACGTTACACGTTATAACGTAATACTATATGACGTTACACGTTATAACGTAATACTATATGACGTTACACGTTATATCGTAATGCTATATAGCGTTACACGTTATATCGTAATACTATATGACGTTACACGTTATAACGTAATACTATATGACGTTACACGTTATATCGTAATACTATATAGCGTTACACGTTATATCGTAATACTATATGACGTTACACGTTATAACGTAATACTATATGACGTTACACGTTATAACGTAATACTATATAACGCTACACGTTATAACGTAATACTATATAACGCTACACGTTATATCGTAATACTATATAACGTTACACGTTATAACGTAATACCCTTTAACGTTACACGTTATATCGTAATACTGTATAACGCTACACGTTATATCGTAATACTATATGACGTTACACGTTATAACGTAATACTATATGACGTTACACGTTATAACGTAATACTATATAACGCTACACGTTATAACGTAATACTATATAACGCTACACGTTATATCGTAATACTATATAACGTTACACGTTATAACGTAATACCCTTTAACATTACACGTTATATCGCAATACTATATAACGTTACACGTTATATCGTAATACTATATGACGTTACACGTTATAACGTAATACTATATGACGCTACACGATATAACGTAATACTGTATAACGCTACACGTTATATCGTAATACTGTATAACGCTACACGTTATATCGTAATACTGTATAACGCTACACGTTATATCGTAATACTATATAACGCTACACGTTATATCGTAATACTATATAACGCTACACGTTATATCGTATTACTATACAACGTTACTCGTTATAACGTAATACTATATGACGTTACACGTTATAACGTAATACTATATGACGTAACACGTTATAACGTAATACTATATAACGGTACACGTTATAACGTAATACTATATGACGTTACACGTTATAACTTATTACTATATAATGTTACACGTTGTACTGATATACGATATAACGTCATAGGTTACATTGTAATAGTAAATAACGTTACACGTTATAACGTAATACTATATAACGCTGCACGTTATAACGTAATACTATATAACGCTACACGTTATATCGTAATACTTTATAACGTTACACGTTATAACGTAATACTATATAACGCTACACGTTATATCGTAATACTATATAACGTTACACGTTATAACGTATTACCATTTAACGTTACATGTTATAACGTAATACTATATAACGTTACACGTTATAACCTAATACTATGCAACGTTACACGTTATAACGTAACACTATGCAACGTTACACGTTATAACGTAATACTATATAACGTTATACGTTACCTCGCAAAACTATATAGCGTCATAGGTCACATCGTAATACGAAGTAACGTTCTACGTTGTAACGTAATGCTATATGACGTTACACGTTATAACGTAATACTATATAACGCTACACGTTATAACGTAATACTATATGACGCTACACGATATAACGTAATACTGTATAACGCTACACGTTATATCGTAATACTGTATAACGCTACACGTTATATCGTAATACTGTATAACGCTACACGTTATATCGTAATACTATATAACGCTACACGTTATATCGTAATACTATATAACGCTACACGTTATATCGTATTACTATACAACGTTACTCGTTATAACGTAATACTATATGACGTTACACGTTATAACGTAATACTATATGACGTAACACGTTATAACGTAATACTATATAACGCTACACGTTATAACGTAATACTATGCAACGTTACACGTTATAACGTAACACTATGCAACGTTACACGTTATAACGTAATACTATATAACGTTATACGTTACCTCGCAAAACTATATAGCGTCATAGGTCACATCGTAATACGAAGTAACGTTCTACGTTGTAACGTAATACTATATAACGCTACACGTTATATCGTAATACTATATAACGTTACACGTTATAACGTAATACCATTTAACGTTACACGTTATATCGTACTAGTATATGACGTTACACGTTATATCGTAATACTATATGACGTTACACGTTATAACGTAATACTAAATGACGTTACACGTTATAACGTAATACTATACAACGTTACACGTTATAACGTAATACTATATAACGTTACACGTTATAACGTAATACTATATAACGTTACACGTTATAACGTATTACTATATAACGTTACACGTTATATCGTAATACTATAAAACCTTACACGTTATATCGCAATACTATATAACGTTACACGTTATATCGTAATACTATATGACGTTACACGTTATAACGTAATACTATATGACGCTACACGATATAACGTAATACTGTATAACGCTACACGTTATATCGTAATACTGTATAACGCTACACGTTATATCGTAATACTGTATAACGCTACACGTTATATCGTAATACTATATAACGCTACACGTTATATCGTAATACTATATAACGCTACACGTTATATCGTATTACTATACAACGTTACTCGTTATAACGTAATACTATATGACGTTACACGTTATAACGTAATACTATATGACGTAACACGTTATAACGTAATACTATATAACGCTACACGTTATAACGTAATACTATGCAACGTTACACGTTATAACGTAACACTATGCAACGTTACACGTTATAACGTAATACTATATAACGTTATACGTTACCTCGCAAAACTATATAGCGTCATAGGTCACATCGTAATACGAAGTAACGTTCTACGTTGTAACGTAATACTATATAACGCTACACGTTATATCGTAATACTATATAACGTTACACGTTATAACGTAATACCATTTAACGTTACACGTTATATCGTACTAGTATATGACGTTACACGTTATATCGTAATACTATATGACGTTACACGTTATAACGTAATACTAAATGACGTTACACGTTATAACGTAATACTATACAACGTTACACGTTATAACGTAATACTATATAACGTTACACGTTATAACGTAATACTATATAACGTTACACGTTATAACGTAATACTATATAACGTTACACGTTATAACGTATTACTATATAACGTTACACGTTATATCGTAATACTATAAAACCTTACACGTTATATCGCAATACTATATAACGTTACACGTTATATCGTAATACTATATGACGTTACACGTTATAACGTAATACTATATGACGTTACACGTTATAACGTCATACTATATGACGTTACACGTTATATCGTAATACTATATAACGTTACACGTTATAACGTCATACTATATGACGTTACACGTTATATCGTAATACTATATAACGTTACACGTTATAACGTAATACTATATGACGTTACACGTTATAACGTAATACTATATGACGTTACACGTTATATCGTAATGCTATATAGCGTTACACGTTATATCGTAATACTATATGACGTTACACGTTATAACGTAATACTATATGACGTTACACGTTATATCGTAATACTATATAGCGTTACACGTTATATCGTAATACTATATGACGTTACACGTTATAACGTAATACTATATGACGTTACACGTTATAACGTAATACTATATAACGCTACACGTTATAACGTAATACTATATAACGCTACACGTTATATCGTAATACTATATAACGTTACACGTTATAACGTAATACCCTTTAACGTTACACGTTATATCGTAATAGTATATGACGTTACACGTTATATCGTAATACTATATGACGTTACACGTTATAACGTAATACTATATAACGTTACACGTTATATCGTAATACTATAAAACCTTACACGTTATATCGCAATACTATGTAACGTTACACGTTATATCGTAATACTATATGACGTTACACGTTATAACGTACTACTATATGACGTTACACGTTATAACGTCATACTATATGACGTTACACGTTATATCGTAATAGTATATGACGTTACACGTTATATCGTAATACTATATGACGTTACACGTTATAACGTAATACTATATAACGTTACACGTTATATCGTAATACTATAAAACCTTACACGTTATAACGTAATACTATATAACGCTACACGTTATAACGTAATACTATATAACGCTACACGTTATATCGTAATACTATATAACGTTACACGTTATAACGTAATACTATATAACGCTACACGTTATATAGTAATACTATATAACGTTACACGTTATAACGTATTACCATTTAACGTTACAGGTTATATCGTAATACTATATAGCGTTACACGTTATAACGTAATACTATATGACGTTACACGTCATAACGTAATACTATATGACGTTACACGTTATAACGTAATACTAAATGACGTTACACGTTATAACGTAATACTATACAACGTTACACGTTATAACGTAATACTATATAACGTTACACGTTATAACGTAATACTATATTACGTTGCACGTTATAACGTGATACTATATAACGTTACACGTTATAACGTAGTACTATATAACGTTACACGTTATAACGTTATACTATATAACGTTACACGTTATAACGTTATACTATAAAACGTTACACGTTATAACGTTATACTATATAACGTTACACGTTATAACGTAATACTATG
Organism: Bombus sylvestris; assembly: GCA_911622165.2. Taxonomy (NCBI): domain Eukaryota; kingdom Metazoa; phylum Arthropoda; class Insecta; order Hymenoptera; family Apidae; genus Bombus; species Bombus sylvestris. The sequence continues at coordinate 7,531,701 of OU443149.1, read as the reverse complement.
CAACGTTACACGTTATAACGTAATACTATATAACGTTATACGTTACCTCGAAAAACTATATAGCGTCATAGGTCACATCGTAATACGAAGTAACGTTCTACGTTGTAACGTAATACTATATAAAGTTATATGTTATAACGTAATACTATATAACGCTACACGTCATATTGTAATTCTATATAATGTTACACGTTATAACGTATTACTATGTAACGTGACACGATATAACGTAAATCTATATAACGTTACACGATGTACTGATATACGATATAACGTTACACGTTACCACGCAACACTAGATACCGTCATAGGTTACATCGTAGTAGTAAATAACGTTACACGTTGTAACGTAATACAATATAACGTTACACGTTATAACGTAATACTATATAATGTTACACGTTGTACTGATATACGATATAACGTCATAGGTTACATTGTAATAGTAAATAACGTTACACGTTACAACGTAATACTATATAACGCTACACGTTATATCGTAATACTATATAACGCTACACGTTATATCGTAATGCTATATAACGCTACACGTTATATCGTAATACTATATAACGTTACACGTTATAACGTATTACCATTTAACGTTACATGTTATAACGTAATACTATATAACGGTACACGTTATAACGTAATACTATATGACGTTACACGTTATAACTTATTACTATATAATGTTACACGTTGTACTGATATACGATATAACGTCATAGGTTACATTGTAATAGTAAATAACGTTACACGTTATAACGTAATACTATATAACGCTGCGCGTTATAACGTAATACTATATAACGCTACACGTTATATCGTAATACTTTATAACGTTACACGTTATAACGTAATACTATATAACGCTACACGTTATATCGTAATACTATATAACGTTACACGTTATAACGTATTACCATTTAACGTTACATGTTATAACGTAATACTATATAACGTTACACGTTATAACCTAATACTATGCAACGTTACACGTTATAACGTAACACTATGCAACGTTACACGTTATAACGTAATACTATATAACGTTATACGTTACCTCGCAAAACTATATAGCGTCATAGGTCACATCGTAATACGAAGTAACGTTCTACGTTGTAACGTAATACTATATGACGTTACACGTTATAACGTAATACTATATAACGCTACACGTTATAACGTAATACTATATGACGCTACACGATATAACGTAATACTGTATAACGCTACACGTTATATCGTAATACTGTATAACGCTACACGTTATATCGTAATACTGTATAACGCTACACGTTATATCGTAATACTATATAACGCTACACGTTATATCGTAATACTATATAACGCTACACGTTATATCGTATTACTATACAACGTTACTCGTTATAACGTAATACTATATGACGTTACACGTTATAACGTAATACTATATGACGTAACACGTTATAACGTAACACTATATAACGCTACACGTTATAACGTAATACTATGCAACGTTACACGTTATAACGTAACACTATGCAACGTTACACGTTATAACGTAATACTATATAACGTTATACGTTACCTCGCAAAACTATATAGCGTCATAGGTCACATCGTAATACGAAGTAACGTTCTACGTTGTAACGTAATACTATATAACGCTACACGTTATATCGTAATACTATATAACGTTACACGTTATAACGTAATACCATTTAACGTTACACGTTATATCGTAATAGTATATGACGTTACACGTTATATCGTAATACTATATGACGTTACACGTTATAACGTAATACTAAATGACGTTACACGTTATAACGTAATACTATACAACGTTACACGTTATAACGTAATACTATATAACGTTACACGTTATAACGTAATACTATGTAACGTTACACGTTATAACGTATTACTATATAACGTTACACGTTATATCGTAATACTATAAAACCTTACACGTTATATCGCAATACTATATAACGTTACACGTTATATCGTAATACTATATGACGTTACACGTTATAACGTAATACTATATGACGTTACACGTTATAACGTCATACTATATGACGTTACACGTTATATCGTAATACTATATAACGTTACACGTTATAACGTCATACTATATGACGTTACACGTTATATCGTAATACTATATAACGTTACACGTTATAACGTAATACTATATGACGTTACACGTTATAACGTAATACTATATGACGTTACACGTTATATCGTAATGCTATATAGCGTTACACGTTATATCGTAATACTATATGACGTTACACGTTATAACGTAATACTATATGACGTTACACGTTATATCGTAATACTATATAGCGTTACACGTTATATCGTAATACTATATGACGTTACACGTTATAACGTAATACTATATGACGTTACACGTTATAACGTAATACTATATAACGCTACACGTTATAACGTAATACTATATAACGCTACACGTTATATCGTAATACTATATAACGTTACACGTTATATCGTAATACTATAAAACCTTACACGTTATATCGCAATACTATGTAACGTTACACGTTATATCGTAATACTATATGACGTTACACGTTATAACGTAATACTATATGACGTTACACGTTATAACGTCATACTATATGACGTTACACGTTATATCGTAATAGTATATGACGTTACACGTTATATCGTAATACTATATGACGTTACACGTTATAACGTAATACTATATAACGTTACACGTTATATCGTAATACTATAAAACCTTACACGTTATAACGTAATACTATATAACGCTACACGTTATAACGTAATACTATATAACGCTACACGTTATATCGTAATACTATATAACGTTACACGTTATAACGTAATACTATATAACGCTACACGTTATATCGTAATACTATATAACGTTACACGTTATAACGTATTACCATTTAACGTTACAGGTTATATCGTAATACTATATAGCGTTACACGTTATAACGTAATACTATATGACGTTACACGTCATAACGTAATACTATATGACGTTACACGTTATAACGTAATACTAAATGACGTTACACGTTATAACGTAATACTATACAACGTTACACGTTATAACGTAATACTATATAACGTTACACGTTATAACGTAATACTATATAACGTTACACGTTATAACGTATTACTATATAACGTTACACGTTATATCGTAATACTATAAAACCTTACACGTTATATCGCAATACTATATAACGTTACACGTTATATCGTAATACTATATGACGTTACACGTTATAACGTAATACTATATGACGTTACACGTTATAACGTCATACTATATGACGTTACACGTTATATCGTAATACTATATAACGTTACACGTTATAACGTCATACTATATGACGTTACACGTTATATCGTAATACTATATAACGTTACACGTTATAACGTAATACTATATGACGTTACACGTTATAACGTAATACTATATGACGTTACACGTTATATCGTAATGCTATATAGCGTTACACGTTATATCGTAATACTATATGACGTTACACGTTATAACGTAATACTATATGACGTTACACGTTATATCGTAATACTATATAGCGTTACACGTTATATCGTAATACTATATGACGTTACACGTTATAACGTAATACTATATGACGTTACACGTTATAACGTAATACTATATAACGCTACACGTTATAACGTAATACTATATAACGCTACACGTTATATCGTAATACTATATAACGTTACACGTTATAACGTAATACCCTTTAACGTTACACGTTATATCGTAATAGTATATGACGTTACACGTTATATCGTAATACTATATGACGTTACACGTTATAACGTAATACTATATGACGTTACACGTTATATCGTAATACTATATAGCGTTACACGTTATATCGTAATACTATATGACGTTACACGTTATAACGTAATACTATATGACGTTACACGTTATAACGTCATACTATATGACGTTACACGTTATATCGTAATACTATATAACGTTACACGTTATAACGTAATACTATATGACGTTACACGTTATAACATAATACTATATGACGTTACACGTTATATCGTAATACTATATAGCGTTACACGTTATATCGTTATACTATATGACGTTACACGTTATAACGCAATACTATATGACGTTACACGTTATATCGTAATACTATATAGCGTTACACGTTATATCGTAATACTATATGACGTTACACGTTATAACGTAATACTATATGACGTTACACGTTATAACGTAATACTATATAACGCTACACGTTATAACGTAATACTATATAACGCTACACGTTATATCGTAATACTATATAACGTTACACGTTATAACGTAATACTATATAACGCTACACGTTATATCGTAATACTATATAACGTTACACGTTATAACGTATTACCATTTAACGTTACAGGTTATATCGTAATACTATATAGCGTTACACGTTATAACGTAATACTATATGACGTTACACGTCATAACGTAATACTATATGACGTTACACGTTATAACGTAATACTATATAACGCTACACGTTATAACGTAATACTATATAACGCTGCACGTTATAACGTAATACTATATAACGCTGCACGTTATAACGTAATACTATATAACGCTGCACGTTATAACGTAATACTATATAACGCTGCACGTTATAACGTAATACTATATAACGTTACACGTTATAACGTAATACTATATAACGCTACACGTTATAACGTAATACTATATAACGCTACACGTTATATCGTAATACTATATAACGTTACACGTTATATCGTAATACTATATAACGTTACACGTTATAACGTAATACTATATAACGCTGCACGTTATAACGTAATACTATATAACGCTGCACGTTATAACGTAATACTATATAACGTTACACGTTATAACGTAATACTATATAACGCTACACGTTATAACGTAATACTATATAACGTTACACGTTATAACGTAATACTATATGACGTTACACGTTATATCGTAATGCTATATAACGTTACACGTTATAACGTATTACCATTTAACGTTACATGTTGTATCGTAATACTATATAGCGTTACACGTTATATCGTAATACTATATGACGTTACACGTTATAACGTAATACTATATGACGTTACACGTTATAACGTAATACTATATAACGCTACACGTTATAACGTAATACTATATAACGCTACACGTTATATTGTAATACTATATAAGGTTACACGTTATAACGTAATACTATATGACGTTACACGTTATAACGTAATACTAGATAGCGCTACACGTTATATCGTAATACTATATAACGTTACACGTTATAACGTAATACCATTTAACGTTACACGTTATAACGTAATACCATTTAACGTTGTATGTTATATCGTAATACTATATAGCGTTTCACGTTATAACTTAATACTATATGACGTTACACGTTATAACGTAATACTACATAACGTTACACGTTATAACGTAATACTTTGTAACGTTACAAGTTATAACGTAATACTATACAACGTTACACGATGTACTGATATACGATATAACGTTACACGTTACCACGCAACACTAGATACCGTCATAGGTTACATCGTAGTAGTAAAAAACGTTACACGTTGTAACGTAATACTATATAACGTTACACGTTATATCGCAATACTATGTAACGCTACACGTCATAATGTAATTCTATATAATGTTACACGTTATAACGTATTACTATGTAACGTGACACGATATAACGTAATACTATATAACGTTACACGATGTACTGATATACGATATAACGTTACACGTTACCACGCAACACTAGATACCGTCATAGGTTACATCGTAGTAGTAAAAAACGTTACACGTTGTAACGTAATACTATATAACGTTACACGTTATATCGCAATACTATGTAACGTTACACGTTATATCGTAATACTATATGACGTTACACGTTATAACGTAATACTATATGACGTTACACGTTATAACGTCATACTATATGACGTTACACGTTATATCGTAATACTATATAACGTTACACGTTATAACACAATACTATATGACGTTACACGTTATAACGTAATACTATATGACGTTACACGTTATATCGTAATACTATATAGCGTTACACGTTATATCGTTATACTATATGACGTTACACGTTATAACGTAATACTATATGACGTTACACGTTATATCGTAATACTATATAGCGTTACACGTTATATCGTAATACTATATGACGTTACACGTTATAACGTAATACTATATAACGCTACACGTTATATCGTAATACTATATAACGTTACACGTTATAACGTATTACCATTTAACGTTACAGGTTATATCGTAATACTATATAGCGTTACACGTTATAACGTAATACTATATGACGTTACACGTCATAACGTAATACTATATGACGTTACACGTCATAACGTAATACTATATGACGTTACACGTTATAACGTAATACTATATAACGCTACACGTTATAACGTAATACTATATAACGTTACACGTTATAACGTAATACTATATAACGCTACACGTTATAACGTAATACTATATAACGCTACACGTTATATCGTAATACTATATAACGTTACACGTTATAACGTAATACTATATAACGCTGCACGTTATAACGTAATACTATATAACGCTGCACGTTATAACGTAATACTATATGACGTTACACGTTATAACGTAATACTATATGACGTTACACGTTATAACTTATTACTATATAATGTTACACGTTGTACTGATATACGATATAACGCCATAGGTTACATTGTAATAGTAAATAACGTTACACGTTATAACGTAATACTATATAACGCTACACGTTATAACGTAATACTATATAACCCTACACGTTATATCGTAATACTATATAACGTTACACGTTATAACGTAATACTATATAACGCTACACGTTATAACGTATTACCATTTAACGTTACATGTTATAACGTAATACTATATAACGTTACACGTTATAACGTAATACTATATGACGTTACACGTTATATCGTAATGCTATATAACGTTACACGTTATAACGTATTACCATTTAACGTTACATGTTATATCGTAATACTATATAGCGTTACACGTTATATCGTAATACTATATGACGTTACACGTTATAACGTAATACTATATGACGTTACACGTTATAACGTAATACTATATAACGCTACACGTTATAACGTAATACTATATAGCGCTACACGTTATATTGTAATACTATATAAGGTTACACGTTATAACGTAATACTATATGACGTTACACGTTATAACGTAATACTATATAGCGCTACACGTTATATCGTAATACTATATAACGTTACACGTTATAACGTAATACCATTTAACGTTACACGTTATAACGTAATACCATTTAACGTTGTATGTTATATCGTAATACTATATAGCGTTTCACGTTATAACTTAATACTATATGACGTTACACGTTATAACGTAATACTACATAACGTTACACGTTATAACGTAATACTTTGTAACGTTACAAGTTATAACGTAATACTATACAACGTTACACGATGTACTGATATACGATGTAACGTTATACGTTACCACGCAACACTATATTCCGTCATAGGTTACATCGTAGTAGTAAATAACGTTACACTTTGTAACGTAATACTATATTACGTTGCACGTTATAACGTGATACTATATAACGTTACACGTTATAACGTAGTACTATATAACGTTACACGTTATAACGTTATACTATATAACGTTACACGTTATAACGTTATACTATAAAACGTTACACGTTATAACGTTATACTATATAACGTTACACGTTATAACGTAATACTATGCAACGTTACACGTTATAACGTAATACTATATAACGTTATACGTTACCTCGCAAAACTATATAGCGTCATAGGTCACATCGTAATACGAAGTAACGTTCTACGTTGTAACGTAATACTATATAAAGTTATATGTTATATCGTAATACTATATAACGCTACACGTCATAATGTAATTCTATATAATGTTACACGTTATAACGTATTACTATGTAACGTGACACGATATAACGTAATACTATATAACGTTACACGATGTACTGATATACGATATAACGTTACACGTTACCACGCAACACTAGATACCGTCATAGGTTACATCGTAGTAGTAAATAACGTTACACGTTGTAACGTAATACTATATAACGTTACACGTTATAACTTATTACTATATAATGTTACACGTTGTACTGATATACAATATAACGCCATAGGTTACATTGTAATAGTAAATAACGTTACACGTTATAACGTAATACTATATAACGCTACACGTTATAACGTAATACTATATAACCCTACACGTTATATCGTAATACTATATAACGTTACACGTTATAACGTAATACTATATAACGCTACACGTTATATCGTAATACTTTATAACGTTACACGTTATAACGTAATACTATATAACGCTACACGTTATATCGTAATACTATATAACGTTACACGTTATAACGTATTACCATTTAACGTTACATGTTATAACGTAATACTATATAACGCTACACGTTATAACGTATTACCATTTAACGTTACATGTTATAACGTAATACTATATAACGTTACACGTTATAACGTAATACTATATGACGTTACACGTTATATCGTAATGCTATATAACGCTACACGTTATATCGTAATACTATATAACGTTACACGTTATAACGTATTACCATTTAACGTTACATGTTATAACGTAATACTATATAACGCTACACGTTATAACGTATTACCATTTAACGTTACATGTTATAACGTAATACTATATAACGTTACACGTTATAACGTAATACTATATGACGTTACACGTTATAACGTAATACTACATAACGTTACACGTTATAACGTAATACTTTGTAACGTTACAAGTTATAACGTAATACTATACAACGTTACACGATGTACTGATATACGATGTAACGTTATACGTTACCACGCAACACTATATTCCGTCATAGGTTACATCGTAGTAGTAAATAACGTTACACTTTGTAACGTAATACTATATTACGTTGCACGTTATAACGTGATACTATATAACGTTACACGTTATAACGTAGTACTATATAACGTTACACGTTATAACGTTATACTATATAACGTTACACGTTATAACGTTATACTATAAAACGTTACACGTTATAACGTTATACTATATAACGTTACACGTTATAACGTAATACTATGCAACGTTACACGTTATAACGTAATACTATATAACGTTATACGTTACCTCGCAAAACTATATAGCGTCATAGGTCACATCGTAATACGAAGTAACGTTCTACGTTGTAACGTAATACTATATAAAGTTATATGTTATATCGTAATACTATATAACGCTACACGTCATAATGTAATTCTATATAATGTTACACGTTATAACGTATTACTATGTAACGTGACACGATATAACGTAATACTATATAACGTTACACGATGTACTGATATACGATATAACGTTACACGTTACCACGCAACACTAGATACCGTCATAGGTTACATCGTAGTAGTAAATAACGTTACACGTTGTAACGTAATACTATATAACGTTACACGTTATAACTTATTACTATATAATGTTACACGTTGTACTGATATACGATATAACGCCATAGGTTACATTGTAATAGTAAATAACGTTACACGTTATAACGTAATACTATATAACGCTACACGTTATAACGTAATACTATATAACCCTACACGTTATATCGTAATACTATATAACGTTACACGTTATAACGTAATACTATATAACGCTACACGTTATAACGTATTACCATTTAACGTTACATGTTATAACGTAATACTATATAACGTTACACGTTATAACGTAATACTATATGACGTTACACGTTATAACGTAATACTATATGACGTTACACGTTATAACGTAATACTATATAACGCTACACGTTATAACGTAATACTATATAACGCTACACGCTATATTGTAATACTATATAACGTTACACGTTATAACGTAATACTATATGACGTTACACGTTATAACGTAATACTATATAGCGCTACACGTTATATCGTAATACTATATAACGTTACACGTTATAACGTAATACCATTTAACGTTACACGTTATAACGTAATACCATTTAACGTTGTATGTTATATCGTAATACTATATAGCGTTTCACGTTATAACTTAATACTATATGACGTTACACGTTATAACGTAATACTACATAACGTTACACGTTATAACGTAATACTTTGTAACGTTACAAGTTATAACGTAATACTATACAACGTTACACGATGTACTGATATACGATGTAACGTTATACGTTACCACGCAACACTATATTCCGTCATAGGTTACATCGTAGTAGTAAATAACGTTACACTTTGTAACGTAATACTATATTACGTTGCACGTTATAACGTGATACTATATAACGTTACACGTTATAACGTAGTACTATATAACGTTACACGTTATAACGTTATACTATATAACGTTACACGTTATAACGTTATACTATATAACGTTACACGTTATAACGTTATACTATAAAACGTTACACGTTATAACGTTATACTATATAACGTTACACGTTATAACGTAATACTATGCAACGTTACACGTTATAACGTAATACTATATAACGTTATACGTTACCTCGCAAAACTATATAGCGTCATAGGTCACATCGTAATACGAAGTAACGTTCTACGTTGTAACGTAATACTATATGACGTTACACGTTATAACGTAATACTATATAACGCTACACGTTACAACGTAATACTATATAACGCTACACGTTATAACGTAATACTATATAACGCTACACGTTATAACGTAATACTGTATAACGCTACACGTTATATCGTAATACTGTATAACGTTACACGTTATAACGTAATACTATATAACGCTACACGTTATAACGTAATACTATATAACGCTACACGCTATATTGTAATACTATATAACGTTACACGTTATAACGTAATACTATATGACGTTACACGTTATAACGTAATACTATATAGCGCTACACGTTATATCGTAATACTATATAACGTTACACGTTATAACGTAATACCATTTAACGTTACACGTTATAACGTAATACCATTTAACGTTGTATGTTATATCGTAATACTATATAGCGTTTCACGTTATAACTTAATACTATATGACGTTACACGTTATAACGTAATACTACATAACGTTACACGTTATAACGTAATACTTTGTAACGTTACAAGTTATAACGTAATACTATACAACGTTACACGATGTACTGATATACGATGTAACGTTATACGTTACCACGCAACACTATATTCCGTCATAGGTTACATCGTAGTAGTAAATAACGTTACACTTTGTAACGTAATACTATATTACGTTGCACGTTATAACGTGATACTATATAACGTTACACGTTATAACGTAGTACTATATAACGTTACACGTTATAACGTTATACTATATAACGTTACACGTTATAACACAATACTATATGACGTTACACGTTATAACGTAATACTATATGACGTTACACGTTATATCGTAATACTATATAGCGTTACACGTTATATCGTTATACTATATGACGTTACACGTTATAACGTAATACTATATGACGTTACACGTTATATCGTAATACTATATAGCGTTACACGTTATATCGTAATACTATATGACGTTACACGTTATAACGTAATACTATATAACGCTACACGTTATATCGTAATACTATATAACGTTACACGTTATAACGTATTACCATTTAACGTTACAGGTTATATCGTAATACTATATAGCGTTACACGTTATAACGTAATACTATATGACGTTACACGTCATAACGTAATACTATATGACGTTACACGTCATAACGTAATACTATATGACGTTACACGTTATAACGTAATACTATATAACGCTACACGTTATAACGTAATACTATATAACGTTACACGTTATAACGTAATACTATATAACGCTACACGTTATAACGTAATACTATATAACGCTACACGTTATATCGTAATACTATATAACGTTACACGTTATAACGTAATACTATATAACGCTGCACGTTATAACGTAATACTATATAACGCTGCACGTTATAACGTAATACTATATGACGTTACACGTTATAACGTAATACTATATGACGTTACACGTTATAACTTATTACTATATAATGTTACACGTTGTACTGATATACGATATAACGCCATAGGTTACATTGTAATAGTAAATAACGTTACACGTTATAACGTAATACTATATAACGCTACACGTTATAACGTAATACTATATAACCCTACACGTTATATCGTAATACTATATAACGTTACACGTTATAACGTAATACTATATAACGCTACACGTTATAACGTATTACCATTTAACGTTACATGTTATAACGTAATACTATATAACGTTACACGTTATAACGTAATACTATATGACGTTACACGTTATATCGTAATGCTATATAACGTTACACGTTATAACGTATTACCATTTAACGTTACATGTTATATCGTAATACTATATAGCGTTACACGTTATATCGTAATACTATATGACGTTACACGTTATAACGTAATACTATATGACGTTACACGTTATAACGTAATACTATATAACGCTACACGTTATAACGTAATACTATATAGCGCTACACGTTATATTGTAATACTATATAAGGTTACACGTTATAACGTAATACTATATGACGTTACACGTTATAACGTAATACTATATAGCGCTACACGTTATATCGTAATACTATATAACGTTACACGTTATAACGTAATACCATTTAACGTTACACGTTATAACGTAATACCATTTAACGTTGTATGTTATATCGTAATACTATATAGCGTTTCACGTTATAACTTAATACTATATGACGTTACACGTTATAACGTAATACTACATAACGTTACACGTTATAACGTAATACTTTGTAACGTTACAAGTTATAACGTAATACTATACAACGTTACACGATGTACTGATATACGATGTAACGTTATACGTTACCACGCAACACTATATTCCGTCATAGGTTACATCGTAGTAGTAAATAACGTTACACTTTGTAACGTAATACTATATTACGTTGCACGTTATAACGTGATACTATATAACGTTACACGTTATAACGTAGTACTATATAACGTTACACGTTATAACGTTATACTATATAACGTTACACGTTATAACGTTATACTATAAAACGTTACACGTTATAACGTTATACTATATAACGTTACACGTTATAACGTAATACTATGCAACGTTACACGTTATAACGTAATACTATATAACGTTATACGTTACCTCGCAAAACTATATAGCGTCATAGGTCACATCGTAATACGAAGTAACGTTCTACGTTGTAACGTAATACTATATAAAGTTATATGTTATATCGTAATACTATATAACGCTACACGTCATAATGTAATTCTATATAATGTTACACGTTATAACGTATTACTATGTAACGTGACACGATATAACGTAATACTATATAACGTTACACGATGTACTGATATACGATATAACGTTACACGTTACCACGCAACACTAGATACCGTCATAGGTTACATCGTAGTAGTAAATAACGTTACACGTTGTAACGTAATACTATATAACGTTACACGTTATAACTTATTACTATATAATGTTACACGTTGTACTGATATACAATATAACGCCATAGGTTACATTGTAATAGTAAATAACGTTACACGTTATAACGTAATACTATATAACGCTACACGTTATAACGTAATACTATATAACCCTACACGTTATATCGTAATACTATATAACGTTACACGTTATAACGTAATACTATATAACGCTACACGTTATATCGTAATACTTTATAACGTTACACGTTATAACGTAATACTATATAACGCTACACGTTATATCGTAATACTATATAACGTTACACGTTATAACGTATTACCATTTAACGTTACATGTTATAACGTAATACTATATAACGCTACACGTTATAACGTATTACCATTTAACGTTACATGTTATAACGTAATACTATATAACGTTACACGTTATAACGTAATACTATATGACGTTACACGTTATATCGTAATGCTATATAACGTTACACGTTATATCGTAATACTATATAACGTTACACGTTATAACGTAATACCATTTAACGTTACACGTTATAACGTAATACCATTTAACGTTGTATGTTATATCGTAATACTATATAGCGTTTCACGTTATAACTTAATACTATATGACGTTACACGTTATAACGTAATACTACATAACGTTACACGTTATAACGTAATACTTTGTAACGTTACAAGTTATAACGTAATACTATACAACGTTACACGATGTACTGATATACGATGTAACGTTATACGTTACCACGCAACACTATATTCCGTCATAGGTTACATCGTAGTAGTAAATAACGTTACACTTTGTAACGTAATACTATATTACGTTGCACGTTATAACGTGATACTATATAACGTTACACGTTATAACGTAGTACTATATAACGTTACACGTTATAACGTTATACTATATAACGTTACACGTTATAACGTTATACTATAAAACGTTACACGTTATAACGTTATACTATATAACGTTACACGTTATAACGTAATACTATGCAACGTTACACGTTATAACGTAATACTATATAACGTTATACGTTACCTCGCAAAACTATATAGCGTCATAGGTCACATCGTAATACGAAGTAACGTTCTACGTTGTAACGTAATACTATATAAAGTTATATGTTATATCGTAATACTATATAACGCTACACGTCATAATGTAATTCTATATAATGTTACACGTTATAACGTATTACTATGTAACGTGACACGATATAACGTAATACTATATAACGTTACACGATGTACTGATATACGATATAACGTTACACGTTACCACGCAACACTAGATACCGTCATAGGTTACATCGTAGTAGTAAATAACGTTACACGTTGTAACGTAATACTATATAACGTTACACGTTATAACTTATTACTATATAATGTTACACGTTGTACTGATATACGATATAACGCCATAGGTTACATTGTAATAGTAAATAACGTTACACGTTATAACGTAATACTATATAACGCTACACGTTATAACGTAATACTATATAACCCTACACGTTATATCGTAATACTATATAACGTTACACGTTATAACGTAATACTATATAACGCTACACGTTATAACGTATTACCATTTAACGTTACATGTTATAACGTAATACTATATAACGTTACACGTTATAACGTAATACTATATGACGTTACACGTTATAACGTAATACTATATGACGTTACACGTTATAACGTAATACTATATAACGCTACACGTTATAACGTAATACTATATAACGCTACACGCTATATTGTAATACTATATAACGTTACACGTTATAACGTAATACTATATGACGTTACACGTTATAACGTAATACTATATAGCGCTACACGTTATATCGTAATACTATATAACGTTACACGTTATAACGTAATACCATTTAACGTTACACGTTATAACGTAATACCATTTAACGTTGTATGTTATATCGTAATACTATATAGCGTTTCACGTTATAACTTAATACTATATGACGTTACACGTTATAACGTAATACTACATAACGTTACACGTTATAACGTAATACTTTGTAACGTTACAAGTTATAACGTAATACTATACAACGTTACACGATGTACTGATATACGATGTAACGTTATACGTTACCACGCAACACTATATTCCGTCATAGGTTACATCGTAGTAGTAAATAACGTTACACTTTGTAACGTAATACTATATTACGTTGCACGTTATAACGTGATACTATATAACGTTACACGTTATAACGTAGTACTATATAACGTTACACGTTATAACGTTATACTATATAACGTTACACGTTATAACGTTATACTATATAACGTTACACGTTATAACGTTATACTATAAAACGTTACACGTTATAACGTTATACTATATAACGTTACACGTTATAACGTAATACTATGCAACGTTACACGTTATAACGTAATACTATATAACGTTATACGTTACCTCGCAAAACTATATAGCGTCATAGGTCACATCGTAATACGAAGTAACGTTCTACGTTGTAACGTAATACTATATGACGTTACACGTTATAACGTAATACTATATAACGCTACACGTTACAACGTAATACTATATAACGCTACACGTTATAACGTAATACTATATAACGCTACACGTTATAACGTAATACTGTATAACGCTACACGTTATATCGTAATACTGTATAACGTTACACGTTATAACGTAATACTATATAACGCTACACGTTATAACGTAATACTATATAACGCTACACGCTATATTGTAATACTATATAACGTTACACGTTATAACGTAATACTATATGACGTTACACGTTATAACGTAATACTATATAGCGCTACACGTTATATCGTAATACTATATAACGTTACACGTTATAACGTAATACCATTTAACGTTACACGTTATAACGTAATACCATTTAACGTTGTATGTTATATCGTAATACTATATAGCGTTTCACGTTATAACTTAATACTATATGACGTTACACGTTATAACGTAATACTACATAACGTTACACGTTATAACGTAATACTTTGTAACGTTACAAGTTATAACGTAATACTATACAACGTTACACGATGTACTGATATACGATGTAACGTTATACGTTACCACGCAACACTATATTCCGTCATAGGTTACATCGTAGTAGTAAATAACGTTACACTTTGTAACGTAATACTATATTACGTTGCACGTTATAACGTGATACTATATAACGTTACACGTTATAACGTAGTACTATATAACGTTACACGTTATAACGTTATACTATATAACGTTACACGTTATAACGTTATACTATAAAACGTTACACGTTATAACGTTATACTATATAACGTTACACGTTATAACGTAATACTATGCAACGTTACACGTTATAACGTAATACTATATAACGTTATACGTTACCTCGCAAAACTATATAGCGTCATAGGTCACATCGTAATACGAAGTAACGTTCTACGTTGTAACGTAATACTATATAAAGTTATATGTTATATCGTAATACTATATAACGCTACACGTCATAATGTAATTCTATATAATGTTACACGTTATAACGTATTACTATGTAACGTTACACGATATAACGTAATACTATATAACGTTACACGATGTACTGATATACGATATAACGTTACACGTTACCACGCAACACTAGATACCGTCATAGGTTACATCGTAGTAGTAAATAACGTTACACGTTGTAACGTAATACTATATAACGTTACACGTTATAACTTATTACTATATAATGTTACACGTTGTACTGATATACGATATAACGCCATAGGTTACATTGTAATAGTAAATAACGTTACACGTTATAACGTAATACTATATAACGCTACACGTTATAACGTAATACTATATAACCCTACACGTTATATCGTAATACTATATAACGTTACACGTTATAACGTAATACTATATAACGCTACACGTTATAACGTAATACTATATAACGCTACACGCTATATTGTAATACTATATAACGTTACACGTTATAACGTAATACTATATGACGTTACACGTTATAACGTAATACTATATAGCGCTACACGTTATATCGTAATACTATATAACGTTACACGTTATAACGTAATACCATTTAACGTTACACGTTATAACGTAATACCATTTAACGTTGTATGTTATATCGTAATACTATATAGCGTTTCACGTTATAACTTAATACTATATGACGTTACACGTTATAACGTAAGACTACATAACGTTACACGATATAACGTAATACTTTGTAACGTTACAAGTTATAACGTAATACTATACAACGTTACACGATGTACTGATATACGATGTAACGTTATACGTTACCACGCAACACTATATTCCGTCATAGGTTACATCGTAGTAGTAAATAACGTTACACTTTGTAACGTAATACTATATTACGTTGCACGTTATAACGTGATACTACATAACGTTACACGTTATAACGTAGTACTATATAACGTTACACGTTATAACGTTATACTATATAACGTTACACGTTATAACGTTATACTATATAACGTTACACGTTATAACGTTATACTATAAAACGTTACACGTTATAACGTTATACTATATAACGTTACACGTTATAACGTAATACTATGCAACGTTACACGTTATAACGTAATACTATATAACGTTATACGTTACCTCGCAAAACTATATAGCGTCATAGGTCACATCGTAATACGAAGTAACGTTCTACGTTGTAACGTAATACTATATGACGTTACACGTTATAACGTAATACTATATAACGCTACACGTTACAACGTAATACTATATAACGCTACACGTTATAACGTAATACTATATAACGCTACACGTTATAACGTAATACTGTATAACGCTACACGTTATATCGTAATACTGTATAACGTTACACGTTATAACGTAATACTATATAACGCTACACGTTATAACGTAATACTATATAACGCTACACGCTATATTGTAATACTATATAACGTTACACGTTATAACGTAATACTATATGACGTTACACGTTATAACGTAATACTATATAGCGCTACACGTTATATCGTAATACTATATAACGTTACACGTTATAACGTAATACCATTTAACGTTACACGTTATAACGTAATACCATTTAACGTTGTATGTTATATCGTAATACTATATAGCGTTTCACGTTATAACTTAATACTATATGACGTTACACGTTATAACGTAATACTACATAACGTTACACGTTATAACGTAATACTTTGTAACGTTACAAGTTATAACGTAATACTATACAACGTTACACGATGTACTGATATACGATGTAACGTTATACGTTACCACGCAACACTATATTCCGTCATAGGTTACATCGTAGTAGTAAATAACGTTACACTTTGTAACGTAATACTATATTACGTTGCACGTTATAACGTGATACTATATAACGTTACACGTTATAACGTAGTACTATATAACGTTACACGTTATAACGTTATACTATATAACGTTACACGTTATAACGTTATACTATAAAACGTTACACGTTATAACGTTATACTATATAACGTTACACGTTATAACGTAATACTATGCAACGTTACACGTTATAACGTAATACTATATAACGTTATACGTTACCTCGCAAAACTATATAGCGTCATAGGTCACATCGTAATACGAAGTAACGTTCTACGTTGTAACGTAATACTATATAAAGTTATATGTTATATCGTAATACTATATAACGCTACACGTCATAATGTAATTCTATATAATGTTACACGTTATAACGTATTACTATGTAACGTGACACGATATAACGTAATACTATATAACGTTACACGATGTACTGATATACGATATAACGTTACACGTTACCACGCAACACTAGATACCGTCATAGGTTACATCGTAGTAGTAAATAACGTTACACGTTGTAACGTAATACTATATAACGTTACACGTTATAACTTATTACTATATAATGTTACACGTTGTACTGATATACGATATAACGCCATAGGTTACATTGTAATAGTAAATAACGTTACACGTTATAACGTAATACTATATAACGCTACACGTTATAACGTAATACTATATAACCCTACACGTTATATCGTAATACTATATAACGTTACACGTTATAACGTAATACTATATAACGCTACACGTTATAACGTAATACTATATAACGCTACACGCTATATTGTAATACTATATAACGTTACACGTTATAACGTAATACTATATGACGTTACACGTTATAACGTAATACTATATAGCGCTACACGTTATATCGTAATACTATATAACGTTACACGTTATAACGTAATACCATTTAACGTTACACGTTATAACGTAATACCATTTAACGTTGTATGTTATATCGTAATACTATATAGCGTTTCACGTTATAACTTAATACTATATGACGTTACACGTTATAACGTAATACTACATAACGTTACAGGTTATAACGTAATACTTTGTAACGTTACAAGTTATAACGTAATACTATACAACGTTACACGATGTACTGATATACGATGTAACGTTATACGTTACCACGCAACACTATATTCCGTCATAGGTTACATCGTAGTAGTAAATAACGTTACACTTTGTAACGTAATACTATATTACGTTGCACGTTATAACGTGATACTATATAACGTTACACGTTATAACGTAGTACTATATAACGTTACACGTTATAACGTTATACTATATAACGTTACACGTTATAACGTTATACTATAAAACGTTACACGTTATAACGTTATACTATATAACGTTACACGTTATAACGTAATACTATGCAACGTTACACGTTATAACGTAATACTATATAACGTTATACGTTACCTCGCAAAACTATATAGCGTCATAGGTCACATCGTAATACGAAGTAACGTTCTACGTTGTAACGTAATACTATATAAAGTTATATGTTATATCGTAATACTATATAACGCTACACGTCATAATGTAATTCTATATAATGTTACACGTTATAACGTATTACTATGTAACGTGACACGATATAACGTAATACTATATAACGTTACACGATGTACTGATATACGATATAACGTTACACGTTACCACGCAACACTAGATACCGTCATAGGTTACATCGTAGTAGTAAATAACGTTACACGTTGTAACGTAATACTATATAACGTTACACGTTATAACTTATTACTATATAATGTTACACGTTGTACTGATATACGATATAACGCCATAGGTTACATTGTAATAGTAAATAACGTTACACGTTATAACGTAATACTATATAACGCTACACGTTATAACGTAATACTATATAACCCTACACGTTATATCGTAATACTATATAACGTTACACGTTATAACGTAATACTATATAACGCTACACGTTATAACGTATTACCATTTAACGTTACATGTTATAACGTAATACTATATAACGTTACACGTTATAACGTAATACTATATGACGTTACACGTTATAACGTAATACTATATGACGTTACACGTTATAACGTAATACTATATAACGCTACATGTTATAACGTAATACTATATAACGCTACACGCTATATTGTAATACTATATAACGTTACACGTTATAACGTAATACTATATGACGTTACACGTTATAACGTAATACTATATAGCGCTACACGTTATATCGTAGTACTATATAACGTTACACGTTATAACGTAATACCATTTAACGTTACACGTTATAACGTAATACCATTTAACGTTGTATGTTATATCGTAATACTATATAGCGTTTCACGTTATAACTTAATACTATATGACGTTACACGTTATAACGTAATACTACATAACGTTACACGTTATAACGTAATACTTTGTAACGTTACAAGTTATAACGTAATACTATACAACGTTACACGATGTACTGATATACGATGTAACGTTATACGTTACCACGCAACACTATATTCCGTCATAGGTTACATCGTAGTAGTAAATAACGTTACACTTTGTAACGTAATACTATATTACGTTGCACGTTATAACGTAGTACTATATAACGTTACACGTTATAACGTTATACTATATAACGTTACACGTTATAACGTTATACTATAAAACGTTACACGTTATAACGTTATACTATATAACGTTACACGTTATAACGTAATACTATGCAACGTTACACGTTATAACGTAATACTATATAACGTTATACGTTACCTCGCAAAACTATATAGCGTCATAGGTCACATCGTAATACGAAGTAACGTTCTACGTTGTAACGTAATACTATATAAAGTTATATGTTATATCGTAATACTATATAACGCTACACGTCATAATGTAATTCTATATAATGTTACACGTTATAACGTATTACTATGTAACGTGACACGATATAACGTAATACTATATAACGTTACACGATGTACTGATATACGATATAACGTTACACGTTACCACGCAACACTAGATACCGTCATAGGTTACATCGTAGTAGTAAATAACGTTACACGTTGTAACGTAATACTATATAACGTTACATGTTATAACTTAATACTATATAATGTTACACGTTGTACTGATATACGATATAACGTCATAGGTTACATTGTAATAGTAAATAACGTTACACGTTACAACGTAATACTATATAACGCTACACGTTATATCGTAATGCTATATAACGCTACACGTTATATCGTAATGCTATATAACGCTACACGTTATATCGTAATACCATATAACGTTACACGTTATAACGTATTACCATTTAACGTTACATGTTATAACGTAATACCATTTAACGTTGTATGTTATATCGTAATACTATATGACGTTACACGTTATATCGTAATACTATATAGCGTTACACGTTATATCGTAATACTATATGACGTTACACGTTATAACGTAATACTATATGACGTAACACGTTATAACGTAATACTATATAACGCTACACGTTATAACGTAATACTATATAACGCTACACGTTATATCGTAATACTATATAACGTTACACGTTATAACGTAATACCATTTAACGTTACACGTTATATCGTAATAGTATATGACGTTACATGTTATATCGTAATACTATATAACGCTACACGTTATATCGTATTACTATACAACGTTACTCGTTATAACGTAATACTATATGACGTTACACGTTATAACGTAATACTATATGACGTAACACGTTATAACGTAATACTATATAACGCTACACGTTATAACGTAATACTATATAACGCTACACGTTATATCGTAATACTATATAACGTTACACGTTATAACGTAATACCATTTAACGTTACACGTTATATCGTAATAGTATATGACGTTACATGTTATATCGTAATACTATATGACGTTACACGTTATATCGTAATACTATATAGCGTTACACGTTATATCGTAATACTATATGACGTTACACGTTATAACGTAATACTATATGACGTTACACGTTATATCGTAATACTATATAGCGTTACACATTATATCGTAATACTATATGACGTTACACGTTATAACGTAATACTACATGACGTTACACGTTATAACGTAATACTATATAACGCTACACGTTATAACGTAATACTATATAACGCTACACGTTATATCGTAATACTATATAACGTTAGACGTTATAACGTAATACTATATAGCGCTACACGTTATATCGTAATACTATATAACGTTACACGTTATAACGTAATACCATTTAACGTTACACGTTATAACGTAATACCATTTAACGTTGTATGTTATATCGTAATACTATATAGCGTTACACGTTATAACTTAATACTATATAACGCTACACGTTATATCGTAATACTATATAACGCTACACGTTATATCGTAATGCTATATAACGCTACACGTTATATCGTAATACTATATAACGTTACACGTTATAACGTATTACCATTTAACGTTACATGTTATAACGTAATACTATATAACGGTACACGTTATAACGTAATACTATATGACGTTACACGTTATAACTTATTACTATATAATGTTACACGTTGTACTGATATACGATATAACGTCATAGGTTACATTGTAATAGTAAATAACGTTACACGTTATAACGTAATACCATTTAACGTTACACGTTATAACGTATTACCATTTAACGTTACATGTTATAACGTAATACTATATAACGTTACACGTTATAACGTAATACTATATGACGTTACACGTTATAACGTAATAGTATATGACGTTACACGTTATAACGTAATACTATATAACGCTACATGTTATAACGTAATACTATATAACGCTACACGCTATATTGTAATACTATATAACGTTACACGTTATAACGTAATACTATATGACGTTACACGTTATAACGTAATACTATATAGCGCTACACGTTATATCGTAGTACTATATAACGTTACACGTTATAACGTAATACCATTTAACGTTACACGTTATAACGTAATACCATTTAACGTTGTATGTTATATCGTAATACTATATAGCGTTTCACGTTATAACTTAATACTATATGACGTTACACGTTATAACGTAATACTACATAACGTTACACGTTATAACGTAATACTTTGTAACGTTACAAGTTATAACGTAATACTATACAACGTTACACGATGTACTGATATACGATGTAACGTTATACGTTACCACGCAACACTATATTCCGTCATAGGTTACATCGTAGTAGTAAATAACGTTACACTTTGTAACGTAATACTATATTACGTTGCACGTTATAACGTAGTACTATATAACGTTACACGTTATAACGTTATACTATATAACGTTACACGTTATAACGTTATACTATAAAACGTTACACGTTATAACGTTATACTATATAACGTTACACGTTATAACGTAATACTATGCAACGTTACACGTTATAACGTAATACTATATAACGTTATACGTTACCTCGCAAAACTATATAGCGTCATAGGTCACATCGTAATACGAAGTAACGTTCTACGTTGTAACGTAATACTATATAAAGTTATATGTTATATCGTAATACTATATAACGCTACACGTCATAATGTAATTCTATATAATGTTACACGTTATAACGTATTACTATGTAACGTGACACGATATAACGTAATACTATATAACGTTACACGATGTACTGATATACGATATAACGTTACACGTTACCACGCAACACTAGATACCGTCATAGGTTACATCGTAGTAGTAAATAACGTGACACGTTGTAACGTAATACTATATAACGTTACATGTTATAACTTAATACTATATAATGTTACACGTTGTACTGATATACGATATAACGTCATAGGTTACATTGTAATAGTAAATAACGTTACACGTTACAACGTAATACTATATAACGCTACACGTTATATCGTAATGCTATATAACGCTACACGTTATATCGTAATGCTATATAACGCTACACGTTATATCGTAATACCATATAACGTTACACGTTATAACGTATTACCATTTAACGTTACATGTTATAACGTAATACCATTTAACGTTGTATGTTATATCGTAATACTATATGACGTTACACGTTATATCGTAATACTATATAGCGTTACACGTTATATCGTAATACTATATGACGTTACACGTTATAACGTAATACTATATGACGTAACACGTTATATCGTAATAGTATATGACGTTACATGTTATATCGTAATACTATATAACGCTACACGTTATATCGTATTACTATACAACGTTACTCGTTATAACGTAATACTATATGACGTTACACGTTATAACGTAATACTATATGACGTAACACGTTATAACGTAATACTATATAACGCTACACGTTATAACGTAATACTATATAACGCTACACGTTATATCGTAATACTATATAACGTTACACGTTATAACGTAATACCATTTAACGTTACACGTTATATCGTAATAGTATATGACGTTACATGTTATATCGTAATACTATATGACGTTACACGTTATATCGTAATACTATATAGCGTTACACGTTATATCGTAATACTATATGACGTTACACGTTATAACGTAATACTATATGACGTTACACGTTATATCGTAATACTATATAGCGTTACACGTTATATCGTAATACTATATGACGTTACACGTTATAACGTAATACTACATGACGTTACACGTTATAACGTAATACTATATAACGCTACACGTTATAACGTAATACTATATAACGCTACACGTTATATCGTAATACTATATAACGTTAGACGTTATAACGTAATACTATATAGCGCTACACGTTATATCGTAATACTATATAACGTTACACGTTATAACGTAATACCATTTAACGTTACACGTTATAACGTAATACCATTTAACGTTGTATGTTATATCGTAATACTATATAGCGTTACACGTTATAACTTAATACTATATAACGCTACACGTTATATCGTAATACTATATAACGCTACACGTTATATCGTAATGCTATATAACGCTACACGTTATATCGTAATACTATATAACGTTACACGTTATAACGTATTACCATTTAACGTTACATGTTATAACGTAATACTATATAACGGTACACGTTATAACGTAATACTATATGACGTTACACGTTATAACTTATTACTATATAATGTTACACGTTGTACTGATATACGATATAACGTCATAGGTTACATTGTAATAGTAAATAACGTTACACGTTATAACGTAATACTATATAACGCTACACGTTATAACGTAATACTATATAACGCTACACGTTATATCGTAATACTTTATAACGTTACACGTTATAACGTAATACTATATAACGCTACACGTTATATCGTAATACTTTATAACGTTACACGTTATAACGTAATACTATATAACGCTACACGTTATATCGTAATACTATATAACGTTACACGTTATAACGTATTACCATTTAACGTTACATGTTATAACGTAATACTATATAACGTTACACGTTATAACGTAATACTATGCAACGTTACACGTTATAACGTAATACTATGCAACGTTACACGTTATAACGTAATACTATATAACGTTATACGTTACCTCGCAAAACTATATAGCGTCATAGGTCACATCGTAATACGAAGTAACGTTCTACGTTGTAACGTAATACTATATGACGTTACACGTTATAACGTAATACTATATAACGCTACACGTTATAACGTAATACTATATAACGCTACACGTTATAACGTAATACTATATAACGTTACACGTTATAACGTAATACTATATGACGTTACACGTTATATCGTAATGCTATATATCGTTACACGTTATAACGTATTACCATTTAACGTTACATGTTATATCGTAATACTATATAGCGTTACACGTTATATCGTAATACTAAATGACGTTACACGTTATAACGTAATACTATATGACGTTACACGTTATAACGTAATACTATATAACGCTACACGTTATAACGTAATACTATATAACGCTACACGTTATAACGTAATACTATATAACGCTACACGTTATATTGTAATACTATATAACGTTACACGTTATAACGTAATACTATATGACGTTACACGTTATAACGTAATACTATATAACGTTACACGTTATAACGTAATACCATTTAACGTTACACGTTATAACGTAATACCATTTAACGTTGTATGTTATATCGTAATACTATACAGCGTTACACGTTATAACTTAATACTATATGACGTTACACGTTATAACGTAATACTACATAACGTTACACGTTATAACGTAATACTTTGTAACGTTACAAGTTATAACGTAATACTGTACAACGTTACACGATGTACTGATATACGAAGTAACGTTATACGTTACCACGCAACACTATATTCCGTCATAGGTTACATCGTAGTAGTAAATAACGTTACACTTTGTAACGTAATACTATATCACGTTGCACGTTATAACGTGATACTATATCACGTTACACGTTATAACGTAGTACTATATAACGTTACACGTTATAACGTTATACTATATAACGTTACACGTTATAACGTAGTACAATATAACGTTACACGTTATAACGTTATACTATATAACGTTACACGTTATAACGTAATACTATATAACGCTACACGTTATAACGTAATACTATATAACGCTACACGTTATATCGTAATACTAAATGACGTTACACGTTATAACGTAATACTAAATGACGTTACACGTTATAACGTAATACTATATGACGTTACATGTTATATCGTAATACTATATAGCGTTACACGTTATATCGTAATACTACATAACGCTACACGTTATATCGTAATGCTATATAACGCTACACGTTATATCGTAATGCTATATAACGCTACACGTTATATCGTAATACTATATAACGCTACACGTTATATCGTAATACTATACAACGTTACTCGTTATATCGTATTACTATACAACGTTACTCGTTATATCGTAATACTATATAGCGTTACACGTTATAACGTAATACCATTTAACGTTACACGTTATATCGTAATACTATATGACGTTACACGTTATAACGTAATACTATATGACGTTACACGTTATAACGTAATACTATATAACGCTACACGTTATAACGTAATACTATATAACGCTACACGTTATATCGTAATACTATATAACGTTACACGTTATAACGTAATACTATATAACGCTACACGTTATATCGTAATACTATATAACGTTACACGTTATAACGCATTACCATTTAACGTTACATGTTATATCGTAATACTATATAGCGTTACACGTTATAACGTAATACTATATGACGTTACACGTCATAACGTAATACTATATGACGTTACACGTTGTAACGTAATACTATATAACGCTACACGTTATAACGTAATACTATATGACGTTACGCGTTATAACGTAATACTATATAACGCTACACGTTATAACGTAATACTATATAACGCTACACGTTATAACGTAATACTGTATAACGCTACACGTTATATCGTAATACTATATAACGTTACACGTTATAACGTAATACCGTTTAACGTTGCATGTTATATCGTAATACTATATGACGTTACACGTTATATCGTAATACTATATAGCGTTACACGTTATATCGTAATACTATATGACGTTACACGTTATAACGTAATACTATATGACGTTACACGTTATAACGTAATACTATATAACGCTACACGTTATAACGTAATACTATATAACGCTACACGTTATATCGTAATACTATATAACGTTACACGTTATAACGTAATACTATATAACGCTACACGTTATATCGTAATACTATATAACGTTACACGTTATAACGTATTACCATTTAACGTTACACGTTATATCGTAATACTATATGACGTTACACGTTATAACGTAATACTATATGACGTTACACGTTATAACGTAATACTATATAACGCTACACGTTATAACGTAATACTATATAACGCTACACGTTATATCGTAATACTATATAACGTTACACGTTATAACGTAATACCATTTAACGTTACACGTTATATCGTAATAGTATATGACGTTACACGTTATATCGTAATACTATATGACGTTACACGTTATAACGTAATACTAAATGACGTTACACGTTATAACGTAATACTATACAACGTTACACGTTATAACGTAATACTATATAACGTTACACGTTATAACGTAATACTATATAACGTTACACGTTATAACGTAATACTATATAACGTTACACGTTATATCGTAATACTATAAAACCTTACACGTTATATCGCAATACTATATAACGTTACACGTTATATCGTAATACTATATGACGTTAAACGTTATAACGTAATACTATATGACGTTATACGTTATAACGTCATACTATATGACGTTACACGTTATATCGTAATACTATATAACGTTACACGTTATAACGTAATACTATATGACGTTACACGTTATAACGTAATACTATATAACGCTACACGTTATATCGTAATACTATATAACGTTACACGTTATAACGTATTACCATTTAACGTTACAGGTTATATCGTAATACTATATAACGCTACACGTCATATCGTAATACTATATAACGTTACACGTTATAACGTATTACCATTTAACGTTACATGTTATATCGTAATACTATATGACGTTACACGTCATAACGTAATACTATATGACGTTACACGCTATAACGTAATACTATATAACGTTACACGTTATAACGTAATACTATATGACGTTACACGTTATAACGTAATACTATATAACGCTACACGTTATATCGTAATACTATATAACGTTACACGTTATAACGTATTACCATTTAACGTTACATGTTATATCGTAATACTATATGACGTTACACGTCATAACGTAATACTATATGACGTTACACGTCATAACGTAATACTATATGACGTTACACGCTATAACGTAATACTATATAACGCTACACGTTATAACGTAATACTATATGACGTTACACGTTATAACGTAATACTATATGACGTTACACGTTATAACGTAATACTATATAACGCTACACGTTATAACGTAATACTATATAACGCTACACGTTATAACGTAATACTATATAACGCTACACGTTATATCGTTATACTATATAACGTTACACGTTATAACGTAATACTATATAACGCTGCACGTTATAACGTAATACTATATAACGCTGCACGTTATAACGTAATACTATATGACGTTACACGTTATAACGTAATACTATATGACGTTACACGTTATAACTTATTACTATATAATGTTACACGTTGTACTGATATACGATATAACGCCATAGGTTACATTGTAATAGTAAATAACGTTACACGTTATAACGTAATACTATATAACGCTACACGTTATAACGTAATACTATATAACCCTACACGTTATAACGTATTACCATTTAACGTTACATGTTATAACGTAATACCATATAACGTTACACGTTATAACGTATTACCATTTAACGTTACATGTTATAACGTAATACTATATGACGCTGCACGTTATAACGTAATACTATATGACGTTACACGTTATAACGTATTACTGTGTAACGTGACACGATATAACGTAATACTATATAACGTTACACGATGTACTGATATACGATATAACGTTACACGTTACCACGCAACACTAGATACCGTCATAGCTTACATCGTAGTAGTAAATAACGTTACACGTTGTAACGTAATACTATATAACGTTACACGTTATAACGTAATACTATATAATGTTACACGTTGTACTGATATACGATAGAACGTCATAGGTTACATTGTAATAGTAAATAACGTTACACGTTACAACGTAATACTATATAACGCTACACGTTATATCGTAATACTATATAACGCTACACGTTATATCGTAATGCTATATAACGCTACACGTTATATCGTAATACTATATAACGTTACACGTTATAACGTATTACCATTTAACGTTACATGTTATAACGTAATACTATATAACGGTACACGTTATAACGTAATACTATATGACGTTACACGTTATAACTTATTACTATATAATGTTACACGTTGTACTGATATACGATATAACGTCATAGGTTACATTGTAATAGTAAATAACGTTACACGTTATAACGTAATACTATATAACGCTACACGTTATAACGTAATACTTTATAACGCTACACGTTATAACGTAATACTATGCAACGTTATACGTTACCTCGCAAAACTATATAGCGTCATAGGTCACATCGTAATACGAAGTAACGTTCTACGTTGTAACGTAATACTATATAAACTTATATGTTATAACGTAATACTATATGACGTTACACGTTATAACGTAGTACTCTATAACGTTACACGATATAACGTAATACTATATGACGTTACACGTTATAACGTAATACTATATGACGTTACACGTTATAACTTATTACTATATAATGTTACACGTTGTACTGATATACGATATAACGCCATAGGTTACATTGTAATAGTAAATAACGTTACACGTTATAACGTAATACCATTTAACGTTACACGTTATAACGTAATACCATTTAACGTTGTATGTTATATCGTAATACTATATAGCGTTACACGTTATAACTTAATACTATATGACGTTACACGTTATAACGTTATACTATAAAACGTTACACGTTATAACGTTATACTATATAACGTTACACGTTATAACGTAATACTATGCAACGTTACACGTTATAACGTAATACTATATAACGTTATACGTTACCTCGCAAAACTATATAGCGTCATAGGTCACATCGTAATACGAAGTAACGTTCTACGTTGTAACGTAATACTATATAAACTTATATGTTATAACGTAATACTATATGACGTTACACGTTATAACGTAGTACTCTATAACGTTACACGTTATAACGTTATACTATATAACGTTACACGATGTAGTGATATACGATATAACGTTACACGTTACCACGCAACACTAGATACCGTCATAGGTTACATCGTAGTAGTAAATAACGTTACACGTTGTAACGTAATACTATATAACGTTACATGTTATAACGTAATTCTATATAATGTTACACGTTATAACGTATTACTATGTAACGTGACACGATATAACGTAATACTATATAACGTTACACGATGTACTGATATACGATATAACGTTACACGTTACCACGCAACACTAGATACCGTCATAGGTTACATCGTAGTAGTAAATAACGTTACACGTTACAACGTAATACTATATAACGCTACACGTTATATCGTAATACTATATAACGCTACACGTTATATCGTAATGCTATATAACGCTACACGTTATATCGTAATACTATATAACGTTACACGTTATAACGTATTACCATTTAACGTTACATGTTATAACGTAATACTATATAACGGTACA
Organism: Bombus sylvestris; assembly: GCA_911622165.2. Classification (NCBI taxonomy): domain Eukaryota; kingdom Metazoa; phylum Arthropoda; class Insecta; order Hymenoptera; family Apidae; genus Bombus; species Bombus sylvestris. The sequence continues at coordinate 7,498,991 of OU443149.1, read as the reverse complement.
CGTTATAACGTAATACTATATGACGTTACACGTTATAACTTATTACTATATAATGTTACACGTTGTACTGATATACGATATAACGTCATAGGTTACATTGTAATAGTAAATAACGTTACACGTTATAACGTAATACTATATAACGCTACACGTTATAACGTAATACTATATAACGCTACACGTTATATCGTAATACCTTATAACGTTACACGTTATAACGTAATACTATATAACGCTACACGTTATATCGTAATACTATATAACGTTACACGTTATAACGTATTACCATTTAACGTTACATGTTATAACGTAATACTATATAACGTTACACGTTATAACGTAATACTATATGACGTTACACGTTATATCGTAATGCTATATATCGTTACACGTTATAACGTATTACCATTTAACGTTACATGTTATATCGTAATACTATATAGCGTTACACGTTATATCGTAATACTAAATGACGTTACACGTTATAACGTAATACTATATGACGTTACACGTTATAACGTAATACTATATAACGCTACACGTTATAACGTAATACTATATAACGCTACACGTTATAACGTAATACTATATAACGCTACACGTTATATTGTAATACTATATAACGTTACACGTTATAACGTAATACTATATGACGTTACACGTTATAACGTAATACTATATAACGTTACACGTTATAACGTAATACCATTTAACGTTACACGTTATAACGTAATACCATTTAACGTTGTATGTTATATCGTAATACTATACAGCGTTACACGTTATAACTTAATACTATATGACGTTACATGTTATAACGTAATACTACATAACGTTACACGTTATAACGTAATACTTTGTAACGTTACAAGTTATAACGTAATACTGTACAACGTTACACGATGTACTGATATACGAAGTAACGTTATACGTTACCACGCAACACTATATTCCGTCATAGGTTACATCGTAGTAGTAAATAACGTTACACTTTGTAACGTAATACTATATCACGTTGCACGTTATAACGTGATACTATATAACGTTACACGTTATAACGTAGTACTATATAACGTTACACGTTATAACGTTATACTATATAACGTTACACGTTATAACGTAGTACAATATAACGTTACACGTTATAACGTTATACTATATAACGTTACACGTTATAACGTAATACTATATAACGCTACACGTTATAACGTAATACTATATAACGCTACACGTTATATCGTAATACTAAATGACGTTACACGTTATAACGTAATACTAAATGACGTTACACGTTATAACGTAATACTATATGACGTTACATGTTATATCGTAATACTATATAGCGTTACACGTTATATCGTAATACTACATAACGCTACACGTTATATCGTAATGCTATATAACGCTACACGTTATATCGTAATGCTATATAACGCTACACGTTGTATCGTAATACTATATAACGCTACACGTTATATCGTAATACTATACAACGTTACTCGTTATATCGTATTACTATACAACGTTACTCGTTATATCGTAATACTATATAGCGTTACACGTTATAACGTAATACCATTTAACGTTACACGTTATATCGTAATACTATATGACGTTACACGTTATAACGTAATACTATATGACGTTACACGTTATAACGTAATACTATATAACGCTACACGTTATAACGTAATACTATATAACGCTACACGTTATATCGTAATACTATATAACGTTACACGTTATAACGTAATACTATATAACGCTACACGTTATATCGTAATACTATATAACGTTACACGTTATAACGCATTACCATTTAACGTTACATGTTATATCGTAATACTATATAGCGTTACACGTTATAACGTAATACTATATGACGTTACACGTCATAACGTAATACTATATGACGTTACACGTTGTAACGTAATACTATATAACGCTACACGTTATAACGTAATACTATATGACGTTACGCGTTATAACGTAATACTATATAACGCTACACGTTATAACGTAATACTATATAACGCTACACGTTATAACGTAATACTGTATAACGCTACACGTTATATCGTAATACTATATAACGCTACACGTTATATCGTAATAGTATATAACGTTACACGTTATAACGTCATACTATATAACGCTACACGTTATATCGTAATACTATATAACGTTACACGTTATAACGTATTACCATTTAACGTTACATGTTATATCGTAATACTATATAGCGTTACACGTTATAACGTAATACTATATGACGTTACACGTCATAACGTAATACTATATGACGTTACACGTTATAACGTAATACTATATAACGCTACACGTTATAACGTAATACTATACAACGTTACTCGTTATATCGTATTACTGTACAACGTTACTCGTTATAACGTAATACTATATGACGTTACACGTTATAACGTAATACTATATGACGTAACACGTTCTAACGTAATACTATATAACGCTACACGTTATAACGTAATACTATATAACGCTACACGTTATATCGTAATACTATATAACGTTACACGTTATAACGTAATACCATTTAACGTTACACGTTATAACGTATTACCATTTAACGTTACAGGTTATATCGTAATACTATATAACGCTACACGTTATATCGTAATACTATATAACGTTACACGTTATAACGTATTACCATTTAACGTTACATGTTATATCGTAATACTATATGACGTTACACGTCATAACGTAATACTATATGACGTTACACGCTATAACGTAATACTATATAACGTTACACGTTATAACGTAATACTATATGACGTTACACGTTATAACGTAATACTATATAACGCTACACGTTATATCGTAATACTATATAACGTTACACGTTATAACGTATTACCATTTAACGTTACATGTTATATCGTAATACCATATGACGTTACACGTCATAACGTAATACTATATGACGTTACACGCTATAACGTAATACTATATAACGCTACACGTTATAACGTAATACTATATGACGTTACACGTTATAACGTAATACTATATGACGTTACACGTTATAACGTAATACTATATAACGCTACACGTTATAACGTAATACTATATAACGCTACACGTTATAACGTAATACTATATAACGCTACACGTTATATCGTTATACTATATAACGTTACACGTTATAACGTAATACTATATAACGCTGCACGTTATAACGTAATACTATATAACGCTGCACGTTATAACGTAATACTATATGACGTTACACGTTATAACGTAATACTATATGACGTTACACGTTATAACTTATTACTATATAATGTTACACGTTGTACTGATATACGATATAACGCCATAGGTTACATTGTAATAGTAAATAACGTTACACGTTATAACGTAATACTATATAACGCTACACGTTATAACGTAATACTATATAACCCTACACGTTATAACGTATTACCATTTAACGTTACATGTTATAACGTAATACTATATAACGTTACACGTTATAACGTATTACCATTTAACGTTACATGTTATAACGTAATACTATATGACGCTGCACGTTATAACGTAATACTATATGACGTTACACGTTATAACGTATTACTGTGTAACGTGACACGATATAACGTAATACTATATAACGTTACACGATGTACTGATATACGATATAACGTTACACGTTACCACGCAACACTAGATACCGTCATAGCTTACATCGTAGTAGTAAATAACGTTACACGTTGTAACGTAATACTATATAACGTTACACGTTATAACGTAATACTATATAACGCTACACGTTATAACGTAATACTATATAACGCTACACGTTATATCGTAATACTATATAACGTTAGACGTTATAACGTAATACTATATAGCGCTACACGTTATATCGTAATACTATATAACGTTACACGTTATAACGTAATACCATTTAACGTTACACGTTATAACGTAATACCATTTAACGTTGTATGTTATATCGTAATACTATATAGCGTTACACGTTATAACTTAATACTATATAACGCTACACGTTATATCGTAATACTATATAACGCTACACGTTATATCGTAATGCTATATAACGCTACACGTTATATCGTAATACTATATAACGTTACACGTTATAACGTATTACCATTTAACGTTACATGTTATAACGTAATACTATATAACGGTACACGTTATAACGTAATACTATATGACGTTACACGTTATAACTTATTACTATATAATGTTACACGTTGTACTGATATACGATATAACGTCATAGGTTACATTGTAATAGTATATAACGTTACACGTTATAACGTAATACTATATAACGCTACACGTTATAACGTAATACTATATAACGCTACACGTTATATCGTAATACTTTATAACGTTACACGTTATAACGTAATACTATATAACGCTACACGTTATATCGTAATACTTTATAACGTTACACGTTATAACGTAATACTATATAACGCTACACGTTATATCGTAATACTATATAACGTTACACGTTATAACGTATTACCATTTAACGTTACATGTTATAACGTAATACTATATAACGTTACACGTTATAACGTAATACTATGCAACGTTACACGTTATAACGTAATACTATGCAACGTTACACGTTATAACGTAATACTATATAACGTTATACGTTACCTCGCAAAACTATATAGCGTCATAGGTCACATCGTAATACGAAGTAACGTTCTACGTTGTAACGTAATAGTATATGACGTTACACGTTATAACGTAATACTATATAACGCTACACGTTATAACGTAATACTATATAACGCTACACGTTATAACGTAATACTATATAACGTTACACGTTATAACGTAATACTATATGACGTTACACGTTATATCGTAATGCTATATATCGTTACACGTTATAACGTATTACCATTTAACGTTACATGTTATATCGTAATACTATATAGCGTTACACGTTATATCGTAATACTAAATGACGTTACACGTTATAACGTAATACTATATGACGTTACACGTTATAACGTAATACTATATAACGCTACACGTTATAACGTAATACTATATAACGCTACACGTTATAACGTAATACTATATAACGCTACACGTTATATTGTAATACTATATAACGTTACACGTTATAACGTAATACTATATGACGTTACACGTTATAACGTAATACTATATAACGTTACACGTTATAACGTAATACCATTTAACGTTACACGTTATAACGTAATACCATTTAACGTTGTATGTTATATCGTAATACTATACAGCGTTACACGTTATAACTTAATACTATATGACGTTACACGTTATAACGTAATACTACATAACGTTACACGTTATAACGTAATACTTTGTAACGTTACAAGTTATAACGTAATACTGTACAACGTTACACGATGTACTGATATACGAAGTAACGTTATACGTTACCACGCAACACTATATTCCGTCATAGGTTACATCGTAGTAGTAAATAACGTTACACTTTGTAACGTAATACTATATCACGTTGCACGTTATAACGTGATACTATATAACGTTACACGTTATAACGTAGTACTATATAACGTTACACGTTATAACGTTATACTATATAACGTTACACGTTATAACGTAGTACAATATTACGTTACACGTTATAACGTTATACTATATAACGTTACACGTTATAACGTAATACTATATAACGCTACACGTTATAACGTAATACTATATAACGCTACACGTTATATCGTAATACTAAATGACGTTACACGTTATAACGTAATACTAAATGACGTTACACGTTATAACGTAATACTATATGACGTTACATGTTATATCGTAATACTATATAGCGTTACACGTTATATCGTAATACTACATAACGCTACACGTTATATCGTAATGCTATATAACGCTACACGTTATATCGTAATGCTATATAACGCTACACGTTATATCGTAATACTATATAACGCTACACGTTATATCGTAATACTATACAACGTTACTCGTTATATCGTATTACTATACAACGTTACTCGTTATATCGTAATACTATATAGCGTTACACGTTATAACGTAATACCATTTAACGTTACACGTTATATCGTAATACTATATGACGTTACACGTTATAACGTAATACTATATGACGTTACACGTTATAACGTAATACTATATAACGCTACACGTTATAACGTAATACTATATAACGCTACACGTTATATCGTAATACTATATAACGTTACACGTTATAACGTAATACTATATAACGCTACACGTTATATCGTAATACTATATAACGTTACACGTTATAACGCATTACCATTTAACGTTACATGTTATATCGTAATACTATATAGCGTTACACGTTATAACGTAATACTATATGACGTTACACGTCATAACGTAATACTATATGACGTTACACGTTGTAACGTAATACTATATAACGCTACACGTTATAACGTAATACTATATGACGTTACGCGTTATAACGTAATACTATATAACGCTACACGTTATAACGTAATACTATATAACGCTACACGTTATAACGTAATACTGTATAACGCTACACGTTATATCGTAATACTATATAACGTTACACGTTATAACGTAATACCGTTTAACGTTGCATGTTATATCGTAATACTATATGACGTTACACGTTATATCGTAATACTATATAGCGTTACACGTTATATCGTAATACTATATGACGTTACACGTTATAACGTAATACTATATGACGTTACACGTTATAACGTAATACTATATAACGCTACACGTTATAACGTAATACTATATAACGCTACACGTTATATCGTAATACTATATAACGTTACACGTTATAACGTAATACTATATAACGCTACACGTTATATCGTAATACTATATAACGTTACACGTTATAACGTATTACCATTTAACGTTACATGTTATATCGTAATACTATATAGCGTTACACGTTATAACGTAATACTATATGACGTTACACGTCATAACGTAATACTATATGACGTTACACGTTATAACGTAATACTATATAACGCTACACGTTATAACGTAATACTATATGACGTTACACGTTATAACCTAATACTATATAACGCTACACGTTATATCGTAATACTATATAACGCTACACGTTATATCGTAATACTATACAACGTTACTCGTTATATCGTATTACTGTACAACGTTACTCGTTATAACGTAATACTATATGACGTTACACGTTATAACGTAATACTATATGACGTAACACGTTCTAACGTAATACTATATAACGCTACACGTTATAACGTAATACTATATAACGCTACACGTTATATCGTAATACTATATAACGTTACACGTTATAACGTAATACCATTTAACGTTACACGTTATATCGTAATAGTATATGACGTTACACGTTATATCGTAATACTATATGACGTTACACGTTATAACGTAATACTAAATGACGTTACACGTTATAACGTAATACTATACAACGTTACACGTTATAACGTAATACTATATAACGTTACACGTTATAACGTAATACTATATAACGTTACACGTTATAACGTAATACTATATAACGTTACACGTTATATCGTAATACTATAAAACCTTACACGTTATATCGCAATACTATATAACGTTACACGTTATATCGTAATACTATATGACGTTAAACGTTATAACGTAATACTATATGACGTTATACGTTATAACGTCATACTATATGACGTTACACGTTATATCGTAATACTATATAACGTTACACGTTATAACGTAATACTATATGACGTTACACGTTATAACGTAATACTATATAACGCTACACGTTATATCGTAATACTATATAACGTTACACGTTATAACGTATTACCATTTAACGTTACAGGTTATATCGTAATACTATATAACGCTACACGTCATATCGTAATACTATATAACGTTACACGTTATAACGTATTACCATTTAACGTTACATGTTATATCGTAATACTATATGACGTTACACGTCATAACGTAATACTATATGACGTTACACGCTATAACGTAATACTATATAACGTTACACGTTATAACGTAATACTATATGACGTTACACGTTATAACGTAATACTATATAACGCTACACGTTATATCGTAATACTATATAACGTTACACGTTATAACGTATTACCATTTAACGTTACATGTTATATCGTAATACTATATGACGTTACACGTCATAACGTAATACTATATGACGTTACACGCTATAACGTAATACTATATAACGCTACACGTTATAACGTAATACTATATGACGTTACACGTTATAACGTAATACTATATGACGTTACACGTTATAACGTAATACTATATAACGCTACACGTTATAACGTAATACTATATAACGCTACACGTTATAACGTAATACTATATAACGCTACACGTTATATCGTTATACTATATAACGTTACACGTTATAACGTAATACTATATAACGCTGCACGTTATAACGTAATACTATATAACGCTGCACGTTATAACGTAATACTATATGACGTTACACGTTATAACGTAATACTATATGACGTTACACGTTATAACTTATTACTATATAATGTTACACGTTGTACTGATATACGATATAACGCCATAGGTTACATTGTAATAGTAAATAACGTTACACGTTATAACGTAATACTATATAACGCTACACGTTATAACGTAATACTATATAACCCTACACGTTATAACGTATTACCATTTAACGTTACATGTTATAACGTAATACTATATAACGTTACACGTTATAACGTATTACCATTTAACGTTACATGTTATAACGTAATACTATATGACGCTGCACGTTATAACGTAATACTATATGACGTTACACGTTATAACGTATTACTGTGTAACGTGACACGATATAACGTAATACTATATAACGTTACACGATGTACTGATATACGATATAACGTTACACGTTACCACGCAACACTAGATACCGTCATAGCTTACATCGTAGTAGTAAATAACGTTACACGTTGTAACGTAATACTATATAACGTTACACGTTATAACGTAATACTATATAATGTTACACGTTGTACTGATATACGATAGAACGTCATAGGTTACATTGTAATAGTAAATAACGTTACACGTTACAACGTAATACTATATAACGCTACACGTTATATCGTAATACTATATAACGCTACACGTTATATCGTAATGCTATATAACGCTACACGTTATATCGTAATACTATATAACGTTACACGTTATAACGTATTACCATTTAACGTTACATGTTATAACGTAATACTATATAACGGTACACGTTATAACGTAATACTATATGACGTTACACGTTATAACTTATTACTATATAATGTTACACGTTGTACTGATATACGATATAACGTCATAGGTTACATTGTAATAGTAAATAACGTTACACGTTATAACGTAATACTATATAACGCTACACGTTATAACGTAATACTTTATAACGCTACACGTTATAACGTAATACTATGCAACGTTATACGTTACCTCGCAAAACTATATAGCGTCATAGGTCACATCGTAATACGAAGTAACGTTCTACGTTGTAACGTAATACTATATAAACTTATATGTTATAACGTAATACTATATGACGTTACACGTTATAACGTAGTACTCTATAACGTTACACGTTATAACGTAATACTATATGACGTTACACGTTATAACGTAATACTATATGACGTTACACGTTATAACTTATTACTATATAATGTTACACGTTGTACTGATATACGATATAACGCCATAGGTTACATTGTAATAGTAAATAACGTTACACGTTATAACGTAATACCATTTAACGTTACACGTTATAACGTAATACCATTTAACGTTGTATGTTATATCGTAATACTATATAGCGTTACACGTTATAACTTAATACTATATGACGTTACACGTTATAACGTTATACTATAAAACGTTACACGTTATAACGTTATACTATATAACGTTACACGTTATAACGTAATACTATGCAACGTTACACGTTATAACGTAATACTATATAACGTTATACGTTACCTCGCAAAACTATATAGCGTCATAGGTCACATCGTAATACGAAGTAACGTTCTACGTTGTAACGTAATACTATATTAACTTATATGTTATAACGTAATACTATATGACGTTACACGTTATAACGTAGTACTCTATAACGTTACACGTTATAACGTTATACTATATAACGTTACACGATGTAGTGATATACGATATAACGTTACACGTTACCACGCAACACTAGATACCGTCATAGGTTACATCGTAGTAGTAAATAACGTTACACGTTGTAACGTAATACTATATAACGTTACATGTTATAACGTAATTCTATATAATGTTACACGTTATAACGTATTACTATGTAACGTGACACGATATAACGTAATACTATATAACGTTACACGATGTACTGATATACGATATAACGTTACACGTTACCACGCAACACTAGATACCGTCATAGGTTACATCGTAGTAGTAAATAACGTTACACGTTACAACGTAATACTATATAACGCTACACGTTATATCGTAATACTATATAACGCTACACGTTATATCGTAATGCTATATAACGCTACACGTTATATCGTAATACTATATAACGTTACACGTTATAACGTATTACCATTTAACGTTACATGTTATAACGTAATACTATATAACGGTACACGTTATAACGTAATACTATATGACGTTACACGTTATAACTTATTACTATATAATGTTACACGTTGTACTGATATACGATATAACGTCATAGGTTACATTGTAATAGTAAATAACGTTACACGTTATAACGTAATACTATATAACGCTACACGTTATAACGTAATACTATATAACGCTACACGTTATATCGTAATACTATATAACGTTACACGTTATAACGTATTACCATTTAACGTTACATGTTATAACGTAATACTATATAACGTTACACGTTATAACGTAATACTATATGACGTTACACGTTATATCGTAATGCTATATATCGTTACACGTTATAACGTATTACCATTTAACGTTACATGTTATATCGTAATACTATATAGCGTTACACGTTATATCGTAATACTAAATGACGTTACACGTTATAACGTAATACTATATGACGTTACACGTTATAACGTAATACTATATAACGCTACACGTTATAACGTAATACTATATAACGCTACACGTTATAACGTAATACTATATAACGCTACACGTTATATTGTAATACTATATAACGTTACACGTTATAACGTAATACTATATGACGTTACACGTTATAACGTAATACTATATAACGTTACACGTTATAACGTAATACCATTTAACGTTACACGTTATAACGTAATACCATTTAACGTTGTATGTTATATCGTAATACTATACAGCGTTACACGTTATAACTTAATACTATATGACGTTACACGTTATAACGTAATACTACATAACGTTACACGTTATAACGTAATACTTTGTAACGTTACAAGTTATAACGTAATACTGTACAACGTTACACGATGTACTGATATACGAAGTAACGTTATACGTTACCACGCAACACTATATTCCGTCATAGGTTACATCGTAGTAGTAAATAACGTTACACTTTGTAACGTAATACTATATCACGTTGCACGTTATAACGTGATACTATATAACGTTACACGTTATAACGTAGTACTATATAACGTTACACGTTATAACGTTATACTATATAACGTTACACGTTATAACGTAGTACAATATAACGTTACACGTTATAACGTTATACTATATAACGTTACACGTTATAACGTAATACTATATAACGCTACACGTTATAACGTAATACTATATAACGCTACACGTTATATCGTAATACTAAATGACGTTACACGTTATAACGTAATACTAAATGACGTTACACGTTATAACGTAATACTATATGACGTTACATGTTATATCGTAATACTATATAGCGTTACACGTTATATCGTAATACTACATAACGCTACACGTTATATCGTAATGCTATATAACGCTACACGTTATATCGTAATGCTATATAACGCTACACGTTATATCGTAATACTATATAACGCTACACGTTATATCGTAATACTATACAACGTTACTCGTTATATCGTATTACTATACAACGTTACTCGTTATATCGTAATACTATATAGCGTTACACGTTATAACGTAATACCATTTAACGTTACACGTTATTTCGTAATACTATATGACGTTACACGTTATAACGTAATACTATATGACGTTACACGTTATAACGTAATACTATATAACGCTACACGTTATAACGTAATACTATATAACGCTACACGTTATATCGTAATACTATATAACGTTACACGTTATAACGTAATACTATATAACGCTACACGTTATATCGTAATACTATATAACGTTACACGTTATAACGCATTACCATTTAACGTTACATGTTATATCGTAATACTATATAGCGTTACACGTTATAACGTAATACTATATGACGTTACACGTCATAACGTAATACTATATGACGTTACACGTTGTAACGTAATACTATATAACGCTACACGTTATAACGTAATACTATATGACGTTACGCGTTATAACGTAATACTATATAACGCTACACGTTATAACGTAATACTATATAACGCTACACGTTATAACGTAATACTGTATAACGCTACACGTTATATCGTAATACTATATAACGCTACACGTTATATCGTAATACTATATAACGTTACACGTTATAACGTAATACTATATAACGCTACACGTTATATCGTAATACTATATAACGTTACACGTTATAACGTATTACCATTTAACGTTACATGTTATATCGTAATACTATATAGCGTTACACGTTATAACGTAATACTATATGACGTTACACGTCATAACGTAATACTATATGACGTTACACGTTATAACGTAATACTATATAACGCTACACGTTATAACGTAATACTATACAACGTTACTCGTTATATCGTATTACTGTACAACGTTACTCGTTATAACGTAATACTATATGACGTTACACGTTATAACGTAATACTATATGACGTAACACGTTCTAACGTAATACTATATAACGCTACACGTTATAACGTAATACTATATAACGCTACACGTTATATCGTAATACTATATAACGTTACACGTTATAACGTAATACCATTTAACGTTACACGTTATATCGTAATAGTATATGACGTTACACGTTATATCGTAATACTAAATGACGTTACACGTTATAACGTAATACTATACAACGTTACAGGTTATAACGTAATACTATATAACGTTACACGTTATAACGTAATACTATATAACGTTACACGTTATAACGTAATACTATATAACGTTACACGTTATATCGTAATACTATATGACGTTAAACGTTATAACGTAATACTATATGACGTTATACGTTATAACGTCATACTATATGACGTTACACGTTATATCGTAATACTATATAACGTTACACGTTATAACGTAATACTATATGACGTTACACGTTATAACGTAATACTATATAACGCTACACGTTATATCGTAATACTATATAACGTTACACGTTATAACGTATTACCATTTAACGTTACAGGTTATATCGTAATACTATATAACGCTACACGTTATATCGTAATACTATATAACGTTACACGTTATAACGTATTACCATTTAACGTTACATGTTATATCGTAATACTATATGACGTTACACGTCATAACGTAATACTATATGACGTTACACGCTATAACGTAATACTATATAACGTTACACGTTATAACGTAATACTATATGACGTTACACGTTATAACGTAATACTATATAACGCTACACGTTATATCGTAATACTATATAACGTTACACGTTATAACGTATTACCATTTAACGTTACATGTTATATCGTAATACTATATGACGTTACACGTCATAACGTAATACTATATGACGTTACACGCTATAACGTAATACTATATAACGCTACACGTTATAACGTAATACTATATGACGTTACACGTTATAACGTAATACTATATGACGTTACACGTTATAACGTAATACTATATAACGCTACACGTTATAACGTAATACTATATAACGCTACACGTTATAACGTAATACTATATAACGCTACACGTTATATCGTTATACTATATAACGTTACACGTTATAACGTAATACTATATAACGCTGCACGTTATAACGTAATACTATATAACGCTGCACGTTATAACGTAATACTATATGACGTTACACGTTATAACGTAATACTATATGACGTTACACGTTATAACTTATTACTATATAATGTTACACGTTGTACTGATATACGATATAACGCCATAGGTTACATTGTAATAGTAAATAACGTTACACGTTATAACGTAATACTATATAACGCTACACGTTATAACGTAATACTATATAACCCTACACGTTATAACGTATTACCATTTAACGTTACATGTTATAACGTAATACTATATAACGTTACACGTTATAACGTATTACCATTTAACGTTACATGTTATAACGTAATACTATATGACGCTGCACGTTATAACGTAATACTATATGACGTTACACGTTATAACGTATTACTGTGTAACGTGACACGATATAACGTAATACTATATAACGTTACACGATGTACTGATATACGATATAACGTTACACGTTACCACGCAACACTAGATACCGTCATAGCTTACATCGTAGTAGTAAATAACGTTACACGTTGTAACGTAATACTATATAACGTTACACGTTATAACGTAATACTATATAATGTTACACGTTGTACTGATATACGATAGAACGTCATAGGTTACATTGTAATAGTAAATAACGTTACACGTTACAACGTAATACTATATAACGCTACACGTTATATCGTAATACTATATAACGCTACACGTTATATCGTAATGCTATATAACGCTACACGTTATATCGTAATACTATATAACGCTACACGTTATAACGTAATACTTTATAACGCTACACGTTATAACGTAATACTTTATAACGCTACACGTTATATCGTAATACTATATAACGCTACACGTTATATCGTAATGCTATATAACGCTACACGTTATATCGTAATACTATATAACGGTACACGTTATAACGTAATCCTATATGACGTTACACGTTATAACTTATTACTATATAATGTTACACGTTGTACTGATATACGATATAACGTCATAGGTTACATTGTAATAGTAAATAACGTTACACGTTATAACGTAATACTATATAACGCTACACGTTATAACGTAATACTATATAACGCTACACGTTATAACGTATTACCATTTAACGTTACATGTTATAACGTAATACTATATAACGTTACACGTTATTACGTAATACTATGCAACGTTACACGTTATAACGTAATACTATATAACGTTATACGTTATCTGGCAAAACTATATAGCGTCATAGGTCACATCGTAATACGAAGTAACGTTCTACGTTGTAACGTAATAGTATATGACGTTACACGTTATAACGTAATACTATATAACGCTACACGTTATATCGTAATACTATATAACGTTACACGTTATAACGTATTACCATTTAACGTTACATGTTATAACGTAATACTATATGACGTTACACGTTATAACGTAATACTATATGACGTAACACGTTATAACGTAATACTATATAACGCTACACGTTATAACGTAATACTATATAACGCTACACGTTATATCGTAATACTATATAACGTTACACGTTATAACGTAATACCATTTAACGTTACACGTTATAACGTAATACTAAAGGACGTTACACGTTATAACGTAATACTATACAACGTTACACGTTATAACGTAATACTATGTGACGTTACACGTTATATCGTAATACTATATAACGTTACACGTTATAACGTAATACTATATAACGTTACACGTTATAACGTAATACTATATGACGCTACACGTTATAACGTAATACTATATAACGCTACACGTTATAACGTAATACTATATAACGCTACACGTTATCACGTAATACTGTATAACGCTACACGTTATATCGTAATACTATATAACGTTACACGTTATAACGTAATACCATTTAACGTTGCATGTTATATCCTAATACTATATAGCGTTACACGTTATAACTTATTACTATATAATGTTACACGTTGTACTGATATACGATATAACGTCATAGGTTACATTGTAATAGTAAATAACGTTACACGTTAGAACGTAATACTATATAACGTTACACGTTATAACGTGATACTATAAAACGTTACACGTTATAACGTAATACTATATGACGTTACACGTTATAACGTAATACTATATGACGTTACACGTTATAACGTAATACTATATGACGTTACACGTTATAACGTAATACTATATGACGTTACACGTTATATCGTAATACTATATAACGTTACACGTTATAACGTAATACTATATGACGTTACACGTTATAACGTAATACTATATAACGCTACACGTTATATCGTAATACTATATAACGTTACACGTTATAACGTATTACCATTTAACGTTACATGTTATATCGTAATACTATATGACGTTACACGTCATAACGTAATACTATATGACGTTACACGCTATAACGTAATACTATATAACGCTACACGTTATAACGTAATACTATATGACGTTACACGTTATAACGTAATACTATATAACGCTACACGTTATAACGTAATACTATATAACGCTACACGTTATAACGTAATACTATATAACGCTACACGTTAGAACGTAATACTATATAACGCTACACGTTATATCGTTATACTATATAACGTTACACGTTATAACGTAATACTATATAACGCTGCACGTTATAACGTAATACTATATAACGCTGCACGTTATAACGTAATACTATATGACGTTACACGTTATAACGTAATACTATATGACGTTAAACGTTATAACGTAATACTATATGACGTTACACGTTATAACGTATTACCATTTCACGTTACACGTTATAACGTAATACTATATGACGTTACACGTTATAACTTATTACTATATAATGTTACACGTTGTACTGATATACGATATAACGTCATAGGTTACATTGTAATAGTAAATAACGTTACACGTTATAACGTAATACTATATAACGTTACACGTTATAACGTGATACTGTATAACGTTACACGTTATAACGTAATACTATATAACGTTACACGTTATAACGTGATATTATATAACGCTACACGTTATAACGTAATACTATATAACGTTATACGTTACCTCACAAAACTATATAGCGTCATAGGTCACATCGTAATACGAAGTAACGTTCTACGTTGTAACGTAATACTATATAAAGTTATATGTTATAACTTAATACTATATAATGCTACACGTCATAATGTAATTCTATATAATGTTACACGTTATAACGTATTACTATGTAACGTGACACGATATAACGTAATACTATATAACGTTACACGATGTACTGATATACGATATAACGTTACACGTTACCACGCAACACTAGATACCGTCATAGGTTACATCGTAGTAGTAAATAACGTTACACGTTGTAACGTAATACTATATAACGTTACACGTTATAACGTAATACTATATAATGTTACACGTTGTACTGATATACGATATAACGTCATAGGTTACATTGTAATAGTAAATAACGTTACACGTTATAACGTAATACTATATAACGCTACACGTTATAACGTAGTACTATATAACGCTACACGTTATATCGTAATACTTTATAACGTTACACGTTATAACGTAATACTATATAACGCTACACGTTATATCGTAATACTATATAACGTTACACGTTATAACGTATTACCATTTAACGTTACATGTTATAACGTAATACTATATAACGGTACACGTTATAACGTAATACAATATGACGTTACACGTTATAACTTATTACTATATAATGTTACACGTTGTACTGACATACGATATAACGTCATAGGTTACATTGTAATAGTAAATAACGTTACACGTTATAACGTAATACTATATAACGTTACACGTTATAACGTGATACTGTATAACGTTACACGTTATAACGTAATACTATATAACGTTACACGTTATAACGTGATATTATATAACGCTACACGTTATAACGTAATACTATATAACGTTATACGTTACCTCGCAAAACTATATAGCGTCATAGGTCACATCGTAATACGAAGTAACGTTCTACGTTGTAACGTAATACTATATAAAGTTATATGTTATAACGTAATACTATATAACGCTACACGTCATAATGTAATTCTATATAATGTTACACGTTATAACGTATTACTATGTAACGTGACACGATATAACGTAATACTATATAACGTTACACGATGTACTGATATACGATATAACGTTACACGTTACCACGCAACACTAGATACCGTCATAGGTTACATCGTAGTAGTAAATAACGTTACACGTTGTAACGTAATACTATATAACGTTACACGTTATAACGTAATACTATATAATGTTACACGTTGTACTGATATACGATATAACGTCATAGGTTACATTGTAATAGTAAATAACGTTACACGTTATAACGTAATACTATATAACGCTACACGTTATAACGTAATACTATATAACGCTACACGTTATATCGTAATACTTTATAACGTTACACGTTATAACGTAATACTATATAACGCTACACGTTATATCGTAATACTATATAACGTTACACGTTATAACGTATTACCATTTAACGTTACATGTTATAACGTAATACTATATAACGGTACACGTTATAACGTGATACTATATGACGTTACACGTTATAACTTATTACTATATAATGTTACACGTTGTACTGATATACGATATAACGTCATAGGTTACATTGTAATAGTAAATAACGTTACACGTTATAACGTAATACTATATAACGCTACACGTTATAACATAATACTATATAACGCTACACGTTATATCGTAATACTTTATAACGTTACACGTTATAACGTAATACTATATAACGCTACACGTTATATCGTAATACTATATAACGTTACACGTTATAACGTATTACCATTTAACGTTACATGTTAAAACGTAATACTATATAACGTTACACGTTATAACGTAATACTATGCAACGTTACACGTTATAACGTAATACTATATAACGCTATACGTTACCTCGCAAAACTATATAGCGTCATAGGTCACATCGTAATACGAAGTACCGTTCTACGTTATAACGTAATACTATATGACGTTACACGTTATAACGTAATACTATATAACGCTACACGTTATATCGTAATACTATATAACGCTACACGTTATAACGTAATACTATATAACGCTACACGTTATAACGTAATACTGTATAACGCTACACGTTATAACGTAATACTATATAACGCTACACGTTATAACGTAATACTATATGACGTTACACGTTATATCGTAATACTATATAACGTTACACGTTATAACGTAATACTATATGACGTTACACGTTATAACGTAATACTATATAACGCTACACGTTATAACG
Source organism: Bombus sylvestris (assembly GCA_911622165.2). NCBI lineage: Eukaryota > Metazoa > Arthropoda > Insecta > Hymenoptera > Apidae > Bombus > Bombus sylvestris. Next base: position 7,479,301 of record OU443149.1, on the reverse strand, counting down.
TAATACTATATAACGCTACACGTTATAACGTAATACTGTATAACGCTACACGTTATATCGTAATACTATATAACGTTACACGTTATAACGTAATACCATTTAACGTTGCATGTTATATCGTAATACTATATAGCGTTACACGTTATAACTTGTTACTATATAATGTTACACGTTGTACTGATATACGATATAACGTCATAGGTTACATTGTAATAGTAAATAACGTTACACGTTAGAACGTAATACTATATAACGTTACACGTTATAACGTGATACTATAAAACGTTACACGTTATAACGTAATACTATATGACGTTACACGTTATAACATAATACTATATGACGTTACACGTTATAACGTAATACTATATGACGTTACACGTTATAACGTAATACTATATGACGTTACACGTTATATCGTAATACTATATGACGTTACACGTTATAACGTAATACTATATGACGTTACACGTTATAACGTAATACTATATGACGTTACACGTTATAACGTAATACTATATGACGTTACACGTTATAACGTAGTACTATATAACGCTACACGTTATATCGTAATACTATATAACGTTACACGTTATAACGTATTACCATTTAACGTTACATGTTATATCGTAATACTATATAGCGTTACACGTTATAACGTAATACTATATGACGTTACACGTTATAACGTAATACTATATGACGTTACACGTTATATCGTAATACTATATAACGTTACACGTTATATCGTAATACTATATAACGTTACACGTTATAACGTAATACTATATAACGTTACACGTTATAACGTAATACTATATGACGTTACACGTTATAACGTATTACCATTTCACGTTACACGTTATAACGTAATACTATATGACGTTACACGTTATAACGTATTACCATTTCACGTTACACGTTATAACGTAATACTATATGACGTTACACGTTATAACTTATTACTATATAATGTTACACGTTGTACTGACATACGATATAACGTCATAGGTTACATTGTAATAGTAAATAACGTTACACGTTATAACGTAATATAATATAACGTTACACGTTATAACGTGATACTATATAACGTTACACGTTATAACGTAATACTATATAACGTTACACGTTATAACGTGATATTATATAACGCTACACGTTATAACGTAGTACTATATAACGTTACACGTTATATCGTAATACTATATAACGTTACACGTTATATCGTAATACTATATGACGTTACACGTTATAACGTAATACTATATGACGTTACACGTTATAACGTAATACTATATACGTTACACGTTATAACGTAATACTATATGACGTTACACGTTATAACTTATTACTATATAATGTTACACGTTGTACTGATATACGATATAACGTCATAGGTTACATTGTAATAGTAAATAACGTTACACGTTATAACGTAATACTATATAACGCTACACGTCATAATGTAATTCTATATAATGTTACACGTTATAACGTATTACTATGTAACGTGACACGATATAACGTAATACTATATAACGTTACACGATGTACTGATATACGATATAACGTTACACGTTACCACGCAACACTAGATACCGTCATAGGTTACATCGTAGTAGTAAATAACGTTACACGTTGTAACGTAATACTATATAACGTTACACGTTATAACGTAATACTATATAATGTTACACGTTGTACTGATATACGATATAACGTCATAGGTTACATTGTAATAGTAAATAACGTTACACGTTATAACGTAATACTATATAACGCTACACGTTATAACGTAATACTATATAACGCTACACGTTATATCGTAATACTTTATAACGTTACACGTTATAACGTAATACTATATAACGCTACACGTTATATCGTAATACTATATAACGTTACACGTTATAACGTATTACCATTTAACGTTACATGTTATAACGTAATACTATATAACGGTACACGTTATAACGTAATACTATATGACGTTACACGTTATAACGTAATACTATATAACGCTATACGTTACCTCGCAAAACTATATAGCGTCATAGGTCACATCGTAATACGAAGTACCGTTCTACGTTATAACGTAATACTATATGACGTTACACGTTATAACGTAATACTATATAACGCTACACGTTATATCGTAATACTATATAACGCTACACGTTATAACGTAATACTATATAACGCTACACGTTATAACGTAATACTGTATAACGCTACACGTTATAACGTAATACTATATAACGCTACACGTTATAACGTAATACTATATGACGTTACACGTTATATCGTAATACTATATAACGTTACACGTTATAACGTAATACTATATGACGTTACACGTTATAACGTAATACTATATAACGCTACACGTCATAACGTAATACTATATAACGCTACACGTTATAACGTAATACTGTATAACGCTACACGTTATATCGTAATACTATATAACGTTACACGTTATAACGTAATACCATTTAACGTTGCATGTTATATCGTAATACTATATAGCGTTACACGTTATAACTTGTTACTATATAATGTTACACGTTGTACTGATATACGATATAACGTCATAGGTTACATTGTAATAGTAAATAACGTTACACGTTAGAACGTAATACTATATAACGTTACACGTTATAACGTGATACTATAAAACGTTACACGTTATAACGTAATACTATATGACGTTACACGTTATAACATAATACTATATGACGTTACACGTTATAACGTAATACTATATGACGTTACACGTTATAACGTAATACTATATGACGTTACACGTTATATCGTAATACTATATGACGTTACACGTTATAACGTAATACTATATGACGTTACACGTTATAACGTAATACTATATGACGTTACACGTTATAACGTAATACTATATGACGTTACACGTTATAACGTAGTACTATATAACGCTACACGTTATATCGTAATACTATATAACGTTACACGTTATAACGTATTACCATTTAACGTTACATGTTATATCGTAATACTATATAGCGTTACACGTTATAACGTAATACTATATGACGTTACACGTTATAACGTAATACTATATGACGTTACACGTTATATCGTAATACTATATAACGTTACACGTTATATCGTAATACTATATAACGTTACACGTTATAACGTAATACTATATGACGTTACACGTTATAACGTAATACTATATGACGTTACACGTTATAACGTATTACCATTTCACGTTACACGTTATAACGTAATACTATATGACGTTACACGTTATAACGTATTACCATTTCACGTTACACGTTATAACGTAATACTATATGACGTTACACGTTATAACTTATTACTATATAATGTTACACGTTGTACTGACATACGATATAACGTCATAGGTTACATTGTAATAGTAAATAACGTTACACGTTATAACGTAATATAATATAACGTTACACGTTATAACGTGATACTATATAACGTTACACGTTATAACGTAATACTATATAACGTTACACGTTATAACGTGATATTATATAACGCTACACGTTATAACGTAGTACTATATAACGTTACACGTTATATCGTAATACTATATAACGTTACACGTTATATCGTAATACTATATGACGTTACACGTTATAACGTAATACTATATGACGTTACACGTTATAACGTAATACTATATACGTTACACGTTATAACGTAATACTATATGACGTTACACGTTATATCGTAATACTATATAACGTTACACGTTATATCGTAAAACTATATAACGTTACACGTTATATCGTAATACTACATGACGTTACACGTTATAACGTAATACTATATGACGTTACACGTTATAACGTAATACTATATGACGTTACACGTTATAACGTAATACTATATGACGTTACACGTTATAACGTAATACTATATGACGTTACACGTTATAACGTAATACTATATGACGTTACACGTTATAACGTAATACTATATGACGTTACACGTTATAACGTAATACTATATGACGTTACACGTTATAACGTATTACCATTTAACGTTCCATGTTATAACGTATTACCATTTAACGTTACATGTTATATCGTAATACTATATAGCGTTACACGTTATATTGTAATACTATATGACGTTACACGTTATAACGTAATACTATATGACGTTACACGTTATAACGTAATACTATATAACGCTACACGTTAAATCGTAATACTATATAACGTTACACGTTATAACGTAATACTATATAACGCTACACGTTATATCGTAATACTATATAACGTTACACGTTATAACGTATTACCATTTAACGTTACATGTTATATCGTAATACTATATAGCGTTACACGTTATAACGTAATACTATATGACGTTACACGTCATAACGTAATACTATATAACGCTACACGTTATAACGTAATACTATATAACGCTACACGTTATATCGTAATACTATATAACGTTACACGTTATAACGTAATACCATTTAACGCTACACGTTATATCGTATTACTATATGACGTTACACGTTATATCGTAATACTATATGACGTTACACGTTATAACGTAATACTAAATGACGTTACACGTTATATCGTAATACTATATAGCGTTACACGTTATAACGTAATACTATATGACGTTACACGTTATAACGTAATACTATATAACGCTACACGTTATAACGTAATACTATATAACGCTACACGTTATATCGTAATACTTTATAACGTTACACGTTATAACGTAATACTATATAACGCTACACGTTATATCGTAATACTATATAACGTTACACGTTATAACGTATTACCATTTAACGTTACATGTTATAACGTAATACTATATAACGGTACACGTTATAACGTAATACTATATGACGTTACACGTTATAACTTATTACTATATAATGTTACACGTTGTACTGATATACGATATAACGTCATAGGTTACATTGTAATAGTAAATAACGTTACACGTTATAACGTAATACTATATAACGCTACACGTTATAACGTAATACTATATAACGCTACACGTTATATCGTAATACTTTATAACGTTACACGTTATAACGTAATACTATATAACGCTACACGTTATATCGTAATACTATATAACGTTACACGTTATAACGTATTACCATTTAACGTTACATGTTAAAACGTAATACTATATAACGTTACACGTTATAACGTAATACTATGCAACGTTACACGTTATAACGTAATACTATATAACGTTATACGTTACCTCGCAAAACTATATAGCGTCATAGGTCACATCGTAATACGAAGTACCGTTCTACGTTATAACGTAATACTATATGACGTTACACGTTATAACGTAATACTATATAACGCTACACGTTATATCGTAATACTATATAACGCTACACGTTATAACGTAATACTATATAACGCTACACGTTATAACGTAATACTGTATAACGCTACACGTTATAACGTAATACTATATAACGCTACACGTTATAACGTAATACTATATGACGTTACACGTTATAACGTAACACTATATGACGTTACACGTTATATCGTAATACTATATAACGTTACACGTTATAACGTAATACTATATGACGTTACACGTTATAACGTAATACTATATAACGCTACACGTTATAACGTAATACTATATAACGCTACACGTTATAACGTAATACTGTATAACGCTACACGTTATATCGTAATACTATATAACGTTACACGTTATAACGTAATACCATTTAACGTTGCATGTTATATCGTAATACTATATAGCGTTACACGTTATAACTTGTTACTATATAATGTTACACGTTGTACTGATATACGATATAACGTCATAGGTTACATTGTAATAGTAAATAACGTTACACGTTAGAACGTAATACTATATAACGTTACACGTTATAACGTGATACTATAAAACGTTACACGTTATAACGTAATACTATATGACGTTACACGTTATAACATAATACTATATGACGTTACACGTTATAACGTAATACTATATGACGTTACACGTTATAACGTATTACCATTTCACGTTACACGTTATAACGTAATACTATATGACGTTACACGTTATAACGTATTACCATTTCACGTTACACGTTATAACGTAATACTATATGACGTTGCACGTTATAACTTATTACTATATAATGTTACACGTTGTACTGACATACGATATAACGTCATAGGTTACATTGTAATAGTAAATAACGTTACACGTTATAACGTAATACTATATAACGTTACACGTTATAACGTGATACTATATAACGTTACACGTTATAACGTAATACTATATAACGTTACACGTTATAACGTGATATTATATAACGCTACACGTTATAACGTAGTACTATATAACGTTACACGTTATATCGTATTACCATTTCACGTTACACGTTATAACGTAATACTATATGACGTTACACGTTATAACTTATTACTATATAATGTTACACGTTGTACTGACATACGATATAACGTCATAGGTTACATTGTAATAGTAAATAACGTTACACGTTATAACGTAATACTATATAACGTTACACGTTATAACGTGATACTATATAACGTTACACGTTATAACGTAATACTATATAACGTTACACGTTATAACGTGATATTATATAACGCTACACGTTATAACGTAGTACTATATAACGCTACACGTTATATCGTAATACTATATAACGTTACACGTTATAACGTATTACCATTTAACGTTACATGTTATATCGTAATACTATATAGCGTTACACGTTATAACGTAATACTATATGACGTTACACGTTATAACGTAATACTATATGACGTTACACGTTATATCGTAATACTATATAACGTTACACGTTATATCGTAATACTATATAACGTTACACGTTATAACGTAATACTATATGACGTTACACGTTATAACGTAATACTATATGACGTTACACGTTATAACGTATTACCATTTCACGTTACACGTTATAACGTAATACTATATGACGTTACACGTTATAACGTATTACCATTTCACGTTACACGTTATAACGTAATACTATATGACGTTACACGTTATAACTTATTACTATATAATGTTACACGTTGTACTGACATACGATATAACGTCATAGGTTACATTGTAATAGTAAATAACGTTACACGTTATAACGTAATACTATATAACGTTACACGTTATAACGTAATACTATATAACGTTACACGTTATAACGTAATACTATATAACGTTACACGTTATAACGTGATATTATATAACGCTACACGTTATAACGTAGTACTATATAACGTTACACGTTATATCGTATTACCATTTCACGTTACACGTTATAACGTAATACTATATGACGTTACACGTTATAACTTATTACTATATAATGTTACACGTTGTACTGACATACGATATAACGTCATAGGTTACATTGTAATAGTAAATAACGTTACACGTTATAACGTAATACTATATAACGTTACACGTTATAACGTGATACTATATAACGTTACACGTTATAACGTAATACTATATAACGTTACACGTTATAACGTGATATTATATAACGCTACACGTTATAACGTAGTACTATATAACGTTACACGTTATATCGTAATACTATATAACGTTACACGTTATATCGTAATACTATATGACGTTACACGTTATAACGTAATACTATATAACGTTACACGTTATAACATAATACTATATGACGTTACACGTTATAACGTAATACTATATGACGTTACACGTTATAACGTAATACTATATGACGTTACACGTTATATCGTAATACTATATGACGTTACACGTTATAACGTAATACTATATGACGTTAAACGTTATAACGTAATACTATATGACGTTACACGTTATAACGTAATACTATATGACGTTACACGTTATAACGTAGTACTATATAACGCTACACGTTATATCGTAATACTATATAACGTTACACGTTATAACGTATTACCATTTAACGTTACATGTTATATCGTAATACTATATAGCGTTACACGTTATAACGTAATACTATATGACGTTACACGTTATAACGTAATACTATATAACGCTACACGTTATAACGTAATACTATATAACGCTACACGTTATATCGTAATACTATATAACGTTACACGTTATAACGTAATACCATTTAACGCTACACGTTATATCGTATTACTATATGACGTTACACGTTATATCGTAATACTATATGACGTTACACGTTATAACGTAATACTAAATGACGTTACACGTTATATCGTAATACTATATAGCGTTACACGTTATAACGTAATACTATATGACGTTACACGTTATAACGTAATACTATATAACGCTACACGTTATAACGTAATACTATATAACGCTACACGTTATATCGTAATACTTTATAACGTTACACGTTATAACGTAATACTATATAACGCTACACGTTATATCGTAATACTATATAACGTTACACGTTATAACGTATTACCATTTAACGTTACATGTTATAACGTAATACTATATAACGGTACACGTTATAACGTAATACTATATGACGTTACACGTTATAACTTATTACTATATAATGTTACACGTTGTACTGATATACGATATAACGTCATAGGTTACATTGTAATAGTAAATAACGTTACACGTTATAACGTAATACTATATAACGCTACACGTTATAACGTAATACTATATAACGCTACACGTTATATCGTAATACTTTATAACGTTACACGTTATAACGTAATACTATATAACGCTACACGTTATATCGTAATACTATATAACGTTACACGTTATAACGTATTACCATTTAACGTTACATGTTAAAACGTAATACTATATAACGTTACACGTTATAACGTAATACTATGCAACGTTACACGTTATAACGTAATACTATATAACGTTATACGTTACCTCGCAAAACTATATAGCGTCATAGGTCACATCGTAATACGAAGTACCGTTCTACGTTATAACGTAATACTATATGACGTTACACGTTATAACGTAATACTATATAACGCTACACGTTATATCGTAATACTATATAACGCTACACGTTATAACGTAATACTATATAACGCTACACGTTATAACGTAATACTGTATAACGCTACACGTTATAACGTAATACTATATAACGCTACACGTTATAACGTAATACTATATGACGTTACACGTTATAACGTAACACTATATGACGTTACACGTTATATCGTAATACTATATAACGTTACACGTTATAACGTAATACTATATGACGTTACACGTTATAACGTAATACTATATAACGCTACACGTTATAACGTAATACTATATAACGCTACACGTTATAACGTAATACTGTATAACGCTACACGTTATATCGTAATACTATATAACGTTACACGTTATAACGTAATACCATTTAACGTTGCATGTTATATCGTAATACTATATAGCGTTACACGTTATAACTTGTTACTATATAATGTTACACGTTGTACTGATATACGATATAACGTCATAGGTTACATTGTAATAGTAAATAACGTTACACGTTAGAACGTAATACTATATAACGTTACACGTTATAACGTGATACTATAAAACGTTACACGTTATAACGTAATACTATATGACGTTACACGTTATAACATAATACTATATGACGTTACACGTTATAACGTAATACTATATGACGTTACACGTTATAACGTATTACCATTTCACGTTACACGTTATAACGTAATACTATATGACGTTACACGTTATATCGTAATACTATATAACGTTACACGTTATATCGTAATACTATATAACGTTACACGTTATAACGTAATACTATATGACGTTACACGTTATAACGTAATACTATATGACGTTACACGTTATAACGTATTACCATTTCACGTTACACGTTATAACGTAATACTATATGACGTTACACGTTATAACGTATTACCATTTCACGTTACACGTTATAACGTAATACTATATGACGTTACACGTTATAACTTATTACTATATAATGTTACACGTTGTACTGACATACGATATAACGTCATAGGTTACATTGTAATAGTAAATAACGTTACACGTTATAACGTAATACTATATAACGTTACACGTTATAACGTGATACTATATAACGTTACACGTTATAACGTAATACTATATAACGTTACACGTTATAACGTGATATTATATAACGCTACACGTTATAACGTAGTACTATATAACGTTACACGTTATATCGTATTACCATTTCACGTTACACGTTATAACGTAATACTATATGACGTTACACGTTATAACTTATTACTATATAATGTTACACGTTGTACTGACATACGATATAACGTCATAGGTTACATTGTAATAGTAAATAACGTTACACGTTATAACGTAATACTATATAACGTTACACGTTATAACGTGATACTATATAACGTTACACGTTATAACGTAATACTATATAACGTTACACGTTATAACGTGATATTATATAACGCTACACGTTATAACGTAGTACTATATAACGTTACACGTTATATCGTAATACTATATAACGTTACACGTTATATCGTAATACTATATGACGTTACACGTTATAACGTAATACTATATAACGTTACACGTTATAACATAATACTATATGACGTTACACGTTATAACGTAATACTATATGACGTTACACGTTATAACGTAATACTATATGACGTTACACGTTATATCGTAATACTATATGACGTTACACGTTATAACGTAATACTATATGACGTTAAACGTTATAACGTAATACTATATGACGTTACACGTTATAACGTAATACTATATGACGTTACACGTTATAACGTAGTACTATATAACGCTACACGTTATATCGTAATACTATATAACGTTACACGTTATAACGTATTACCATTTAACGTTACATGTTATATCGTAATACTATATAGCGTTACACGTTATAACGTAATACTATATGACGTTACACGTTATAACGTAATACTATATGACGTTACACGTTATATCGTAATACTATATAACGTTACACGTTATATCGTAATACTATATAACGTTACACGTTATAACGTAATACTATATGACGTTACACGTTATAACGTAATACTATATGACGTTACACGTTATAACGTATTACCATTTCACGTTACACGTTATAACGTAATACTATATGACGTTACACGTTATAACGTATTACCATTTCACGTTACACGTTATAACGTAATACTATATGACGTTACACGTTATAACGTGATACTATATAACGTTACACGTTATAACGTAATACTATATAACGTTACACGTTATAACGTGATATTATATAACGCTACACGTTATAACGTAGTACTATATGACGTTACACGTTATATCGTAATACTATATAACGTTACACGTTATATCGTAATACTATATAACGTTACACGTTATAACGTAATACTATATGACGTTACACGTTATAACGTAATACTATATGACGTTACACGTTATAACGTATTACCATTTCACGTTACACGTTATAACGTAATACTATATGACGTTACACGTTATAACGTATTACCATTTCACGTTACACGTTATAACGTAATACTATATGACGTTACACGTTATAACTTATTACTATATAATGTTACACGTTGTACTGACATACGATATAACGTCATAGGTTACATTGTAATAGTAAATAACGTTACACGTTATAACGTAATATAATATAACGTTACACGTTATAACGTGATACTATATAACGTTACACGTTATAACGTAATACTATATAACGTTACACGTTATAACGTGATATTATATAACGCTACACGTTATAACGTAGTACTATATAACGTTACACGTTATATCGTAATACTATATAACGTTACACGTTATATCGTAATACTATATGACGTTACACGTTATAACGTAATACTATATGACGTTACACGTTATAACGTAATACTATATACGTTACACGTTATAACGTAATACTATATGACGTTACACGTTATATCGTAATACTATATAACGTTACACGTTATATCGTAAAACTATATAACGTTACACGTTATATCGTAATACTACATGACGTTACACGTTATAACGTAATACTATATGACGTTACACGTTATAACGTAATACTATATGACGTTACACGTTATAACGTAATACTATATGACGTTACACGTTATAACGTAATACTATATGACGTTACACGTTATAACGTAATACTATATGACGTTACACGTTATAACGTAATACTATATGACGTTACACGTTATAACGTAATACTATATGACGTTACACGTTATAACGTATTACCATTTAACGTTCCATGTTATAACGTATTACCATTTAACGTTACATGTTATATCGTAATAATATATAGCGTTACACGTTATATCGTAATACTATATGACGTTACACGTTATAACGTAATACTATATGACGTTACACGTTATAACGTAATACTATATAACGCTACACGTTAAATCGTAATACTATATAACGTTACACGTTATAACGTAATACTATATAACGCTACACGTTATATCGTAATACTATATAACGTTACACGTTATAACGTATTACCATTTAACGTTACATGTTATATCGTAATACTATATAGCGTTACACGTTATAACGTAATACTATATGACGTTACACGTCATAACGTAATACTATATAACGCTACACGTTATAACGTAATACTATATAACGCTACACGTTATATCGTAATACTATATAACGTTACACGTTATAACGTAATACCATTTAACGCTACACGTTATATCGTATTACTATATGACGTTACACGTTATATCGTAATACTATATGACGTTACACGTTATAACGTAATACTAAATGACGTTACACGTTATATCGTAATACTATATAGCGTTACACGTTATAACGTAATACTATATGACGTTACACGTTATAACGTAATACTATATAACGCTACACGTTATAACGTAATACTATATAACGCTACACGTTATATCGTAATACTTTATAACGTTACACGTTATAACGTAATACTATATAACGCTACACGTTATATCGTAATACTATATAACGTTACACGTTATAACGTATTACCATTTAACGTTACATGTTATAACGTAATACTATATAACGGTACACGTTATAACGTAATACTATATGACGTTACACGTTATAACTTATTACTATATAATGTTACACGTTGTACTGATATACGATATAACGTCATAGGTTACATTGTAATAGTAAATAACGTTACACGTTATAACGTAATACTATATAACGCTACACGTTATAACGTAATACTATATAACGCTACACGTTATATCGTAATACTTTATAACGTTACACGTTATAACGTAATACTATATAACGCTACACGTTATATCGTAATACTATATAACGTTACACGTTATAACGTATTACCATTTAACGTTACATGTTAAAACGTAATACTATATAACGTTACACGTTATAACGTAATACTATGCAACGTTACACGTTATAACGTAATACTATATAACGTTATACGTTACCTCGCAAAACTATATAGCGTCATAGGTCACATCGTAATACGAAGTACCGTTCTACGTTATAACGTAATACTATATGACGTTACACGTTATAACGTAATACTATATAACGCTACACGTTATAACGTAATACTATATAACGCTACACGTTATATCGTAATACTTTATAACGTTACACGTTATAACGTAATACTATATAACGCTACACGTTATAACGTAATACTGTATAACGCTACACGTTATAACGTAATACTATATAACGCTACACGTTATAACGTAATACTATATGACGTTACACGTTATAACGTAACACTATATGACGTTACACGTTATATCGTAATACTATATAACGTTACACGTTATAACGTAATACTATATGACGTTACACGTTATAACGTAATACTATATAACGCTACACGTTATAACGTAATACTATATAACGCTACACGTTATAACGTAATACTGTATAACGCTACACGTTATATCGTAATACTATATAACGTTACACGTTATAACGTAATACCATTTAACGTTGCATGTTATATCGTAATACTATATAGCGTTACACGTTATAACTTGTTACTATATAATGTTACACGTTGTACTGATATACGATATAACGTCATAGGTTACATTGTAATAGTAAATAACGTTACACGTTAGAACGTAATACTATATAACGTTACACGTTATAACGTGATACTATAAAACGTTACACGTTATAACGTAATACTATATGACGTTACACGTTATAACATACTACTATATGACGTTACACGTTATAACGTAATACTATATGACGTTACACGTTATAACGTAATACTATATGACGTTACACGTTATATCGTAATACTATATGACGTTACACGTTATAACGTAATACTATATGACGTTAAACGTTATAACGTAATACTATATGACGTTACACGTTATAACGTAATACTATATGACGTTACACGTTATAACGTAGTACTATATAACGCTACACGTTATATCGTAATACTATATAACGTTACACGTTATAACGTATTACCATTTAACGTTACATGTTATATCGTAATACTATATAGCGTTACACGTTATAACGTAATACTATATGACGTTACACGTTATAACGTAATACTATATGACGTTACACGTTATATCGTAATACTATATAACGTTACACGTTATATCGTAATACTATATAACGTTACACGTTATAACGTAATACTATATGACGTTACACGTTATAACGTAATACTATATGACGTTACACGTTATAACGTATTACCATTTCACGTTACACGTTATAACGTAATACTATATGACGTTACACGTTATAACGTATTACCATTTAACGTTACATGTTATATCGTAATACTATATGACGTTACACGTTATAACTTATTACTATATAATGTTACACGTTGTACTGACATACGATATAACGTCATAGGTTACATTGTAATAGTAAATAACGTTACACGTTATAACGTAATACTATATAACGTTACACGTTATAACGTGATACTATATAACGTTACACGTTATAACGTAATACTATATAACGTTACACGTTATAACGTGATATTATATAACGCTACACGTTATAACGTAGTACTATATAACGTTACACGTTATATCGTATTACCATTTCACGTTACACGTTATAACGTAATACTATATGACGTTACACGTTATAACTTATTACTATATAATGTTACACGTTGTACTGACATACGATATAACGTCATAGGTTACATTGTAATAGTAAATAACGTTACACGTTATAACGTAATACTATATAACGTTACACGTTATAACGTGATACTATATAACGTTACACGTTATAACGTAATACTATATAACGTTACACGTTATAACGTGATATTATATAACGCTACACGTTATAACGTAGTACTATATAACGTTACACGTTATATCGTAATACTATATAACGTTACACGTTATATCGTAATACTATATGACGTTACACGTTATAACGTAATACTATATGACGTTACACGTTATAACGTAATACTATATACGTTACACGTTATAACGTAATACTATATGACGTTACACGTTATATCGTAATACTATATAACGTTACACGTTATATCGTAAAACTATATAACGTTACACGTTATATCGTAATACTACATGACGTTACACGTTATAACGTAATACTATATGACGTTACACGTTATAACGTAATACTATATGACGTTACACGTTATAACGTAATACTATATGACGTTACACGTTATAACGTAATACTATATGACGTTACACGTTATAACGTAATACTATATGACGTTACACGTTATAACGTAATACTATATGACGTTACACGTTATAACGTAATACTATATGACGTTACACGTTATAACGTATTACCATTTAACGTTCCATGTTATAACGTATTACCATTTAACGTTACATGTTATATCGTAATACTATATAGCGTTACACGTTATATCGTAATACTATATGACGTTACACGTTATAACGTAATACTATATGACGTTACACGTTATAACGTAATACTATATAACGCTACACGTTAAATCGTAATACTATATAACGTTACACGTTATAACGTAATACTATATAACGCTACACGTTATATCGTAATACTATATAACGTTACACGTTATAACGTATTACCATTTAACGTTACATGTTATATCGTAATACTATATAGCGTTACACGTTATAACGTAATACTATATGACGTTACACGTCATAACGTAATACTATATAACGCTACACGTTATAACGTAATACTATATAACGCTACACGTTATATCGTAATACTATATAACGTTACACGTTATAACGTAATACCATTTAACGCTACACGTTATATCGTATTACTATATGACGTTACACGTTATATCGTAATACTATATGACGTTACACGTTATAACGTAATACTAAATGACGTTACACGTTATATCGTAATACTATATAGCGTTACACGTTATAACGTAATACTATATGACGTTACACGTTATAACGTAATACTATATAACGCTACACGTTATAACGTAATACTATATGACGTTACACGTTATAACGTAATACTATATAACGCTACACGTTATAACGTAATACTATATAATGTTACACGTTGTACTGATATACGATATAACGTCATAGGTTACATTGTAATAGTAAATAACGTTACACGTTATAACGTAATACTATATAACGCTACACGTTATAACGTAATACTATATAACGCTACACGTTATATCGTAATACTTTATAACGTTACACGTTATAACGTAATACTATATAACGCTACACGTTATATCGTAATACTATATAACGTTACACGTTATAACGTATTACCATTTAACGTTACATGTTATAACGTAATACTATATAACGGTACACGTTATAACGTAATACTATATGACGTTACACGTTATAACTTATTACTATATAATGTTACACGTTGTACTGATATACGATATAACGTCATAGGTTACATTGTAATAGTAAATAACGTTACACGTTATAACGTAATACTATATAACGCTACACGTTATAACGTAATACTATATAACGCTACACGTTATATAGTATTACGTTATAACGTTACACGTTATAACGTAATACTATATAACGCTACACGTTATAACGTAATACTATATAACGTTACACGTTATAACGTATTACCATTTAACGTTACATGTTAAAACGTAATACTATATAACGTTACACGTTATAACGTAATACTATGCAACGTTACACGTTATAACGTAATACTATATAACGTTATACGTTACCTCGCAAAACTATATAGCGTCATAGGTCACATCGTAATACGAAGTACCGTTCTACGTTATAACGTAATACTATATGACGTTACACGTTATAACGTAATACTATATAACGCTACACGTTATATCGTAATACTATATAACGCTACACGTTATAACGTAATACTATATAACGCTACACGTTATAACGTAATACTGTATAACGCTACACGTTATAACGTAATACTATATGACGTTACACGTTATAACGTAACACTATATGACGTTACACGTTATATCGTAATACTATATAACGTTACACGTTATAACGTAATACTATATGACGTTACACGTTATAACGTAATACTATATAACGCTACACGTTATAACGTAATACTATATAACGCTACACGTTATAACGTAATACTGTATAACGCTACACGTTATATCGTAATACTATATAACGTTACACGTTATAACGTAATACCATTTAACGTTGCATGTTATATCGTAATACTATATAGCGTTACACGTTATAACTTGTTACTATATAATGTTACACGTTGTACTGATATACGATATAACGTCATAGGTTACATTGTAATAGTAAATAACGTTACACGTTAGAACGTAATACTATATAACGTTACACGTTATAACGTGATACTATAAAACGTTACACGTTATAACGTAATACTATATGACGTTACACGTTATAACATAATACTATATGACGTTACACGTTATAACGTAATACTATATGACGTTACACGTTATAACGTAATACTATATGACGTTACACGTTATATCGTAATACTATATGACGTTACACGTTATAACGTAATACTATATAACGTTAAACGTTATAACGTAATACTATATGACGTTACACGTTATAACGTAATACTATATGACGTTACACGTTATAACGTAATACTATATAACGCTACACGTTATATCGTAATACTATATAACGTTACACGTTATAACGTATTACCATTTAACGTTACATGTTATATCGTAATACTATATAGCGTTACACGTTATAACGTAATACTATATGACGTTACACGTTATAACGTAATACTATATGACGTTACACGTTATATCGTAATACTATATAACGTTACACGTTATATCGTAATACTATATAACGTTACACGTTATAACGTAATACTATATGACGTTACACGTTATAACGTAATACTATATGACGTTACACGTTATAACGTATTACCATTTCACGTTACACGTTATAACGTAATACTATATGACGTTACACGTTATAACGTATTACCATTTCACGTTACACGTTATAACGTAATACTATATACGTTACACGTTATAACGTAATACTATATGACGTTACACGTTATATCGTAATACTACATGACGTTACACGTTATAACGTAATACTATATGACGTTACACGTTATAACGTAATACTATATGACGTTACACGTTATAACGTAATACTATATGACGTTACACGTTATAACGTAATACTATATGACGTTACACGTTATAACGTAATACTATATGACGTTACACGTTATAACGTAATACTATATGACGTTACACGTTATAACGTAATACTATATGACGTTACACGTTATAACGTATTACCATTTAACGTTCCATGTTATAACGTATTACCATTTAACGTTACATGTTATATCGTAATACTATATAGCGTTACACGTTATATCGTAATACTATATGACGTTACACGTTATAACGTAATACTATATGACGTTACACGTTATAACGTAATACTATATAACGCTACACGTTAAATCGTAATACTATATAACGTTACACGTTATAACGTAATACTATATAACGCTACACGTTATATCGTAATACTATATAACGTTACACGTTATAACGTATTACCATTTAACGTTACATGTTATATCGTAATACTATATGACGTTACACGTTATAACGTAACACTATATGACGTTACACGTTATAACGTAATACTATATAACGCTACACGTTAAATCGTAATACTATATAACGTTACACGTTATAACGTAATACTATATAACGCTACACGTTATATCGTAATACTATATAACGTTACACGTTATAACGTATTACCATTTAACGTTACATGTTATATCGTAATACTATATGACGTTACACGTTATAACGTAACACTATATGACGTTACACGTTATATCGTAATACTATATAACGTTACACGTTATAACGTAATACCATTTAACGTTGCATGTTATATCGTAATACTATATAGCGTTACACGTTATAACTTGTTACTATATAATGTTACACGTTGTACTGATATACGATATAACGTCATAGGTTACATTGTAATAGTAAATAACGTTACACGTTAGAACGTAATACTATATAACGTTACACGTTATAACGTGATACTATAAAACGTTACACGTTATAACGTAATACTATATGACGTTACACGTTATAACATAATACTATATGACGTTACACGTTATAACGTAATACTATATGACGTTACACGTTATAACGTAATACTATATGACGTTACACGTTATATCGTAATACTATATGACGTTACACGTTATAACGTAATACTATATGACGTTAAACGTTATAACGTAATACTATATGACGTTACACGTTATAACGTAATACTATATGACGTTACACGTTATAACGTAGTACTATATAACGCTACACGTTATATCGTAATACTATATAACGTTACACGTTATAACGTATTACCATTTAACGTTACATGTTATATCGTAATACTATATAGCGTTACACGTTATAACGTAATACTATATGACGTTACACGTTATAACGTAATACTATATGACGTTACACGTTATATCGTAATACTATATAACGTTACACGTTATATCGTAATACTATATAACGTTACACGTTATAACGTAATACTATATGACGTTACACGTTATAACGTAATACTATATGACGTTACACGTTATAACGTATTACCATTTCACGTTACACGTTATAACGTAATACTATATGACGTTACACGTTATAACGTATTACCATTTCACGTTACACGTTATAACGTAATACTATATACGTTACACGTTATAACGTAATACTATATGACGTTACACGTTATATCGTAATACTACATGACGTTACACGTTATAACGTAATACTATATGACGTTACACGTTATAACGTAATACTATATGACGTTACACGTTATAACGTAATACTATATGACGTTACACGTTATAACGTAATACTATATGACGTTACACGTTATAACGTAATACTATATGACGTTACACGTTATAACGTAATACTATATGACGTTACACGTTATAACGTAATACTATATGACGTTACACGTTATAACGTATTACCATTTAACGTTCCATGTTATAACGTATTACCATTTAACGTTACATGTTATATCGTAATACTATATAGCGTTACACGTTATATCGTAATACTATATGACGTTACACGTTATAACGTAATACTATATGACGTTACACGTTATAACGTAATACTATATAACGCTACACGTTAAATCGTAATACTATATAACGTTACACGTTATAACGTAATACTATATAACGCTACACGTTATATCGTAATACTATATAACGTTACACGTTATAACGTATTACCATTTAACGTTACATGTTATATCGTAATACTATATAGCGTTACACGTTATAACGTAATACTATATGACGTTACACGTCATAACGTAATACTATATAACGCTACACGTTATAACGTAATACTATATAACGCTACACGTTATATCGTAATACTATATAACGTTACACGTTATAACGTAATACCATTTAACGCTACACGTTATATCGTATTACTATATGACGTTACACGTTATATCGTAATACTATATGACGTTACACGTTATAACGTAATACTAAATGACGTTACACGTTATATCGTAATACTATATAGCGTTACACGTTATAACGTAATACTATATGACGTTACACGTTATAACGTAATACTATATAACGCTACACGTTATAACGTAATACTATATGACGTTACACGTTATAACGTAATACTATATAACGCTACACGTTATAACGTAATACTATATAACGCTACACGTTATATCGTAATACTATATAACGTTACACGTTATATCTTAATACTATATAACGTTACACGTTATAACGTAATACTATATGACGTTACACGTTATAACGTAATACTATATAACGCCACACGTTATAACGTAATACTATATGACGTTACACGTTATAACGTAACACTATATGACGTTACACGTTATATCGTAATACTATATAACGTTACACGTTATAACGTAATACTATATGACGTTACACGTTATAACGTAATACTATATAACGCTACACGTTATAACGTAATACTGTATAACGCTACACGTTATATCGTAATACTATATAACGTTACACGTTATAACGTAATACCATTTAACGTTGCATGTTATATCGTAATACTATATAGCGTTACACGTTATAACTTGTTACTATATAATGTTACACGTTGTACTGATATACGATATAACGTCATAGGTTACATTGTAATAGTAAATAACGTTACACGTTAGAACGTAATACTATATAACGTTACACGTTATAACGTAATACTATATGACGTTACACGTTATAACGTAATACTATATGACGTTACACGTTATAACGTAATACTATATGACGTTACACGTTATAACGTAATACTATATGACGTTACACGTTATAACGTAATACTATATGACGTTACACGTTATAGCGTAATACTATATGACGTTACACGTTATAACGTAATACTATATGACGTTAAACGTTATAACGTAATACCATATGACGTTACACGTTATAACGTAGTACTATATAACGCTACACGTTATATCGTAATACTATATAACGTTACACGTTATAACGTATTACCATTTAACGTTACATGTTATATCGTAATACTATATAGCGTTACACGTTATAACGTAATACTATATGACGTTACACGTTATAACGTAATACTATATGACGTTACACGTTATATCGTAATACTATATAACGTTACACGTTATATCGTAATACTATGTAACGTTACACGTTATAACGTAATACTATATGACGTTACACGTTATAACGTAATACTATATGACGTTACACGTTATAACGTATTACCATTTCACGTTACACGTTATAACGTAATACTATATGACGTTACACGTTATAACGTATTACCATTTCACGTTACACGTTATAACGTAATACTATATGACGTTACACGTTATAACTTATTACTATATAATGTTACACGTTGTACTGACATACGATATAACGTCATAGGTTACATTGTAATAGTAAATAACGTTACACGTTATAACGTAATACTATATAACGTTACACGTTATAACGTGATACTATATAACGTTACACGTTATAACGTAATACTATATAACGTTACACGTTATAACGTGATATTATATAACGCTACACGTTATAACGTAGTACTATATAACGTTACACGTTATATCGTAATACTATATAACGTTACACATTATATCGTAATACTATATGACGTTACACGTTATAACGTAATACTATATGACGTTACACGTTATAACGTAATACTATATACGTTACACGTTATAACGTAATACTATATGACGTTACACGTTATATCGTAATACTATATAACGTTACACGTTATATCGTAAAACTATATAACGTTACACGTTATATCGTAATACTACATGACGTTACACGTTATAACGTAATACTATATGACGTTACACGTTATAACGTAATACTATATGACGTTACACGTTATAACGTAATACTATATGACGTTACACGTTATAACGTAATACTATATGACGTTACACGTTATAACGTAATACTATATGACGTTACACGTTATAACGTAATACTATATGACGTTACACGTTATAACGTAATACTATATGACGTTACACGTTATAACGTATTACCATTTAACGTTCCATGTTATAACGTATTACGATTTAACGTTACATGTTATATCGTAATACTATATAGCGTTACACGTTATATCGTAATACTATATGACGTTACACGTTATAACGTAATACTATATGACGTTACACGTTATAACGTAATACTATATAACGCTACACGTTATATCGTAATACTATATAACGTTACACGTTATAACGTATTACCATTTAACGTTACATGTTATATCGTAATACTATATAGCGTTACACGTTATAACGTAATACTATATGACGTTACACGTCATAACGTAATACTATATAACGCTACACGTTATAACGTAATACTATATAACGCTACACGTTATATCGTAATACTATATAACGTTACACGTTATAACGTAATACCATTTAACGCTACACGTTATATCGTATTACTATATGACGTTACACGTTATATCGTAATACTATATGACGTTACACGTTATAACGTAATACTAAATGACGTTACACGTTATATCGTAATACTATATAGCGTTACACGTTATAACGTAATACTATATGACGTTACACGTTATAACGTAATACTATATAACGCTACACGTTATAACGTAATACTATATGACGTTACACGTTATAACGTAATACTATATAACGCTACACGTTATAACGTAATACTATATAACGCTACACGTTATATCGTAATACTATATAACGTTACACGTTATATCTTAATACTATATAACGTTACACGTTATAACGTAATACTATATGACGTTACACGTTATAACGTAATACTATATAACGCTGCACGTTATAACGTAATACTATATAACGCTACACGTTATATCGTAATACTATATAACGTTTCACGTTATAACGTAATACTATATAACGCTACACGTTATATCGTAATACTATATAACGTTACACCTTATAACGTATTACCATTTAACGTTACATGTTATAACGTAATACTATATAACGTTACACGTTATAACGTAAAACTATATGACGTTACACGTTATATCGTAATGCTATATAACGTTACACGTTATAACGTATTACCATTTAACGTTACATGTTATATCGTAATACTATATAGCGTTACACGTTATATCGTAATACTATATGACGGTACACGTTATAACGTAATACTATATAACGCTGCACGTTATAACGTAATACTATATGACGTTGCACGTTATAACGTAATACTATATGACGTTACACGTTATAACGTAATACTATATGACGTTACACGTTATATCGTAATACTATATGACGTTACACGTTATAACGTAATACTAAATGACGTTACACGTTATAACGTAATACTATATAACGTTACACGTTATAACGTAATACTATATAACGTTACACGTTATAACGTAATACTATATAACGTTACACGTTATAACGTAATGCTATATAACGTTACACGTTATATCGTAATACTATAAAATCTTACACGTTATATCGCAATACTATATAACGTTACACGTTATATCGTAATGCTATATAAAGCTACACGTTATATCGTATTACTATATAACGCTACACGTTATATCGTAATACTATATGACGTTACACGTTAAAGCGAAATACTATATGACGTTACACGTTATAACGTAATACTATATAACGCTACACGTTATAACGTAATACTATATAACGCTACACGTTATAACGTAATACTATATAACGCTACACGTTATAACGTAGTACTATATGACGTTACACGTTGTCGTAATACTATATAACGTTACACGTTATATCGTAATACTGTATAACGTTACACGTTATAACGTAATACTATATGACGTTACACTTTATAACGTAATACTATATAACGCTACACGTTATAACGTAATACTGTATAACGCTACACGTTATATCGTAATACTATATAACGTTACACGTTGTAACGTAATACCATTTAACGTTGCATGTTATATCGTAATACTATATAGCGTTACACGTTATAACTTATTACTATATAATGTTACACGTTGTACTGATATACGATATAACGTCATAGGTTACATTGTAATAGTAAATAACGTTACACGTTATATCGTAATACTATATGACGTTACACGTTATAACGTAATACTATATAACGTTACACGTTATAACGTGATACTATATAACGTTACACGTTATAACGTAATACTATATAACGTTACACGTTATAACGTAATGCTATATAGCGTTACACGTTATAACTTAATACTATATAATGTTACACGTTGTACTGATATACGATATAACGTCCTAGGTTTCATTGTAATAGTAAATAACGTTACACGTTATAACTTAATACTATATAATGTTACACGTTGTACTGATATACGATATAACGTCATAGGTTACATTGTAATAGTAACTAACGTTACACGTTATAACGTAATACTATATAACATTACACGTCATAACGTGATACTATATAACGTTACACGTTATATCGTAATCCTATATGACGTTACACGTTATATCGTAATACTATATGACGTTACACGATATATCGTAATACTATATGACGTTACACGTTATAACGTAATACTATATGACGTTACACGTTATAACGTAATACTATATGACGTTACACGTTATATCGTAATACTATATAACGTTACACGTTATATCGTAATACTATATAACGTTACACGTTATAACGTAATACTATATGACGTTACACGTTATAACGTAATACTATATAACGTTCACGTTATAACGTGATACTATATAACGTTACACGTTATAACGTAATACTATATGACGTTACACGTTATAACGTAACACTATATAGCGTTACACGTTACAACTTAATACTATATAATGTTACACGTTGTACTGATATCCGATATAACGTCATAGGTTACATTGTAATAGTAAATAACGTTACACGTTATAACGTAATACTATATAACGTTACACGTTATAACGTGATACTATATAACGTTACACGTTATAACGTAATACTATATAACGTTACACGCTATAACGTGATACTATATAACGCTACACGTTATAACGTAATACTATATAACGTTACACGTTATATCGTAATACTATATAACGTTAAACGTTATATCGTAATTCTATATAACGTTACACGTTATATCGTAATACTATATGAGGTTACACGTTATAACGTAATACTATATAACGTTCACGTTATAACGTGATACTATATACCGTTACACGTTATAACGTAATACTATATGACGTTACACGTTATAACGTAATACTATATAGCATCACACGTTACAACTTAATACTATATAATGTTACACGTTGTACTGATATACGATATAACGTCATAGGTTACATTGTAATAGTAACTAACGTTACACGTTATAACGTAATACTATATAACATTACACGTCATAACGTGATACTATATAACGTTACACGTTATATCGTAATCCTATATGACGTTACACGTTATATCGTAATACTATATGACGTTACACGTTATATCGTAATACTATATGACGTTACACGTTATAACGTGATACTATATAACGTTACACGTTATATCGTAATCCTATATGACGTTACACGTTATAACGTAATACTATATAACGTTCACGTTATAACGTGATACTATATAACGTTACACGTTATAACGTAATACTATATGACGTTACACGTTATAACGTAATACTATATAGCGTTACACGTTACAACTTAATACTATATAATGTTACACGTTGTACTGATATCCGATATAACGTCATAGGTTACATTGTAATAGTAAATAACGTTACACGTTATAACGTAATACTATATAACGTTACACGTTATAACGTGATACTATATAACGTTACACGTTATAACGTAATACTATATAACGTTACACGCTATAACGTGATACTATATAACGCTACACGTTATAACGTAATACTATATAACGTTACACGTTATATCGTAATACTATATAACGTTAAACGTTATATCGTAATTCTATATAACGTTACACGTTATATCGTAATACTATATGAGGTTACACGTTATAACGTAATACTATATAACGTTCACGTTATAACGTGATACTATATACCGTTACACGTTATAACGTAATACTATATGACGTTACACGTTATAACGTAATACTATATGACGTTACACGTTATAACGTAATACTATATGACGTTACACGTTATAACGTAATACTATATAACGTTACACGTTATATCGTAATACTATATAACGTTACACGTTATAACGTAATACTATATGACGTTACACGTTATATCGTAATACTATATAGCGTTACACGTTATAACTCAATACTATATAATGTTACACGTTGTACTGATATACGATATAACGTCATAGGTTACATTGTAATAGTAACTAACGTTACACGTTATATCGTAATACTATATAACGTTAAACGTTATAACGTAATACTATATGACGTTACACGTTATAACGTAATACTATATAACGCTACACGTTATAACGTAATACTATATAACGCTACACGTTATATCGTATTACAATATAACGTTACACGTTATAACGTAATACCATTTAACGTTGCCTGTTATATCGTAATACTATATAGCGTTACACGTTATAACTTAATACTATATAATGTTACACGTTGTACTGATATACGATATAACGTCATAGGTTACATTGTAATAGTAAATAACGTTACACGTTATAACGTAATACTATATAACGCTACACGTTATATCGTAATACTATATAACGTTACACGTTATAACGTAATACTATATAACGCTACACGTTATATCGTAATACTGTATAACGTTACACGTTATAACGTATTTCCATTTAACGTGACATGTTATATCGTAATACTATATAATGTTACACGTTGTACTGATATACGATATAACGTCATAGGTTACATTGTAATAGTAAATAACGTTACACGTTATAACGTAATACTATATAACGTTCACGTTATAACGTGATACTATATAACGTTACACGTTATAACGTGATACTATATAACGTTACACGTTATAACGCCATACTGTATAACGTTACACGTTATAACGTAATACTATATAACGTTACACGTTATAACGTAATACTAAATGACGTTACACGTTATAACGTAATACTATATAACGTTACACGTTATATCGTAATACTATATGACGTTACACGTTATAACGTAATACTGTATAACGTTACACGTTGTACTGATATACGATATAACGTCATAGGTTACATTGTAATAGTAAATAACGTTACACGTTATAACGTAATGCTATATAACGTTACACGTTATAACGTGATACTATATAACGTTACACGTTATAACGTAATACTATATAACGTTACACGTTATAACGTGATACTATATAACGCTACACGTTATAACGTAATACTATATAACGTTACACGTTATATCGTAATACTATATAACGTTAAACGTTATATCGTAATTCTATATAACGTTACACGTTATATCGTAATACTATATAACGTTACACGTTATATCGTAATACTATATGACGTTACACGTTATAACGTAATACTGTATAACGTTACACGTTATAACGCTATACTGTATAACGTTACACGTTATAACGCTATACTGTATAACGTTACACGTTATAACGTAATACTGTATAACGTTACACGTTATAACGTAATACTATATGACGTTACACGTTATAACGTAATACTGTATAACGTTACGCGTTATAACGTGATACTATATAACGTTACACGTTATACCGTTATATTATATAACGTTACACGTTATAACGTAATACTACATGACGTTCCACGTTATAGCGT
The DNA here is from genome assembly GCA_911622165.2 of Bombus sylvestris. Lineage (NCBI taxonomy): Eukaryota > Metazoa > Arthropoda > Insecta > Hymenoptera > Apidae > Bombus > Bombus sylvestris. The sequence continues at coordinate 7,450,214 of OU443149.1, read as the reverse complement.
AATACTATATGACGTTACACGTTATAACGTAATACTATATGACGTTACACGTTATAACGTAATACTATATAACGCTACACGTTATAACGTAATACTATATGACGTTACACGTTATAACGTAATACTATATGACGTTACACGTTATAACGTAATACTATATGACGTTACACGTTATAACGTAATACTATATGACGTTACACGTTATATCGTAATACTATATGACGTTACACGTTATAACGTAATACTATATGTAGTTACACGTTATAACGTAATACTATATGACGTTACACGTTATAACGTAATACTATATAACGCTACACGTTATATCGCAATACTATATAACGTTACACGTTATAACGTATTACCATTTAACGTTACATGTTATATCGTAATACTATATAGCGTTACACGTTATAACTCAATACTATATAATGTTACACGTTGTACTGATATACGATATAACGTCATTGGTTAGATTGTAATAGTAAATAACGTTACACGTTATAACGTAATACTATATAACGTTACACGTTATAACGTAATACTATATAACGTTACACGTTATATCGTAATACTATATAACGTTAAACGTTATATCGTAATTCTATATAACGTTACACGTGATATCGTAATACTATATGACGTTACACGTTACAACGTAATACTATATGACGTTACACGTTATAGCGTAATACTATAGGACGTTACCCGTTATAATGTAATACTATATGACGTTACACGTTATAACGTAATACTATATAACGTTACACGTTATATCGTAATTCTATATAACGTTACACGTTATAACGCAATACCATTTAACGTTGCATGTTATACGTTAATACTATATAATGCTACACGTTGTACTGATATACGATATAACGTCATAGGTTACATTGGAATAGTAAATAACGTTACACGTTATAACGTAATACTATATAACGTTACACGTTATATCGTAATACTATATGACGTTACACGTTATAACGTAATACTATATGACGTTACACGTTATAACGTAATACTATATGACGTTACACGTTATAACCTAATACTATATGACGTTACACGTTATAACGCTATACTGTATAACGTTACACGTTATAACGCTATACTGTATAACGTTACGCGTTATAACGTGATACTATATAACGTTACACGTTATACCGTTATATTATATAACGTTAAACGTTATATCGTAATTCTATATAACGTTACACGTGATATCGTAATACTATATGACGTTACACGTTACAACGTAATACTATATGACGTTACACGTTATAGCGTAATACTATAGGACGTTACCCGTTATAATGTAATACTATATGACGTTACACGTTATAACCTAATACTATATGACGTTACACGTTATATCGTAATACTATATGACGTTACACGTTATAACGTAATACTATATGACGTTACACGTTATAACGTAATACTATATGACGTTACACGTTATAACGTAATACTATATGACGTTACACGTTATAACGTAATACTATATGACGTTACACGTTATAACGCTATACTATATGACGTTACACGTTATAACGTAATACTATATGTAGTTACACGTTATAACGTAATACTATATGACGTTACACGTTATAACGTAATACTATATAACGCTACACGTTATATCGTAATACTATATAACGTTACACGTTATAACGTATTACCATTTAACGTTACATGTTATATCGTAATACTATATAGCGTTACACGTTATAACTCAATACTATATAATGTTACACGTTGTACTGATATACGATATAACGTCATTGGTTAGATTGTAATAGTAAATAACGTTACACGTTATAACGTAATACTATATAACGTTACACGTTATAACGTAATACTATATAACGTTACACGTTATATCGTAATACTATATAACGTTAAACGTTATATCGTAATTCTATATAACGTTACACGTGATATCGTAATACTATATGACGTTACACGTTACAACGTAATACTATATGACGTTACACGTTATAGCGTAATACTATAGGACGTTACCCGTTATAATGTAATACTATATGACGTTACACGTTATAACGTAATACTATATAACGTTACACGTTATATCGTAATTCTATATAACGTTACACGTTATAACGCAATACCATTTAACGTTGCATGTTATACGTTAATACTATATAATGCTACACGTTGTACTGATATACGATATAACGTCATAGGTTACATTGGAATAGTAAATAACGTTACACGTTATAACGTAATACTATATAACGTTACACGTTATATCGTAATACTATATGACGTTACACGTTATAACGTAATACTATATGACGTTACACGTTATAACGTAATACTATATGACGTTACACGCTATAACCTAATACTATATGACGTTACACGTTATAACGTAACACTATATGACGTTACACGTTATAACGTAATACTATATGACGTTACACGTTATAACGTGATACTATATGACGTTACACGTTATAACGTGATACTATATGACGTTACACGTTATAACGTCATACTATATAACGCTACAGGTTGTATCGTAATACTATATAACGTTACACGTTATAACGTATTACCATTTAACGTTACATGTTATATCGTAATACTATATAGCGTTACACGTTATAACTCAATACTATATAATGTTACACGTTGTACTGATATACGATATAACGTCATTGGTTAGATAGTAATAGTAAATAACGTTACACGTTATAACGTAATACTATATAACGTTACACGTTATATCGTAATACTATATAACGTTAAACGTTATATCGTAATTCTATATAACGTTACACGTGATATCGTAATACTATATAACGTTACACGTTATAACGTAATACTATATGACGTTACACGTTATAACGTAATACTATATGACGTTACACGTTATAACGTAATACTATATGACGTTACACGTTATAACGTAATACTATATAACGCTACACGTTATATCGTAATACTATAAAACCTTACACGTTATATCGCAATACTATATAACGTTACACGTTATATCGGAATACTATATGACGTTACACGTTATATCGTAATACTATATGACGTTTCACGTTATAAAGAAATACTATATACCGTTACACGTTATAACGTAATACTATATAACGTTACACGTTATATCGTAATTCTATATAACGTTACACGTTATAACGCAATACCATTTAACGTTGCATGTTATAAGTTAATACTATATAATGTTACACGTTGTACTGATATACGATATAACGTCATAGGTTACATTGGAATAATAAATAACGTTACACGTTATAACGTAATACTATATAACGTTACACGTTATATCGTAATACTATATAACGTTACACGTTATATCGTAATACTATATAACGTTAAACGTTATATCGTAATACCATATAGCGTTACACGTTATAACTTAATACTATATAATGTTACACGTTGTACTGATATACGATATAACGTCCTAGGTTTCATTGTAATAGTAAATAACGTTACACGTTATAACTTAATACTATATAATGTTACACGTTATAACGTGATACTATATAACGTTACACGTTATAACGTAATACTATATAACGTTACACGCTATAACGTGATACTATATAACGCTACACGTTATAACGTAATACTATATAACGTTACACGTTATATCGTAATACTATATAACGTTAAACGTTATATCGTAATTCTATATAACGTTACACGTTATATCGTAATACTATATGAGGTTACACGTTATATCGTAATATTATATGACGTTACACGTTATAACGTAATACTATATAACGTTACACGTTATAACGTAATACTATATAACGTTAAACGTTATATCGTAATTCTATATAACGTTACACGTGATATCGTAATACTATATGACGTTACACGTTATAACGTAATACTATATAACGTTACACGTTATATCGTAACTCTATATAACGTTACACGTTATAACGCAATACCATTTAACGTTGCATGTTATACGTTAATACTATATAATGTTACACGTTGTACTGATATACGATATAACGTCATAGGTTACATTGGAATAGTAAATAACGTTACACGTTATAACGTAATACTATATGACGTTACACGTTATAACGTAATACTATATAACGTTACACGTTATATCGTAATACTATATGACGTTAAACGTTATATCGTAATTCTATATAACGTTACACGTTATATCGTAATACTATATGAGGTTACACGTTATATCGTAATACTATATGACGTTACGCGTTATAACGTAATACTATATGACGTTACACGTTATAACGTAATACTATATGACGTTACACGTTATATCGTAATACTATATAGCGTTACACGTTATATCGTAATACTATATAACGTTACACGTTATAACGTAATACTATATGACGTTACACGTTATAACGTAATACTATATAACGTTCACGTTATAACGTGATACTATATACCGTTACACGTTATAACGTAATACTATATGACGTTACACGTTATAACGTAATACTATATAGCATTACACGTTACAACTTAATACTATATAATGTTACACGTTGTACTGATATACGATATAACGTCATAGGTTACATTGTAATAGTAAATAACGTTACACGTTATAACGTAATACTATATAACGTTACACGTTATAACGTGATACTATATAACGTTACACGTTATAACGTGATACTATATAACGCTACACGTTATAACGTAATACTATATAACGTTACACGTTATATCGTAATTCTATATAACGTTACACGTTATATCGTAATACTATATGACGTTACACGTTATAACGTAATACTATATGACGTTACACGTTATAACGTAATACTATATGACGTTACACGTTATAACGTAATACTATATGACGTTACACGTTATAACGTAATACTATATGACGTTACACGTTATAACGTAATACTATATGACGTTACACGTTATAACGTAATACTACATAACGTTACACGTTATATCGTAATACTACATAACGTTACACGTTATAACTCAATACTATATAATGTTACACGTTGTACTGATATACGATATAACGTCATAGGTTACATTGTAATAGTAAATAACGTTACACGTTATAACGTAATACTATATAGCGTTACACGTTATAACGTGATACTATATAACGTTACACGTTATAACGTGATACTATATAACGCTACACGTTATAACGTAATACTATATAACGTTACACGTTATATCGTAATACTATATAACGTTACACGTTATATCGTAATACTATATAACGTTACACGTTATAACGTATTACCATTTAACGTGACATGTTATATCGTAATACTATATAATGTTACACGTTGTACTGATATACGATATAACGTCATAGGTTACATTGTAATAGTAAATAACGTTACACGTTATAACGTAATACTATATAACGTTCACGTTATAACGTGATACTATATAACGTTACACGTTATAACGTGATACTATATAACGTTACACGTTATAACGCTATACTGTATAACGTTACACGTTATAACGTAATACTATATAACGTTACACGTTATAACGTAATACTAAATGACGTTACACGTTATAACGTAATACTATATAACGTTACACGTTATATCGTAATACTATATGACGTTACACGTTATAACGTAATACTGTATAACGTTACACGTTATAACGCTATACTGTATAACGTTACACGTTATAACGCTATACTGTATAACGTTACACGTTATAACGCTATACTGTATAACGTTACACGTTATAACGTAACACTATATGACGTTACACGTTATAACGTAATACTGTATAACGTTACGCGTTATAACGTGATACTATATAACGTTACACGTTATACCGTTATATTATATAACGTTACACGTTATAGCGTAATACTATATGACGTTACACGTTATAACGTAATACTATATGACGCTACACGTTATATCTTAATACTATATAACGTTACACGTTATACCGTAATACTATGTGACGTTACACGTTATAACGTAATACTATATGACGTTACACGTTATAACGTAATACTATATGACGTTACACGTTATAACGTAATACTATATAACGCTACACGTTATATCGTAATACTATATAACGTTACACGTTATACCGTAATACTATATGACGTTACACGTTATAACGTAATACTATATAACGTTACACGTTATAACGTAATACTATATAACGTTACACGTTATAACGTAATACTATATGACGTTACACGTTATATCTTAATACTATATAACGTTACACGTTATACCGTAATACTATATGACGTTACACGTTATAACGTAATACTATATAACGCTACACGTTATAACGTAATACTATATGACGTTAAACGTTATAACGTAATACTATATAACGCTACACGTTATATCGTATTACTATATAACGTTACACGTTATAACGTAATACCATTTAACGTTGCATGTTATATCGTAATACTATATAGCGTTACACGTTATAACTTAATACTATATAATGTTACACGTTGTACTGATATACGATATAACGTCATAGGTTACATTGTAATAGTAAATAACGTTACACGTTATAACGTAATGCTATATAACGTTACACGTTATAACGTGATACTATATAACGTTACACGTTATAACGCTATGCTGTATAACGTTACACGTTATATCGTAATACTATATGACGTTACACGTTATATCGTAATACTATATAACGTTACACGTTATATCGTAATACTATATGACGTTACACGTTATAACGTAATACTGTATAACGTTACACGTTATAACGCTATGCTGTATAACGTTACACGTTATAACGCTATACTGTATAACGTTACACGTTATAACGCTATACTGTATAACGTTACACGTTATAACGTAATACTATATGACGTTACACGTTATAACGTAATACTATATGACGTTACACGTTATAACGTAATACTATATGACGTTACACGTTATAACGTAATACTACATAACGTTACACGTTATATCGTAATACTACATAACGTTACACGTTATAACGTAATACTATATGACGTTACACGTTATAACGTAATACTATATAACGTTACACGTTATATCGTAATACTATATAACGTTACACGTTATAACGTATTACCATTTAACGTGACATGTTATATCGTAATACTATATAATGTTACACGTTGTACTGATATACGATATAACGTCATAGGTTACATTGTAATAGTAAATAACGTTACACGTTATAACGTAATACTATATAACGTTCACGTTATAACGTGATACTATATAACGTTACACGTTATAACGTGATACTATATAACGTTACACGTTATAACGCTATACTGTATAACGTTACACGTTATAACGTAATACTATATAACGTTACACGTTATAACGTAATACTATATAACGTTACACGTTATAACGTAATACTAAATGACGTTACACGTAATAACGTAATACTATATAACGTTACACGTTATATCGTAATACTATATGACGTTACACGTTATAACGTAATACTGTATAACGTTACACGTTATAACGCTATACTGTATAACGTTACACGTTATAACGCTATACTGTATAACGTTACACGTTATAACGCTATACTGTATAACGTTACACGTTATAACGTAACACTATATGACGTTACACGTTATAACGTAATACTGTATAACGTTACGCGTTATAACGTGATACTATATAACGCTACACGTTATACCGTTATATTATATAACGTTACACGTTATAGCGTAATACTATATGACGTTACACGTTATAACGTAATACTATATGACGCTACACGTTATATCTTAATACTATATAACGTTACACGTTATACCGTAATACTATGTGACGTTACACGTTATAACGTAATACTATATGACGTTACACGTTATAACGTAATACTATATGACGTTACACGTTATAACGTAATACTATATAACTCTACACGTTATATCGTAATACTATATAACGTTACACGTTATACCGTAATACTATATGACGTTACACGTTATAACGTAATACTATATAACGTTACACGATATAACGTAATACTATATAACGTTACACGTTATAACGTAATACTATATGACGTTACACGTTATATCTTAATACTATATAACGTTACACGTTATACCGTAATACTATATGACGTTACACGTTATAACGTAATACTATATAACGCTACACCTTATAACGTAATACTATATGACGTTACACGTTATAACGTAATACTATATAACGCTACACGTTATATCGTATTACTATATAACGTTACACGTTATAACGTAATACCATTTAACGTTGCATGTTATATCGTAATACTATATAGCGTTACACGTTATAACTTAATACTATATAATGTTACACGTTGTACTGATATACGATATAACGTCATAGGTTACATTGTAATAGTAAATAACGTTACACGTTATAACGTAATGCTATATAACGTTACACGTTATAACGTGATACTATATAACGTTACACGTTATAACGCTATGCTGTATAACGTTACACGTTATATCGTAATACTATATGACGTTACACGATATATCGTAATACTATATAACGTTACACGTTATATCGTAATACTATATGACGTTACACGTTATAACGTAATACTGTATAACGTTACACGTTATAACGCTATGCTGTATAACGTTACACGTTATAACGCTATACTGTATAACGTTACACGTTATAACGCTATACTGTATAACGTTACACGTTATAACGTAATACTATATGACGTTACACGTTATAACGTAATACTGTATAACGTTACGCGTTATAACGTGATACTATATAACGTTACACGTTATACCGTTATATTATATAACGTTACACGTTATAACGTAATACTACATGACGTTCCACGTTATAGCGTAATACTATATGACGTTACACGTTATAACGTAATACTATATGACGTTACACGTTATAACGTAATACTATATAACGCTACACGTTATAACGTAATACTATATGACGTTACACGTTATAACGTAATACTATATAACGCTACACGTTATATCGTAATACTATATAACGTTACACGTTATAACGTATTACCATTTAACGTTACATGTTATATCGTAATACTATATAGCGTTACACGTTATAACTCAATACTATATAATGTTACACGTTGTACTGATATACGATATAACGTCATTGGTTAGATTGTAATAGTAAATAACGTTACACGTTATAACGTAATACTATATAACGTTACACGTTATAACGTAATACTATAGGACGTTACCCGTTATAATGTAATACTATATGACGTTACACGTTATAACGTAATACTATATAACGTTACACGTTATATCGTAATTCTATATAACGTTACACGTTATAACGCAATACCATTTAACGTTGCATGTTATACGTTAATACTATATAATGTTACACGTTGTACTGATATACGATATAACGTCATAGGTTACATTGGAATAGTAAATAACGTTACACGTTATAACGTAATACTATATGACGTTACACGTTATAACGTAATACTATATGACGTTACACGTTATAACGCAATACTATATGACGTTACACGTTATAACGTAATACTATATGACGTTACACGTTATAACGTAATACTATATGACGTTACACGTTATAACGTAATACTATATGACGTTACACGTTATAACGTGATACTATATGACGTTACACGTTATAACGTGATAATATATGACGTTACACGTTATAACGTAATACTATATGACGTTACACGTTATAACGTAATACTATATAACGCTACACGTTATATCGTAATACTATATATCGTTACACGTTATAACATATTACCATTTAACGTTACATGTTATATCGTAATACTATATAGCGTTACACGTTATAACTCAATACTATATAATGTTACACGTTGTACTGATATACGATATAACGTCATTGGTTAGATTGTAATAGTAAATAACGTTACACGTTATAACGTAATACTATATAACGTTACACGTTATATCGTAATACTATATAACGTTAAACGTTATATCGTAATTCTATATAACGTTACACGTGATATCGTAATACTATATGACGTTACACGTTATAACGTAATACTATATGACGTTACACGTTATAACGTAATACTATATGACGTTACACGTTATAACGTAATACTATATGACGTTACACGTTATAACGTAATACTATATAATGCTACACGTTATATCGTAATACTATAAGACCTTACACGTTATATCGCAATACTATATAACGTTACACGTTATATCGTAATGCTATATGACGTTACACGTTATATCGTAATACTATATGACGTTTCACGCTATAACGTAATACTATATGACGTTACACGTTATAGCGTAATACTATAGGACGTTACCCGTTATAATGTAATACTATATGACGTCACACGTTATAACGTAATACTATATAACGTTACACGTTATATCGTAATTCTATATAACGTTACACGTTATAACGGAATACCATTTAACGTTGCATGTTATACGTTAATACTATATAATGTTACACGTTGTACTGATATACGATATAACGTCATAGGTTACATTGGAATAGTAAATAACGTTACACGTTATAACGTAATACTATATAACGTTACACGTTATAACGTAATACTATATGACGTTACACGTTATAACGTAATACTATATGACGTTACACGTTATAACGTAATACTATATGACGTTACACGTTATAACGTAATACTATATGACGTTACACGTTATAACGTAATACTATATGACGTTACACGTTATAACGTGATACTATATGACGTTACACGTTATAACGTGATACTATATGACGTTACACGTTATAACGTAATACTATATAACGCTACACGTTATATCGTAATACTATATAACGTTACACGTTATAACGTATTACCATTTAACGTTACATGTTATATCGTAATACCATAAAACCTTACACGTTATATCGCAATACTATATAACGTTACACGTTATATCGTAATACTATATGACGTTACACGTTATATCGTAATACTATATGCCGTTTCACGTTATAACGAAATACTATATACCGTTACACGTTATAACGTAATACTATATAACGTTACACGTTATAACGTAATACTATATGACGTTACACGTTATAACGTAATACTATATGACGTTACACGTTATAACGTAATACTATATGACGTTACACGTTATAACGTAATACTATATGACGTTACACGTTATAACGTAATACTATATAATGTTACACGTTGTACTGATATACGATATAACGTCATTGGTTAGATTGTAATAGTAAATAACGTTACACGTTATAACGTAATACTATATAACGTTACACGTTATATCGTAATACTATATAACGTTAAACGTTATATCGTAATACTATATGACGTTACACGTTATAACGTAATACTATATGACGTTACACGTTATAACGTAATACTATATGACGTTACACGTTATAACGTAATACTATATGACGTTACACGTTATAACGTAATACTGTATAACGTTACACGTTATAACGCTATGCTGTATAACGTTACACGTTATAACGCTATACTGTATAACGTTACACGTTATAACGCTATACTGTATAACGTTACACGTTATAACGTAATACTATATGACGTTACACGTTATAACGTAATACTGTATAACGTTACGCGTTATAACGTGATACTATATAACGTTACACGTTATACCGTTATATTATATAACGTTACACGTTATAACGTAATACTACATGACGTTCCACGTTATAGCGTAATACTATATGACGTTACACGTTATAACGTAATACTATATGACGTTACACGTTATAACGTAATACTATATAACGCTACACGTTATAACGTAATACTATATGACGTTACACGTTATAACGTAATACTATATAACGCTACACGTTATATCGTAATACTATATAACGTTACACGTTATAACGTATTACCATTTAACGTTACATGTTATATCGTAATACTATATAGCGTTACACGTTATAACTCAATACTATATAATGTTACACGTTGTACTGATATACGATATAACGTCATTGGTTAGATTGTAATAGTAAATAACGTTACACGTTATAACGTAATACTATATAACGTTACACGTTATAACGTAATACTATAGGACGTTACCCGTTATAATGTAATACTATATGACGTTACACGTTATAACGTAATACTATATAACGTTACACGTTATATCGTAATTCTATATAACGTTACACGTTATAACGCAATACCATTTAACGTTGCATGTTATACGTTAATACTATATAATGTTACACGTTGTACTGATATACGATATAACGTCATAGGTTACATTGGAATAGTAAATAACGTTACACGTTATAACGTAATACTATATGACGTTACACGTTATAACGTAATACTATATGACGTTACACGTTATAACGCAATACTATATGACGTTACACGTTATAACGTAATACTATATGACGTTACACGTTATAACGTAATACTATATGACGTTACACGTTATAACGTAATACTATATGACGTTACACGTTATAACGTGATACTATATGACGTTACACGTTATAACGTGATAATATATGACGTTACACGTTATAACGTAATACTATATGACGTTACACGTTATAACGTAATACTATATAACGCTACACGTTATATCGTAATACTATATAACGTTACACGTTATAACATATTACCATTTAACGTTACATGTTATATCGTAATACTATATAGCGTTACACGTTATAACTCAATACTATATAATGTTACACGTTGTACTGATATACGATATAACGTCATTGGTTAGATTGTAATAGTAAATAACGTTACACGTTATAACGTAATACTATATAACGTTACACGTTATATCGTAATACTATATAACGTTAAACGTTATATCGTAATTCTATATAACGTTACACGTGATATCGTAATACTATATGACGTTACACGTTATAACGTAATACTATATGACGTTACACGTTATAACGTAATACTATATGACGTTACACGTTATAACGTAATACTATATGACGTTACACGTTATAACGTAATACTATATAATGCTACACGTTATATCGTAATACTATAAGACCTTACACGTTATATCGCAATACTATATAACGTTACACGTTATATCGTAATGCTATATGACGTTACACGTTATATCGTAATACTATATGACGTTTCACGCTATAACGTAATACTATATGACGTTACACGTTATAGCGTAATACTATAGGACGTTACCCGTTATAATGTAATACTATATGACGTCACACGTTATAACGTAATACTATATAACGTTACACGTTATATCGTAATTCTATATAACGTTACACGTTATAACGGAATACCATTTAACGTTGCATGTTATACGTTAATACTATATAATGTTACACGTTGTACTGATATACGATATAACGTCATAGGTTACATTGGAATAGTAAATAACGTTACACGTTATAACGTAATACTATATAACGTTACACGTTATAACGTAATACTATATGACGTTACACGTTATAACGTAATACTATATGACGTTACACGTTATAACGTAATACTATATGACGTTACACGTTATAACGTAATACTATATGACGTTACACGTTATAACGTAATACTATATGACGTTACACGTTATAACGTGATACTATATGACGTTACACGTTATAACGTGATACTATATGACGTTACACGTTATAACGTAATACTATATAACGCTACACGTTATATCGTAATACTATATAACGTTACACGTTATAACGTATTACCATTTAACGTTACATGTTATATCGTAATACTATAAAACCTTACACGTTATATCGCAATACTATATAACGTTACACGTTATATCGTAATACTATATGACGTTACACGTTATATCGTAATACTATATGCCGTTTCACGTTATAACGAAATACTATATACCGTTACACGTTATAACGTAATACTATATAACGTTACACGTTATAACGTAATACTATATGACGTTACACGTTATAACGTAATACTATATGACGTTACACGTTATAACGTAATACTAAATGACGTTACACGTTATAACGTAATACTATATGACGTTACACGTTATAACGTAATACTATATAATGTTACACGTTGTACTGATATACGATATAACGTCATTGGTTAGATTGTAATAGTAAATAACGTTACACGTTATAACGTAATACTATATAACGTTACACGTTATATCGTAATACTATATGACGTTACACGTTATATCGTAATACTATATGCCGTTTCACGTTATAACGAAATACTATATACCGTTACACGTTATAACGTAATACTATATAACGTTACACGTTATAACGTAATACTATATGACGTTACACGTTATAACGTAATACTATATAACGCTACACGTTATATCGTAATACTATATAACGTTACACGTTATACCGTAATACTATATGACGTTACACGTTATAACGTAATACTATATGACGTTACACGTTATAACGTAATACTATATAACGCTACACGTTATATCGTAATACTATATAGCGTTACACGTTATAACTCAATACTATATAATGTTACACGTTGTACTGATATACGATATAACGTCATTGGTTAGATTGTAATAGTAAATAACGTTACACGTTATAACGTAATACTATATAACGTTACACGTTATATCGTAATACTATATAACGATAAACGTTATATCGTAATACTATATGACGTTACACGTTATACCGTAATACTATATGACGTTACACGTTATAACGTAATACTATATGACGTTACACGTTATAACGTAATACTATGTAACGCTACACGTTATATCGTAATACTATATAACGTTACACGATATACCGTAATACTATATGACGTTACACGTTATAACGTAATACTATATAACGCTACACGTTATATCGTAATACTATATAACGTTACACGTTATACCGTAATACTATATGACGTTACACGTTATAACGTAATACTGTATAACGTTACACGTTATAGCGCTATACTGTATAACGTTAAACGTTATAACGTAATACTATATGACGTTACACGTTATAACGTAATACTATATAACGCTACACGTTATAACGTAATACTATATAACGCTACACGTTATATCGTATTACAATATAACGTTACACGTTATAACGTAATACCATTTAACGTTGCCTGTTATATCGTAATACTATATAGCGTTACACGTTATAACTTAATACTATATAATGTTACACGTTGTACTGATATACGATATAACGTCATAGGTTACATTGTAATAGTAAATAACGTTACACGTTATAACGTAATGCTATATAACGCTACACGTTATATCGTAATACTATATAACGTTACACGTTATAACGTATTACCATTTAACGTGACATGTTATATCGTAATACTATATAATGTTACACGTTGTACTGATATACGATATAACGTCATAGGTTACATTGTAATAGTAAATAACGTTACACGTTATAACGTAATACTATATAACGTTCACGTTATAACGTGATACTATATAACGTTACACGTTATAACGTGATACTATATAACGTTACACGTTATAACGTGATACTATATAACGTTACACGTTATAACGCTATACTGTATAACGTTACACGTTATAACGTAATACTATATAACGTTACACGTTATAACGTAATACTAAATGACGTTACACGTTATAACGTAATACTATATAACGTTACACGTTATATCGTAATACTATATGACGTTACACGTTATAACGTAATACTGTATAACGTTACACGTTATAACGCTATACTGTATAACGTTACACGTTATAACGCTATACTGTATAACGTTACACGTTATAACGCTATACTGTATAACGTTACACGTTATAACGTAACACTATATGACGTTACACGTTATAACGTAATACTGTATAACGTTACGCGTTATAACGTGATACTATATAACGTTACACGTTATACCGTTATATTATATAACGTTACACGTTATAGCGTAATACTATATGACGTTACACGTTATAACGTAATACTATATGACGTTACACGTTATAACGTAATACTATATGACGTTACACGTTATAACGTAATACTATATAACGTTACACGTTATGACGTATTACCATTTAACGTTACATGTTATATCGTAATACTATATAGCGTTACACGTTATAACTCAATACTATATAATGTTACACGCTGTACTGACATACGATATAACGTCATTGGTTAGATTGTAATAGTAAATAACGTTACACGTTATAACGTAATACTATATAACGTTACACGTTATAACGTAATACTATATAACGTTACACGTTATAACGTAATACTATATAACGTTACACGTTATATCGTAATACTATATAACGTTAAACGTTATATCGTAATTCTATATAACGTTACACGTGATATCGTAATACTATATGACGTTACACGTTATAACGTAATACTATATGACGTTACACGTTATAGCGTAATACTATAGGACGTTACCCGTTATAATGTAATACTATATGACGTTACACGTTATAACGTAATACTATATAACGTTACACGTTATATCGTAACTCTATATAACGTTACACGTTATAACGCAATACCATTTAACGTTGCATGTTATACGTTAATACTATATAATGTTACACGTTGTACTGATATACGATATAACGTCATAGGTTACATTGGAATAGTAAATAACGTTACACGTTATAACGTAATACTATATGACGTTACACGTTATAACGTAATACTATATAACGTTACACGTTATATCGTAATACTATATAACGTTAAACGTTATATCGTAATTCTATATAACGTTACACGTTATATCGTAATACTATATGAGGTTACACGTTATATCGTAATACTATATGACGTTACACGTTATAACGTAATACTATATGACGTTACACGTTATAACGTATTACTATATGACGTTACACGTTATATCGTAATACTATATAGCGTTACACGTTATATCGTAATACTATATAACGTTACACGTTATAACGTAATACTATATGACGTTACACGTTATAACGTAATAATATATAACGCTACACGTTATATCGTAATACTATATAACGTTACACGTTATAACGTATTACCATTTAACGTTACATGTTATATCGTAATACTCTATAGCGTTACACGTTATAACTCAATACTATATAATGTTACACGTTGTACTGATATACGATATACCGTCATAGGTTACATTGTAATAGTAACTAACGTTACACGTTATATCGTAATACTATATAACGTTAAACGTTATAACGTAATACTATATGACGTTACACGTTATAACGTAATACTATATAACGCTACACGTTATAACGTAATACTATATAACGCTACACGTTATATCGTATTACAATATAACGTTACACGTTATAACGTAATACCATTTAACGTTGCCTGTTATATCGTAATACTATATAGCGTTACACGTTATAACTTAATACTATATAATGTTACACGTTGTACTGATATACGATATAACGTCATAGGTTACATTGTAATAGTAAATAACGTTACACGTTATAACGTAATACTATATAACGCTACACGTTATATCGTAATACTATATAACGTTACACGTTATAACGTATTACCATTTAACGTGACATGTTATATCGTAATACTATATAATGTTACACGTTGTACTGATATACGATATAACGTCATAGGTTACATTGTAATAGTAAATAACGTTACACGTTATAACGTAATACTATATAACGTTCACGTTATAACGTGATACTATATAACGTTACACGTTATAACGTGATACTATATAACGTTACACGTTATAACGTGATGCTATATAACGTTACACGTTATAACGCTATACTGTATAACGTTACACGTTATAACGTAATACTATATAACGTTACACGTTATAACGTAATACTAAATGACGTTACACGTTATAACGTAATACTATATGACGTTACACGTTATAACGTAATACTGTATAACGTTACACGTTATAACGTAATACTGTATAACGTTACACGTTATAACGCTATACTGTATAACGTTACACGTTATAACGCTATACTGTATAACGTTACACGTTATAACGCTATACTGTATAACGTTACACGTTATAACGTAACACTATATGACGTTACACGTTATAACGTAATACTGTATAACGTTACGCGTTATAACGTGATACTATATAACGTTACACGTTATACCGTTATATTATATAACGTTACACGTTATAGCGTAATACTATATGACGTTACACGTTATAACGTAATACTATATGACGTTACACGTTATAACGTAATACTATATGACGTTACACGTTATAACGTAATACTATATAACGTTACACGTTATAACGTATTACCATTTAACGTTACATGTTATATCGTAATACTATATAGCGTTACACGTTATAACTCAATACTATATAATGTTACACGCTGTACTGATATACGATATAACGTCATTGGTTAGATTGTAATAGTAAATAACGTTACACGTTATAACGTAATACTATATAACGTTACACGTTATAACGTAATACTATATAACGTTACACGTTATATCGTAATACTATATAACGTTAAACGTTATATCGTAATTCTATATAACGTTACACGTGATATCGTAATACTATATGACGTTACACGTTATAACGTAATACTATATGACGTTACACGTTATAGCGTAATACTATAGGACGTTACCCGTTATAATGTAATACTATATGACGTTACACGTTATAACGTAATACTATATAACGTTACACGTTATATCGTAACTCTATATAACGTTACACGTTATAACGCAATACCATTTAACGTTGCATGTTATACGTTAATACTATATAATGTTACACGTTGTACTGATATACGATATAACGTCATAGGTTACATTGGAATAGTAAATAACGTTACACGTTATAACGTAATACTATATGACGTTACACGTTATAACGTAATACTATATAACGTTACACGTTATATCGTAATACTATATAACGTTAAACGTTATATCGTAATTCTATATAACGTTACACGTTATATCGTAATACTATATGAGGTTACACGTTATATCGTAATACTATATGACGTTACACGTTATAACGTAATACTATATGACGTTACACGTTATATCGTAATACTATATAGCGTTACACGTTATATCGTAATACTATATAACGTTACACGTTATAACGTAATACTATATGACGTTACACGTTATAACGTAATACTATATAACGTTCACGTTATAACGTGATACTATATACCGTTACACGTTATAACGTAATACTATATGACGTTACACGTTATAACGTAATACTATATAGCATTACACGTTACAACTTAATACTATATAATGTTACACGTTGTACTGATATACGATATAACGTCATAGGTTACATTGTAATAGTAAATAACGTTACACGTTATAACGTAATACTATATAACGTTACACGTTATAACGTGATACTATATAACGTTACACGTTATAACGTGATACTATATAACGCTACACGTTATAACGTAATACTATATAACGTTACACGTTATATCGTAATTCTATATAACGTTACACGTTATATCGTAATTCTATATAACGTTACACGTTATATCGTAATACTATATGACGTTACACGTTATAACGTAATACTATATGACGTTACACGTTATAACGTGATACTATATAACGCTACACGTTATAACGTAATACTATATAACGTTACACGTTATATCGTAATTCTATATAACGTTACACGTTATATCGTAATTCTATATAACGTTACACGTTATATCGTAATACTGTATGACGTTACACGTTATAACGTAATACTATATGACGTTACACGTTATAACGTAATACTATATGACGTTACACGTTATAACGTAATACTATATGACGTTACACGTTATAACGTAATACTATATGAAGTTACACGTTATAACGTAATACTATATGACGTTACACGTTATAACGTAATACTACATAACGTTACACGTTATATCGTAATACTACATAACGTTACACGTTATAACGTAATACTATATGACGTTACACGTTATAACGTAATACTATATGACGCTACACGTTATAACGTAATACTATATGACGTTACACGTTATAACGTAATAATATATAACGCTACACGTTATATCGTAATACTATATAACGTTACACGTTATAACGTATTACCATTTAACGTTACATGTTATATCGTAATACTATATAGCGTTACACGTTATAACGTAATACTATATAACGTTCACGTTATAACGTGATACTATATACCGTTACACGTTATAACGTAATACTATATGACGTTACACGTTATAACGTAATACTATATAGCATTACACGTTACAACTTAATACTATATAATGTTACACGTTGTACTGATATACGATATAACGTCATAGGTTACATTGTAATAGTAAATAACGTTACACGTTATAACGTAATACTATATAACGTTACACGTTATAACGTGATACTATATAACGTTACACGTTATAACGTGATACTATATAACGCTACACGTTATAACGTAATACTATATAACGTTACACGTTATATCGTAATTCTATATAACGTTACACGTTATATCGTAATTCTATATAACGTTACACGTTATATCGTAATACTATATGACGTTACACGTTATAACGTAATACTATATGACGTTACACGTTATAACGTGATACTATATAACGCTACACGTTATAACGTAATACTATATAACGTTACACGTTATATCGTAATTCTATATAACGTTACACGTTATATCGTAATTCTATATAACGTTACACGTTATATCGTAATACTATATGACGTTACACGTTATAACGTAATACTATATGACGTTACACGTTATAACGTAATACTATATGACGTTACACGTTATAACGTAATACTATATGACGTTACACGTTATAACGTAATACTATATGACGTTACACGTTATAACGTAATACTATATGACGTTACACGTTATAACGTAATACTACATAACGTTACACGTTATATCGTAATACTACATAACGTTACACGTTATAACGTAATACTATATGACGTTACACGTTATAACGTAATACTATATGACGCTACACGTTATAACGTAATACTATATGACGTTACACGTTATAACGTAATAATATATAACGCTACACGTTATATCGTAATACTATATAACGTTACACGTTATAACGTATTACCATTTAACGTTACATGTTATATCGTAATACTATATAGCGTTACACGTTATAACGTAATACTATATAACGTTCACGTTATAACGTGATACTATATACCGTTACACGTTATAACGTAATACTATATGACGTTACACGTTATAACGTAATACTATATAGCATTACACGTTACAACTTAATACTATATAATGTTACACGTTGTACTGATATACGATATAACGTCATAGGTTACATTGTAATAGTAAATAACGTTACACGTTATAACGTAATACTATATAACGTTACACGTTATAACGTGATACTATATAACGTTACACGTTATAACGTGATACTATATAACGCTACACGTTATAACGTAATACTATATAACGTTACACGTTATATCGTAATTCTATATAACGTTACACGTTATATCGTAATTCTATATAACGTTACACGTTATATCGTAATACTATATGACGTTACACGTTATAACGTAATACTATATGACGTTACACGTTATAACGTGATACTATATAACGCTACACGTTATAACGTAATACTATATAACGTTACACGTTATATCGTAATTCTATATAACGTTACACGTTATATCGTAATTCTATATAACGTTACACGTTATATCGTAATACTATATGACGTTACACGTTATAACGTAATACTATATGACGTTACACGTTATAACGTAATACTATATGACGTTACACGTTATAACGTAATACTATATGACGTTACACGTTATAACGTAATACTATATGACGTTACACGTTATAACGTAATACTATATGACGTTACACGTTATAACGTAATACTACATAACGTTACACGTTATATCGTAATACTACATAACGTTACACGTTATAACGTAATACTATATGACGTTACACGTTATAACGTAATACTATATGACGCTACACGTTATAACGTAATACTATATGACGTTACACGTTATAACGTAATAATATATAACGCTACACGTTATATCGTAATACTATATAACGTTACACGTTATAACGTATTACCATTTAACGTTACATGTTATATCGTAATACTATATAGCGTTACACGTTATAACTCAATACTATATAATGTTACACGTTGTACTGATATACGATATAACGTCATAGGTTACATTGTAATAGTAAATAACGTTACACGTTATAACGTAATACTATATAGCGTTACACGTTATAACGTGATACTATATAACGTTACACGTTATAACGTGATACTATATAACGCTACACGTTATAACGTAATACTATATAACGTTACACGTTATATCGTAATACTATATAACGTTACACGTTATAACGTATTACCATTTAACGTGACATGTTATATCGTAATACTATATAATGTTACACGTTGTACTGATATACGATATAACGTCATAGGTTACATTGTAATAGTAAATAACGTTACACGTTATAACGTAATACTATATAACGTTCACGTTATAACGTGATACTATATAACGTTACACGTTATAACGTGATACTATATAACGTTACACGTTATAACGCTATACTGTATAACGTTACACGTTATAACGTAATACTATATAACGTTACACGTTATAACGTAATACTAAATGACGTTACACGTTATAACGTAATACTATATAACGTTACACGTTATATCGTAATACTATATGACGTTACACGTTATAACGTAATACTGTATAACGTTACACGTTATAACGCTATACTGTATAACGTTACACGTTATAACGCTATACTGTATAACGTTACACGTTATAACGCTATACTGTATAACGTTACACGTTATAACGTAACACTATATGACGTTACACGTTATAACGTAATACTGTATAACGTTACGCGTTATAACGTGATACTATATAACGTTACACGTTATACCGTTATATTATATAACGTTACACGTTATAGCGTAATACTATATGACGTTACACGTTATAACGTAATACTATATGACGCTACACGTTATATCTTAATACTATATAACGTTACACGTTATACCGTAATACTATGTGACGTTACACGTTATAACGTAATACTATATGACGTTACACGTTATAACGTAATACTATATGACGTTACACGTTATAACGTAATACTATATAACGCTACACGTTATATCGTAATACTATATAACGTTACACGTTATACCGTAATACTATATGACGTTACACGTTATAACGTAATACTATATAACGTTACACGTTATAACGTAATACTATATAACGTTACACGTTATAACGTAATACTATATGACGTTACACGTTATATCTTAATACTATATAACGTTACACGTTATAACGTAATACTACATAACGTTACACGTTATATCGTAATACTACATAACGTTACACGTTATAACGTAATACTATATGACGTTACACGTTATAACGTAATACTATATGACGCTACACGTTATAACGTAATACTATATGACGTTACACGTTATAACGTAATAATATATAACGCTACACGTTATATCGTAATACTATATAACGTTACACGTTATAACGTATTACCATTTAACGTTACATGTTATATCGTAATACTATATAGCGTTACACGTTATAACTCAATACTATATAATGTTACACGTTGTACTGATATACGATATAACGTCATAGGTTACATTGTAATAGTAAATAACGTTACACGTTATAACGTAATACTATATAACGTTACA
This sequence comes from Bombus sylvestris, assembly GCA_911622165.2. Lineage (NCBI taxonomy): Eukaryota > Metazoa > Arthropoda > Insecta > Hymenoptera > Apidae > Bombus > Bombus sylvestris. Next base: position 7,426,324 of record OU443149.1, on the reverse strand, counting down.
CGTTATAACGTGATACTATATAACGTTACACGTTATAACGTGATACTATATAACGCTACACGTTATAACGTAATACTATATAACGTTACACGTTATATCGTAATACTATATAACGTTACACGTTATAACGTATTACCATTTAACGTGACATGTTATATCGTAATACTATATAATGTTACACGTTGTACTGATATACGATATAACGTCATAGGTTACATTGTAATAGTAAATAACGTTACACGTTATATCGTAATACTATATGACGTTACACGTTATAACGTAATACTGTATAACGTTACACGTTATAACGCTATACTGTATAACGTTACACGTTATAACGTAACACTATATGACGTTACACGTTATAACGTAATACTGTATAACGTTACGCGTTATAACGTGATACTATATAACGTTACACGTTATACCGTTATATTATATAACGTTACACGTTATAGCGTAATACTATATGACGTTACACGTTATAACGTAATACTATATGACGTTACATGTTATATCGTAATACTATATAGCGTTACACGTTATAACTCAATACTATATAATGTTACACGTTGTACTGATATACGATATAACGTCATTGGTTAGATTGTAATAGTAAATAACGTTACAGGTTATAACGTAATACTATATAATGCTACACGTTATATCGTAATACTATAAGACCTTACACGTTATATCGCAATACTATATAACGTTACACGTTATATCGTAATGCTATATGACGTTACACGTTATATCGTAATACTATATGACGTTTCACGCTATAACGTAATACTATATGACGTTACACGTTATAGCGTAATACTATAGGACGTTACCCGTTATAATGTAATACTATATGACGTTACACGTTATAACGTAATACTATATGACGTTACACGTTATATCTTAATACTATATAACGTTACACGTTATACCGTAATACTATATGACGTTACACGTTATAACGTAATAATATATAACGCTACACGTTATAACGTAATACTATATGACGTTACACGTTATAACGTAATACTATATAACGCTACACGTTATATCGTATTACTATATAACGTTACACGTTATAACGTAATACCATTTAACGTTGCATGTTATATCGTAATACTATATAGCGTTACACGTTATAACTTAATACTATATAATGTTACACGTTGTACTGATATACGATATAACGTCATAGGTTACATTGTAATAGTAAATAACGTTACACGTTATAACGTAATGCTATATAACGTTACACGTTATAACGTGATACTATATAACGTTACACGTTATAACGCTATGCTGTATAACGTTACACGTTATATCGTAATACTATATGACGTTACACGTTATATCGTAATACTATATAACGTTACACGTTATATCGTAATACTATATGACGTTACACGTTATAACGTAATACTGTATAACGTTACACGTTATAACGCTATGCTGTATAACGTTACACGTTATAACGCTATACTGTATAACGTTACACGTTATAACGCTATACTGTATAACGTTACACGTTATAACGTAATACTATATGACGTTACACGTTATAACGTAATACTATATGACGTTACACGTTATAACGTAATACTATATGACGTTACACGTTATAACGTAATACTACATAACGTTACACGTTATATCGTAATACTACATAACGTTACACGTTATAACGTAATACTATATGACGTTACACGTTATAACGTAATACTATATGACGCTACACGTTATAACGTAATACTATATGACGTTACACGTTATAACGTAATAATATATAACGCTACACGTTATATCGTAATACTATATAACGTTACACGTTATAACGTATTACCATTTAACGTTACATGTTATATCGTAATACTATATAGCGTTACACGTTATAACTCAATACTATATAATGTTACACGTTGTACTGATATACGATATAACGTCATAGGTTACATTGTAATAGTAAATAACGTTACACGTTATAACGTAATACTATATAACGTTACACGTTATAACGTGATACTATATAACGTTACACGTTATAACGTGATACTATATAACGCTACACGTTATAACGTAATACTATATAACGTTACACGTTATATCGTAATACTATATAACGTTACACGTTATAACGTATTACCATTTAACGTGACATGTTATATCGTAATACTATATAATGTTACACGTTGTACTGATATACGATATAACGTCATAGGTTACATTGTAATAGTAAATAACGTTACACGTTATATCGTAATACTATATGACGTTACACGTTATAACGTAATACTGTATAACGTTACACGTTATAACGCTATACTGTATAACGTTACACGTTATAACGTAACACTATATGACGTTACACGTTATAACGTAATACTGTATAACGTTACGCGTTATAACGTGATACTATATAACGTTACACGTTATACCGTTATATTATATAACGTTACACGTTATAGCGTAATACTATATGACGTTACACGTTATAACGTAATACTATATGACGTTACATGTTATATCGTAATACTATATAGCGTTACACGTTATAACTCAATACTATATAATGTTACACGTTGTACTGATATACGATATAACGTCATTGGTTAGATTGTAATAGTAAATAACGTTACAGGTTATAACGTAATACTATATAATGCTACACGTTATATCGTAATACTATAAGACCTTACACGTTATATCGCAATACTATATAACGTTACACGTTATATCGTAATGCTATATGACGTTACACGTTATATCGTAATACTATATGACGTTTCACGCTATAACGTAATACTATATGACGTTACACGTTATAGCGTAATACTATAGGACGTTACCCGTTATAATGTAATACTATATGACGTTACACGTTATAACGTAATACTATATAACGTTACACGTTATATCGTAATTCTATATAACGTTACACGTTATAACGGAATACCATTTAACGTTGCATGTTATACGTTAATACTATATAATGTTACACGTTGTACTGATATACGATATAACGTCATAGGTTACATTGGAATAGTAAATAACGTTACACGTTATAACGTAATACTATATAACGTTACACGTTATAACGTAATACTATATGACGTTACACGTTATAACGTAATACTATATGACGTTACACGTTATAACGTAATACTATATGACGTTACACGTTATAACGTAATACTATATGACGTTACACGTTATAACGTAATACTATATGACGTTACACGTTATAACGTGATACTATATGACGTTACACGTTATAACGTGATACTATATGACGTTACACGTTATAACGTAATACTATATGACGTTACACGTTAGAACGTAATACTATATAACGCTACACGTTATATCGTAATACTATATAACGTTACACGTTATAACGTATTACCATTTAACGTTACATGTTATATCGTAATACTATATAGCGTTACACGTTATAACTCAATACTATATAATGTTACACGTTGTACTGATATACGATATAACGTCATTGGTTAGATTGTAATAGTAAATAACGTTACACGTTATAACGTAATACTATATAACGTTACACGTTATATCGTAATACTATATAACGTTAAACGTTATATCGTAATACTATATGACGTTACACGTTATAACGTAATACTATATGACGTTACACGTTATAACGTAATACTATATGACGTTACACGTTATAACGTAATACTATATGACGTTACACGTTATAACGTAATACTATATAACGCTACACGTTATATCGTAATACTATAAAACCTTAACGTTATATCGCAATACTATATAACGTTACACGTTATATCGTAATACTATATGACGTTACACGTTATATCGTAATACTATATGCCGTTTCACGTTATAACGAAATACTATATACCGTTACACGTTATAACGTAATACTATATAACGTTACACGTTATAACGTAATACTATATGACGTTACACGTTATAACGTAATACTATATAACGCTACACGTTATATCGTAATACTATATAACGTTACACGTTATACCGTAATACTATATGACGTTACACGTTATAACGTAATACTATATGACGTTACACGTTATAACGTAATACTATATAACGCTACACGTTATATCGTAATACTATATAACGTTACACGTTATACCGTAATACTATATGACGTTACACGTTATAACGTAATACTGTATAACGTTACACGTTATAGCGCTATACTGTATAACGTTACACGTTATAACGCTATACTGTATAACGCTACACGTTATAACGTAATACTATATGACGTTACACGTTATAACGTAATACTGTATAACGTTACACGTTATATCGTAATTCTATATAACGTTACACGTTATAACGCAATACCATTTAACGTTGCATGTTATAAGTTAATACTATATAATGTTACACGTTGTACTGATATACGATATAACGTCATAGGTTACATTGGAATAATAAATAACGTTACACGTTATAACGTAATACTATATAACGTTACACGTTATATCGTAATACTATATAACGTTACACGTTATATCGTAATACTATATAACGTTAAACGTTATATCGTAATACTATATAACGTTACGCGTTATATCGTAATACTATATGACGTTACACGTTATAACGTAATACTATATGACGTTACACGTTATAACGTAATACTATATGACGTTACACGTTATAACGTAATACTATGTGACGTTACACGTTATAACGTAATACTATATGACGTTACACGTTATAACGTGATACTATATAACGCTACACGTTATAACGTAATACTATATAACGTTACACGTTATATCGTAATACTATATAACGTTAAACGTTATAACGTATTACTATATGACGTTACACGTTATAACGTAATACTATATGACGTTACACGTTATAGCGTAATACTATATAACGCTACACGTTATATCGTAATACTATATAGCGCTACACGTTATATCGTAATACTATATAACGTTACACGTTATATCGTAATACTATATGACGTTACACGTTATAACGTAATAGTGTATAACGTTACACGTTATAACGCTATACTGTATAACGTTACACGTTATAACGTAATACTATATAACGCTACACGTTATATCGTAATACTATATAACGTTACACGTTATACCGTAATACTATATGACGTTACACGTTATAACGTAATACTATATGACGTTACACGTTATAGCGTAATACTATATAACGCTACACGTTATAACGTAATACTATATAACGCTACACGTTATATCGTAATACTATATAACGTTACACGTTATAACGTATTACCGTTTAACGTTACATGTTATATCGTAATACTATATAGCGTTACACGTTATAACTCAATACTATATAATGTTACACGTTGTACTGATATACGATATAACGTCATTGGTTAGATTGTAATAGTAAATAACGTTACACGTTATAACGTAATACTATATAACGTTACACGTTATATCGTAATTCTATATAACGTTAAACGTTATATCGTAATTCTATATAACGTTACACGTGATACCGTAATACTATATGACGTTACACGTTATAACGTAATACTATATGACGTTACACGTTATATCGTAATACTATATAACGTTACACGTTATAACGTGATACTATATAACGTTACACGTTATAACGTAATACTATATAACGTAATACTATATGACGTTACACGTTATAACGTAATACTATATGACGTTACACGTTATAACGTAATACTATATGACGTTACACGTTATAACGTAATACTATATGACGTTACACGTTATAACGTAATACTATATAACGCTACACGTTATATCGTAATACTATAAAACCTTACACGTTATATCGCAATACTATATAACGTTACACGTTATATCGTAATACTATATGACGTTACACGTTATATCGTAATACTATATGCCGTTTCACGTTATAACGAAATACTATATACCGTTACACGTTATAACGTAATACTATATAACGTTACACGTTATAACGTAATACTATATGACGTTACACGTTATAACGTAATACTATATAACGCTACACGTTATATCGTAATACTATATAACGTTACACGTTATACCGTAATACTATATGACGTTACACGTTATAACGTAATACTATATGACGTTACACGTTATAACGTAATACTATATAACGCTACACGTTATATCGTAATACTATATAACGTTACACGTTATACCGTAATACTATATGACGTTACACGTTATAACGTAATACTGTATAACGTTACACGTTATAGCGCTATACTGTATAACGTTACACGTTATAACGCTATACTGTATAACGCTACACGTTATAACGTAATACTATATGACGTTACACGTTATAACGTAATACTGTATAACGTTACACGTTATATCGTAATTCTATATAACGTTACACGTTATAACGCAATACCATTTAACGTTGCATGTTATAAGTTAATACTATATAATGTTACACGTTGTACTGATATACGATATAACGTCATAGGTTACATTGGAATAATAAATAACGTTACACGTTATAACGTAATACTATATAACGTTACACGTTATATCGTAATACTATATAACGTTAAACGTTATATCGTAATACTATATAACGTTACGCGTTATATCGTAATACTATATGACGTTACACGTTATAACGTAATACTATATGACGTTACACGTTATAACGTAAAACTATATGACGTTACACGTTATAACGTAATACTATGTGACGTTACACGTTATAACGTAATACTATATGACGTTACACGTTATAACGTGATACTATATAACGCTACACGTTATAACGTAATACTATATAACGTTACACGTTATATCGTAATACTATATAACGTTAAACGTTATAACGTATTACTATATGACGTTACACGTTATAACGTAATACTATATGACGTTACACGTTATAGCGTAATACTATATAACGCTACACGTTATATCGTAATACTATATAGCGCTACACGTTATATCGTAATACTATATAACGTTACACGTTATATCGTAATACTATATGACGTTACACGTTATAACGTAATAGTGTATAACGTTACACGTTATAACGCTATACTGTATAACGTTACACGTTATAACGTAATACTATATAACGCTACACGTTATATCGTAATACTATATAACGTTACACGTTATACCGTAATACTATATGACGTTACACGTTATAACGTAATACTATATGACGTTACACGTTATAGCGTAATACTATATAACGCTACACGTTATAACGTAATACTATATAACGCTACACGTTATATCGTAATACTATATAACGTTACACGTTATAACGTATTACCGTTTAACGTTACATGTTATATCGTAATACTATATAGCGTTACACGTTATAACTCAATACTATATAATGTTACACGTTGTACTGATATACGATATAACGTCATTGGTTAGATTGTAATAGTAAATAACGTTACACGTTATAACGTAATACTATATAACGTTACACGTTATATCGTAATTCTATATAACGTTAAACGTTATATCGTAATTCTATATAACGTTACACGTGATACCGTAATACTATATGACGTTACACGTTATAACGTAATACTATATGACGTTACACGTTATATCGTAATACTATATAACGTTACACGTTATAACGTGATACTATATAACGTTACACGTTATAACGTAATACTATATAACGTAATACTATATAACGTTACACGTTATAACGTGATACTATATAACGCTACACGTTATAACGTAATACTATATAACGTTACACGTTATATCGTAATACTATATAACGTTAAACGTTATATCGTAATTCTATATAACGTTACACGTTATATCGTAATGCTATATAACGTTACACGTTATATCGTAATACTATATGACGTTACACGTTATATCGTAATACTGCATAACGTTACGCGTTATAACGTGATACTATATAACGTTACACGTTATACCGTTATATTATATAACGTTACACGTTATAACGTAATACTACATGACGTTACACGTTATAGCGTAATACTATATGACGTTACACGTTATAACGTAATACTATATGACGTTACACGTTATATCTTAATACTATATAACGTTACACGTTATACCGTAATACTATATGACGTTACACGTTATAACGTAATACTATATGACGTTACACGTTATAACGTAATACTATATAACGCTACACGTTATATCGTAATACTATATAACGTTACACGTTATACCGTAATACTATATGACGTTACACGTTATAACGTAATACTATATGACGTTACACGTTATAACGTAATACTATATAACGCTACACGTTATAACGTAATACTATATGACGTTACACGTTATAACGTAATACTATATGACGTTACACGTTATAACGTAATACTATATGACGTTACACGTTATATCGTAATACTATATGACGTTACACGTTATAACGTAATACTATATGTAGTTACACGTTATAACGTAATACTATATGACGTTACACGTTATAACGTAATACTATATAACGCTACACGTTATATCGTAATACTATATAACGTTACACGTTATAACGTATTACCATTTAACGTTACATGTTATATCGTAATACTATATAGCGTTACACGTTATAACTCAATACTATATAATGTTACACGTTGTACTGATATACGATATAACGTCATTGGTTAGATTGTAATAGTAAATAACGTTACACGTTATAACGTAGTACTATATAACGTTACACGTTATATCGTAATACTATATAACGTTAAACGTTATATCGTAATTCTATATAACGTTACACGTTATAACGTGGTACTATATAACGTTACACGTTATAACGCTATACTGTATAACGTTACACGTTATAACGTAATACTATATGACGTTACACGTTATAACGTAATACTATATGACGTTACACGTTATAACGTAATACTATATGACGTTACACGTTATAACGTAATACTATATACCGTTACACGTTATAACGTGATACTATATAACGTTACACGTTATAACGTGGTACTATATAACGTTACACGTTATAACGCTATACTGTATAACGTTACACGTTATAACGTAATACTATATGACGTTACACGTTATAACGTAATACTATATGACGTTACACGTTATAACGTAATACTATATGACGTTACACGTTATTGCGTAATACTATATGACGTTACACGTTATAACGTAATACTATATGACGTTACAAGTTATAACGTAATACTGTATATCGCTACACGTTATAACGTAATACTATATGACGTTACACGTTATAACGTAATACTATATGACGTTACACGTTATAACGTAATACTATATGACGTTACACGTTATAACGTAATACTATATAACGCTACACGTTATATCGTAATACTATATATCGTTACACGTTATAACGTATTACCATTTAACGTGACATGTTATATCGTAATACTATATAATGTTACACGTTGTACTGATATACGATATAACGTCATAGGTTACATTGTAATAGTAAATAACGTTACACGTTATAACGTAATACTATATAACGTTCACATTATAACGTGATACTATATAATGTTACACGTTATAACGTAATACTATATACCGTTACACGTTATAACGTGATACTATATAACGTTACACGTTATAACGCTATACTGTATAACGTTACACGTTATAACGTAATACTATATAACGTTCCCGTTATAACGTGATACTATATAATGTTACACGTTATAACGTAATACTATATACCGTTACACGTTATAACGTGATACTATATAACGTTACACGTTATAACGCTATACTGTATAACGTTACACGTTATAACGTAATACTATATAACGTTACACGTTATAACGTAATACTAAATGACGTTACACGTTATAACGTAATACTATATACCGTTACACGTTATAACGTGATACTATATAACGTTACACGTTATAACGTGATACTATATAACGTTACACGTTATAACGCTATACTGTATAACGTTACACGTTATAACGTAATACTATATGACGTTACACGTTATAACGTAATACTATATGACGTTACACGTTATAACGTAATACTATATGACGTTACACGTTATTACGTAATACTATATGACGTTACACGTTATATCGTAATACTACATAACGTTACACGTTATAACGTAATACTATATGACGTTACACGTTATAACGTAATACTATATGACGTTACACGTTATATCGTAATACTATATAACGTTACACGTTATAGCGTATTACCATTTAACGTTACATGTTATATCGTAATACTATATAGCGTTACACGTTATAACTCAATACTATATAATGTTACACGTTGTACTGATATACGATATAACGTCATAGGTTACATTGTAATAGTAAATAACGTTACACGTTATAACGTAATACTATATAACGTTCACGTTATAACGTAATACTATATACCGTTACACGTTATAACGTGATACTATATAACGTTACACGTTATAACGTGATACTATATGACGTTACACGTTATAACGTAATACTATATAACGTTCACGTTATAACGTAATACTATATACCGTTACACGTTATAACGTGATACTATATACCGTTACACGTTATAACGTGATACTATATATCGTTACACGTTATAACGTGATACTGTATAACGCTACACGTTATAACGTAATACTATATAACGTTACACGTTATATCGTGATACTATATAACGTTAAACGTTATATCGTGATACTATATAACGTTAAACGTTATATCGTAATTCTATATAACGTTACACGTTATATCGTAATACTATATAACGTTCACATTATAACGTGATACTATATAATGTTACACGTTATAACGTAATACTATATACCGTTACACGTTATAACGTGATACTATATAACGTTACACGTTATAACGCTATACTGTATAACGTTACACGTTATAACGTAATACTATATAACGTTCCCGTTATAACGTGATACTATATAATGTTACACGTTATAACGTAATACTATATACCGTTACACGTTATAACGTGATACTATATAACGTTACACGTTATAACGCTATACTGTATAACGTTACACGTTATAACGTAATACTATATAACGTTACACGTTATAACGTAATACTAAATGACGTTACACGTTATAACGTAATACTATATACCGTTACACGTTATAACGTGATACTATATAACGTTACACGTTATAACGTGATACTATATAACGTTACACGTTATAACGCTATACTGTATAACGTTACACGTTATAACGTAATACTATATGACGTTACACGTTATAACGTAATACTATATGACGTTACACGTTATATCGTAATACTATATAACGTTACACGTTATAGCGTATTACCATTTAACGTTACATGTTATATCGTAATACTATATAGCGTTACACGTTATAACTCAATACTATATAATGTTACACGTTGTACTGATATACGATATAACGTCATAGGTTACATTGTAATAGTAAATAACGTTACACGTTATAACGTAATACTATATAACGTTCACGTTATAACGTAATACTATATACCGTTACACGTTATAACGTGATACTATATACCGTTACACGTTATAACGTGATACTATATATCGTTACACGTTATAACGTGATACTGTATAACGCTACACGTTATAACGTAATACTATATAACGTTACACGTTATATCGTGATACTATATAACGTTAAACGTTATATCGTAATTCTATATAACGTTACACGTTATATCGTAATACTATATAACGTTACACGTTATATCGTAATACTATATGACGTTACACGTTATAACGTAATACTATATGACGTTACACGTAATAACGTAATACTATATGACGTTACACGTTATAACGTAATACTATATGACGTTACACGTTATAACGTAATACTATATGACGTTACACGTTATAACGTAATACTATATAACGCTACACGTTATATCGTAATACTATATAACGTTACACGTTATAACGTATTGCCATTTAACGTTACATGTTATATCGTAATACTATATAGCGTTACACGTTATAACTCAATACTATATAATGTTACACGTTGTACTGATATACGATATAACGTCATAGGTTACATTGTAATAGTAAATAACGTTACAAGTTATAACGTAATACTGTATAACGTTACACGTTATAACGTAATACTATATAACGTTACACGTTATATCGTAATACTATAAAACCTTACACGTTATATCGCAATACTATATAACGTTACACGTTATATCGTAATACTATATGACGATACACGTTATATCGTAATACTATATGACGTTACACGTTATAACGTGATACTATATGACGTTACACCTTATAACGTATTACTACATAACGTTACACGTCATAACGTAATACTATATGACGTTACACGTTATAACGTAATACTATATGACGTTACACGTTATAACGTAATACTATATAACGCTACACGTTATATCGTAATACTGTATAACGTTACACGTTATAACGTATTACCATTTAACGTTACATGTTATATCGTATTACTATATACCGTTACACGTTATAACTCAATACTATATGATGTTACACGTTGTACTGATATACGATATAACGTCATAGGTTACATTGTAATAGTAAATAACGTTACACGTTATATCGTAATACTACATAACGTTACACGTTATAACGTAATACTATATGACGTTACACGTTATAACGTAATACTATATGACGTTACACGTTATAACGTAATACTATATGACGTTACACGTTATAACGTAATACTATATAACGCTACACGTTATATCGTAATACTATATAACGTTACACGTTATAGCGTATTACCATTTAACGTTACATGTTATATCGTAATACTATATAGCGTTACACGTTATAACTCAATACTATATAGTGTTACACGTTGTACTGATATACGATATAACGGCATAGGTTACATTGTAATAGTAAATAACGTTGCACGTTATAACGTAATACTATATAACGTTCACGTTATAACGTAATACTATATACCGTTACACGTTATAACGTGATACTATATAACGTTACACGTTATAACGTGATACTATATAACGCTACACGTTATAACGTAATACTATATAACGCTACACGTTATATCGTATTACTATATAGCGTTACACGTTATAACGTGATACTGTATAACGTTACACGTTATAACGTAATACCATATAACGTTACACGTTATAACGTGATACTATATGAGGTTACACGTTATAACGTAATAATATATGACGTTACACGTTATAACGTAATACTATATGACGTTACACGTTATAACGTAATACTATATGACGTTACACGTTATAACGTAATATTATATGACGTTACACGTTATAACGTAATACTATATGACGTTACACGTTATAACGTGATACTATATAACGTTACACGTTATGACGTAATAATATATGACGTTACACGTTATAACGTAATACTATATGACGTTACACGTTATAACGTAATACTATATGACGTTACACGTTATAACGTAATACTATATGACGTTACACGTTATAACGTAATACTATATGACGTTACACGTTATAACGTGATACTATATAACGTTACACGTTATAACGTGATACTATATGACGTTACACGTTATAACGTAATACTATATGACGTTACACGTTATAACGTAATACTATATGACGTTACACGTTATAACGTAATACTATATAACGCTACACGTTATATCGTATTACTATATAACGTTACACGTTATAACGTAATACCATTTAACGTTGCATGTTATATCGTAATACTATATAGCGTTACACGTTATAACTTAATACTATATAATGTTACACGTTGTACTGATATACGATATAACGTCATAGGTTACATTGTAATAGTAAATAACGTTACACGTTATAATGTATTGCTATATAACGTTACACGTTATAACGTGATACTATATAACGTTACAGGTTATAACGTGATACTATATAACGTTACACGTTATAACGTGATACTATATAACGTTACACGTTATAACGTAATACTATATAACGTTACACGTTATAACGTAATACTATATGACGTTACACGTTATAACGTGATACTATATAACGCTACACGTTATAACGTAATACTATATAACGTTACACGTTATATCGTAACAGTATATAACGTTAAACGTTATATCGTAATTCTGTATAACGTTACACGTTATATCGTAATACTATATAACGCTACACGTTATATCGTAATACTATATAACGTTACACGTTATAACGTATTACCATTTAACGTTACATGTTACATCGTAATACTATATAGCGTTACACGTTATAACTCAATACTATATAATGTTACACGTTGTACTGATATACGATATAACGTCATTGGTTACATTGTAATAGTAAATAACGTTACACGTTATAACGTAATACTATATGACGTTACACGTTATAACGTAATACTATATACCGTTACACGTTATAACGTGATACTATATAACGTTACACGTTATAACGTGATACTATATAACGTTACACGTTATAACGCTATACTGTATAACGTTACACGTTATAACGTAATACTATATGACGTTACACGTTATAACGTAATACTATATGACGTTACACGTTATAACGTAATACTATATGACGTTACACGTTATTACGTAATACTATATGACGTTACACGTTATAACTCAATACTATATAATGTTACACGTTGTACTGATATACGATATAACGTCATAGGTTACATTGTAATAGTACCTAACGTTACACGTTATATCGTAATACTATATAACGTTACACGTTATAACGTGATACTATATAACGTTACACGTTATAACGTAATTCTATATAACGTTACACGTTATAACGCAATACTATATGACGTTACACGTTATTACGTAATACTATATGACGTTACACGTTATAACGTAATACAATATAACGCTACACGTTATAACGTAATACTATATGACGTTACACGTTATAACGTAATACTATATAGCGTTACACGTTATAACTTAATACTATATAATGTTACACGTTGTACTGATATACGATATAACGTCATAGGTTACATTGTAATAGTAAATAACGTTACACGTTATAACGTAATGCTATATAACGTTACACGTTATAACGTGATACTATATAACGTTACACGTCATAACGTGATACTATATAACGCTACACGTTATAACGTGATACTATATAACGCTACACGTTATAACGTAATACTATATGACGTTACACGTTATAACGTAATACTATATGACGTTACACGTTATAACGTAATACTATATGACGTTACACGTTATAACGTAATACTATATAACGTTACACGTTATATCGTAATTCTATATAACGTTACACGTTATAACGCAATACCATTTAACGTTGCATGTTATAAGTTAATACTATATAATGTTACACGATGTACTGATATACGATATAACGTCATAGGTTACATTGTACTAGTAAATAACGTTACACGTTATAACGTAATACTATATAACGTTACACGTTATATCGTAATACTATATAACGTTAAACGTTATATCGTAATTCTATAGAACGTTACACGTTATATCGTAATACTGTATAACGTTACACGTTATATCGTAATACTATATGACGTTACACGTTATAACGTAATACTATATGACGTTACACGTTATAACGTAATACTATATAACGCTACATGTTATATCGTAATACTATATAACGTTACACGTTATAACGTATTACCATTTAACGTTACATGTTATATCGTAATACTATATAGCGTTACACGCTATAACTCAATACTATATAATGTTACACGTTGTACTGATATACAATATAACGTCATAGGTTACATTGTAATAGTAAATAACGTTACACGTTATATCGTAATACTACATAACGTTACAAGTTAAAACGTAATACTATATGACGTTACACGTTATAACGTAATACTATATGACGTTACACGTTATAACGTAATACTATATGACGTTACACGTTATAACGTAATACTATATGACGTTACACGTTATAACGTAATACTATATGACGTTACACGTTATAACGTAATACTATATGACGTTACACGTTATAACGTAATACTATATAACGTTCACGTTACAACGTGATACTATATAACGTTACACGTTATAACGTAATACTATATACCGTTACACGTTATAACGTAATACTATATGACGTTACACGTTATAACGTAATACTATATGACGTTACACGTTATAACGTAATACTATATGACGTTACACGTTATAACGTAATACTATATAACGCTACACGTTATATCGTAAACTATATAACGTTACACGTTATAACGTATTACCATTTAACGTTACATGTTATATCGTAATACTATATAGCGTTACACGTTATAACTCAATACTATATAATGTTACACGTTGTACTGATATACGATATAACGTCATAGGTTACATTGTAATAGTAAATAACGTTACACGTTATAACGTAATGCTATATAACGTTACACGTTATAACGTGATACTATATAACGTTACACGTTATAACGTAATACTATATACCGTTACACGTTATAACGTAATACTATATACCGTTACACGTTATAACGTAATACTATATAACGTTACACGTTATATCGTAATTCTATATAACGTTACACGTTATAACGCAATACCATTTAACGTTGCATGTTATAAGTTAATACTATATAATGTTACACGTTGTACTGATATACGATATAACGTCATAGGTTACATTGTAATAGTAAATAACGTTACACGTTATAACGTAATACTATATAACGTTACACGTTATATCGTAATACTATATAACGTTAAACGTTATAACGTAATACTATATAACGTTACACGTTATAACGTAATGCTATATAACGTTACACGTTATAACGTAATGCTATATAACGTTACACGTTATAACCTGATACTATATAACGTTACACGTTATAACGTGATACTATATACCGTTACACGTTATAACGTGATACTATATAACGTTGCACGTTATAACGTGATACTGTATAACGTTACACGTTATAACGTGATACTGTATAACGTTACACGTTATAACGTGATACTGTATAACGTTACACGTTATAACGTGATACTGTATAACGTTACACGTTATAACGTGATACTGTATAACGTTACACGTTATAACGTAATACTATATAACGTTACACGTTATAACGTAATACTATATACCGTTACACGTTATAACGTGATACTATATAACGTTACACGTTATAACGTAATACTATATGACGTTACACGTTGTAACGTAATACTATATAACGTTACACGTTATAACGTAATACTATATACCGTTACACGTTATAACGTGATACTATATAACGTTACACGTTATAACGTAATACTATATGACGTTACACGTTATAACGTGATACTATATGACGTTACACGTTATAACGTAATACTATATGACGTTACACGTTATATCGTAATACTATATAACGTTACACGTTATAACGTAATACTATCTGACGTTACACGTTATAACGTAATACTATATAACGCTACACGTTATATCGTATTACTATATAACGTTACACGTTATAACGTAATACCATTTAACGTTGCATGTTATATCGTAATACTATATAGCGTTACACGTTATAACTTAATACTATATAATGTTACACGTTGTACTGATATACGATATAACGTCATAGGTTACATTGTAATAGTAAATAACGTTACACGTTATAACGTAATACTATATAACGTTACACGTTATATCGTAATACTATATAACGTTAAACGTTATAACGTAATACTATATAACGTTACACGTTATAACGTAATGCTATATAACGTTACACGTTATAACGTAATGCTATATAACGTTACACGTTATAACCTGATACTATATAACGTTACACGTTATAACGTGATACTATATACCGTTACACGTTATAACGTGATACTATATAACGTTGCACGTTATAACGTGATACTGTATAACGTTACACGTTATAACGTGATACTGTATAACGTTACACGTTATAACGTGATACTGTATAACGTTACACGTTATAACGTGATACTGTATAACGTTACACGTTATAACGTGATACTGTATAACGTTACACGTTATAACGTAATACTATATAACGTTACACGTTATAACGTAATACTATATACCGTTACACGTTATAACGTGATACTATATAACGTTACACGTTATAACGTAATACTATATGACGTTACACGTTGTAACGTAATACTATATAACGTTACACGTTATAACGTAATACTATATACCGTTACACGTTATAACGTGATACTATATAACGTTACACGTTATAACGTAATACTATATGACGTTACACGTTATAACGTGATACTATATGACGTTACACGTTATAACGTAATACTATATGACGTTACACGTTATATCGTAATACTATATAACGTTACACGTTATAACGTAATACTATCTGACGTTACACGTTATAACGTAATACTATATAACGCTACACGTTATATCGTATTACTATATAACGTTACACGTTATAACGTAATACCATTTAACGTTGCATGTTATATCGTAATACTATATAGCGTTACACGTTATAACTTAATACTATATAATGTTACACGTTGTACTGATATACGATATAACGTCATAGGTTACATTGTAATAGTAAATAACGTTACACGTTATAACGCTATACTGTATAACGTTACACGTTATAACGTAATACTATATGACGTTACACGTTATTACGTAATACTATATGACGTTACACGTTATAACGTCATACTATATGACGTTACACGTTATATCGTAATACTATATGACGATACACGTTATATCGTAATACTATATGACGTTACACGTTATAACGTGATACTATATGACGTTACACCTTATAACGTATTACTACATAACGTTACACGTCATAACGTAATACTATATGACGTTACACGTTATAACGTAATACTATATGACGTTACACGTTATAACGTAATACTATATAACGCTACACGTTATATCGTAATACTGTATAACGTTACACGTTATAACGTATTACCATTTAACGTTACATGTTATATCGTATTACTATATACCGTTACACGTTATAACTCAATACTATATGATGTTACACGTTGTACTGATATACGATATAACGTCATAGGTTACATTGTAATAGTAAATAACGTTACACGTTATATCGTAATACTACATAACGTTACACGTTATAACGTAATACTATATGACGTTACACGTTATAACGTAATACTATATGACGTTACACGTTATAACGTAATACTATATGACGTTACACGTTATAACGTAATACTATATAACGCTACACGTTATATCGTAATACTATATAACGTTACACGTTATAGCGTATTACCATTTAACGTTACATGTTATATCGTAATACTATATAGCGTTACACGTTATAACTCAATACTATATAGTGTTACACGTTGTACTGATATACGATATAACGGCATAGGTTACATTGTAATAGTAAATAACGTTGCACGTTATAACGTAATACTATATAACGTTCACGTTATAACGTAATACTATATACCGTTACACGTTATAACGTGATACTATATAACGTTACACGTTATAACGTGATACTATATAACGCTACACGTTATAACGTAATACTATATAACGCTACACGTTATATCGTATTACTATATAGCGTTACACGTTATAACGTGATACTGTATAACGTTACACGTTATAACGTAATACCATATAACGTTACACGTTATAACGTGATACTATATGAGGTTACACGTTATAACGTAATAATATATGACGTTACACGTTATAACGTAATACTATATGACGTTACACGTTATAACGTAATACTATATGACGTTACACGTTATAACGTAATATTATATGACGTTACACGTTATAACGTAATACTATATGACGTTACACGTTATAACGTGATACTATATAACGTTACACGTTATGACGTAATAATATATGACGTTACACGTTATAACGTAATACTATATGACGTTACACGTTATAACGTAATACTATATGACGTTACACGTTATAACGTAATACTATATGACGTTACACGTTATAACGTAATACTATATGACGTTACACGTTATAACGTGATACTATATAACGTTACACGTTATAACGTGATACTATATGACGTTACACGTTATAACGTAATACTATATGACGTTACACGTTATAACGTAATACTATATGACGTTACACGTTATAACGTAATACTATATAACGCTACACGTTATATCGTATTACTATATAACGTTACACGTTATAACGTAATACCATTTAACGTTGCATGTTATATCGTAATACTATATAGCGTTACACGTTATAACTTAATACTATATAATGTTACACGTTGTACTGATATACGATATAACGTCATAGGTTACATTGTAATAGTAAATAACGTTACACGTTATAATGTATTGCTATATAACGTTACACGTTATAACGTGATACTATATAACGTTACAGGTTATAACGTGATACTATATAACGTTACACGTTATAACGTGATACTATATAACGTTACACGTTATAACGTAATACTATATAACGTTACACGTTATAACGTAATACTATATGACGTTACACGTTATAACGTGATACTATATAACGCTACACGTTATAACGTAATACTATATAACGTTACACGTTATATCGTAACAGTATATAACGTTAAACGTTATATCGTAATTCTGTATAACGTTACACGTTATATCGTAATACTATATAACGCTACACGTTATATCGTAATACTATATAACGTTACACGTTATAACGTATTACCATTTAACGTTACATGTTACATCGTAATACTATATAGCGTTACACGTTATAACTCAATACTATATAATGTTACACGTTGTACTGATATACGATATAACGTCATTGGTTACATTGTAATAGTAAATAACGTTACACGTTATAACGTAATACTATATGACGTTACACGTTATAACGTAATACTATATACCGTTACACGTTATAACGTGATACTATATAACGTTACACGTTATAACGTGATACTATATAACGTTACACGTTATAACGCTATACTGTATAACGTTACACGTTATAACGTAATACTATATGACGTTACACGTTATAACGTAATACTATATGACGTTACACGTTATAACGTAATACTATATGACGTTACACGTTATTACGTAATACTATATGACGTTACACGTTATAACTCAATACTATATAATGTTACACGTTGTACTGATATACGATATAACGTCATAGGTTACATTGTAATAGTAACTAACGTTACACGTTATATCGTAATACTATATAACGTTACACGTTATAACGTGATACTATATAACGTTACACGTTATAACGTAATTCTATATAACGTTACACGTTATAACGCAATACTATATGACGTTACACGTTATTACGTAATACTATATGACGTTACACGTTATAACGTAATACAATATAACGCTACACGTTATAACGTAATACTATATGACGTTACACGTTATAACGTAATACTATATAGCGTTACACGTTATAACTTAATACTATATAATGTTACACGTTGTACTGATATACGATATAACGTCATAGGTTACATTGTAATAGTAAATAACGTTACACGTTATAACGTAATGCTATATAACGTTACACGTTATAACGTGATACTATATAACGTTACACGTCATAACGTGATACTATATAACGCTACACGTTATAACGTGATACTATATAACGCTACACGTTATAACGTAATACTATATGACGTTACACGTTATAACGTAATACTATATGACGTTACACGTTATAACGTAATACTATATGACGTTACACGTTATAACGTAATACTATATAACGTTACACGTTATATCGTAATTCTATATAACGTTACACGTTATAACGCAATACCATTTAACGTTGCATGTTATAAGTTAATACTATATAATGTTACACGATGTACTGATATACGATATAACGTCATAGGTTACATTGTACTAGTAAATAACGTTACACGTTATAACGTAATACTATATAACGTTACACGTTATATCGTAATACTATATAACGTTAAACGTTATATCGTAATTCTATAGAACGTTACACGTTATATCGTAATACTGTATAACGTTACACGTTATATCGTAATACTATATGACGTTACACGTTATAACGTAATACTATATGACGTTACACGTTATAACGTAATACTATATAACGCTACATGTTATATCGTAATACTATATAACGTTACACGTTATAACGTATTACCATTTAACGTTACATGTTATATCGTAATACTATATAGCGTTACACGCTATAACTCAATACTATATAATGTTACACGTTGTACTGATATACAATATAACGTCATAGGTTACATTGTAATAGTAAATAACGTTACACGTTATATCGTAATACTACATAACGTTACAAGTTAAAACGTAATACTATATGACGTTACACGTTATAACGTAATACTATATGACGTTACACGTTATAACGTAATACTATATGACGTTACACGTTATAACGTAATACTATATGACGTTACACGTTATAACGTAATACTATATGACGTTACACGTTATAACGTAATACTATATGACGTTACACGTTATAACGTAATACTATATAACGTTCACGTTACAACGTGATACTATATAACGTTACACGTTATAACGTAATACTATATACCGTTACACGTTATAACGTAATACTATATGACGTTACACGTTATAACGTAATACTATATGACGTTACACGTTATAACGTAATACTATATGACGTTACACGTTATAACGTAATACTATATAACGCTACACGTTATATCGTAAACTATATAACGTTACACGTTATAACGTATTACCATTTAACGTTACATGTTATATCGTAATACTATATAGCGTTACACGTTATAACTCAATACTATATAATGTTACACGTTGTACTGATATACGATATAACGTCATAGGTTACATTGTAATAGTAAATAACGTTACACGTTATAACGTAATGCTATATAACGTTACACGTTATAACGTGATACTATATAACGTTACACGTTATAACGTAATACTATATACCGTTACACGTTATAACGTAATACTATATACCGTTACACGTTATAACGTAATACTATATAACGTTACACGTTATATCGTAATTCTATATAACGTTACACGTTATAACGCAATACCATTTAACGTTGCATGTTATAAGTTAATACTATATAATGTTACACGTTGTACTGATATACGATATAACGTCATAGGTTACATTGTACTAGTAAATAACGTTACACGTTATAACGTAATACTATATAACGTTACACGTTATATCGTAATACTATATAACGTTAAACGTTATATCGTAATTCTATAGAACGTTACACGTTATATCGTAATACTGTATAACGTTACACGTTATATCGTAATACTATATGACGTTACACGTTATAACGTAATACTATATGACGTTACACGTTATAACGTAATACTATATAACGCTACATGTTATATCGTAATACTATATAACGTTACACGTTATAACGTATTACCATTTAACGTTACATGTTATATCGTAATACTATATAGCGTTACACGCTATAACTCAATACTATATAATGTTACACGTTGTACTGATATACAATATAACGTCATAGGTTACATTGTAATAGTAAATAACGTTACACGTTATATCGTAATACTACATAACGTTACAAGTTAAAACGTAATACTATATGACGTTACACGTTATAACGTAATACTATATGACGTTACACGTTATAACGTAATACTATATGACGTTACACGTTATAACGTAATACTATATGACGTTACACGTTATAACGTAATACTATATGACGTTACACGTTATAACGTAATACTATATGACGTTACACGTTATAACGTAATACTATATAACGTTCACGTTACAACGTGATACTATATAACGTTACACGTTATAACGTAATACTATATACCGTTACACGTTATAACGTAATACTATATGACGTTACACGTTATAACGTAATACTATATGACGTTACACGTTATAACGTAATACTATATGACGTTACACGTTATAACGTAATACTATATAACGCTACACGTTATATCGTAAACTATATAACGTTACACGTTATAACGTATTACCATTTAACGTTACATGTTATATCGTAATACTATATAGCGTTACACGTTATAACTCAATACTATATAATGTTACACGTTGTACTGATATACGATATAACGTCATAGGTTACATTGTAATAGTAAATAACGTTACACGTTATAACGTAATGCTATATAACGTTACACGTTATAACGTGATACTATATAACGTTACACGTTATAACGTAATACTATATACCGTTACACGTTATAACGTAATACTATATACCGTTACACGTTATAACGTAATACTATATAACGTTACACGTTATATCGTAATTCTATATAACGTTACACGTTATAACGCAATACCATTTAACGTTGCATGTTATAAGTTAATACTATATAATGTTACACGTTGTACTGATATACGATATAACGTCATAGGTTACATTGTAATAGTAAATAACGTTACACGTTATAACGTAATACTATATAACGCTACACGTTATATCGTAATACTATATAACGTTAAACGTTATAACGTAATACTATATAACGTTACACGTTATAACGTAATGCTATATAACGTTACACGTTATAACGTAATGCTATATAACGTTACACGTTATAACCTGATACTATATAACGTTACACGTTATAACGTGATACTATATACCGTTACACGTTATAACGTGATACTATATAACGTTGCACGTTATAACGTGATACTGTATAACGTTACACGTTATAACGTGATACTGTATAACGTTACACGTTATAACGTGATACTGTATAACGTTACACGTTATAACGTGATACTGTATAACGTTACACGTTATAACGTGATACTGTATAACGTTACACGTTATAACGTAATACTATATAACGTTACACGTTATAACGTAATACTATATACCGTTACACGTTATAACGTGATACTATATAACGTTACACGTTATAACGTAATACTATATGACGTTACACGTTGTAACGTAATACTATATAACGTTACACGTTATAACGTAATACTATATACCGTTACACGTTATAACGTGATACTATATAACGTTACACGTTATAACGTAATACTATATGACGTTACACGTTATAACGTGATACTATATGACGTTACACGTTATAACGTAATACTATATGACGTTACACGTTATATCGTAATACTATATAACGTTACACGTTATAACGTAATACTATCTGACGTTACACGTTATAACGTAATACTATATAACGCTACACGTTATATCGTATTACTATATAACGTTACACGTTATAACGTAATACCATTTAACGTTGCATGTTATATCGTAATACTATATAGCGTTACACGTTATAACTTAATACTATATAATGTTACACGTTGTACTGATATACGATATAACGTCATAGGTTACATTGTAATAGTAAATAACGTTACACGTTATAACGCTATACTGTATAACGTTACACGTTATAACGTAATACTATATGACGTTACACGTTATTACGTAATACTATATGACGTTACACGTTATAACGTCATACTATATGACGTTACACGTTATAACGTAATACTATATAACGCTACACGTTATAACGTAATACTATATGACGTTACACGTTATAACGTAATACTATATAACGCTACACGTTATATCGTAATACTATATAACGTTACACGTTATAACGTATTACTATATAACGTTACACGTTATAACGTATTACTATATAACGTTACACGTTATAACGTATTACTATATAACGTTACACGTTATAACGTATTACCATTTAACGTTACATGTTATATCGTAATACTATATAGCGTTACACGTTATAACTCAATACTATATAATGTTACACGTTGTACTGATATACGATATAACGTCAGAGGTTACATTGTAATAGTAACTAACGTTACACGTTATATCGTAATACTATATAACGTTAAACGTTATATCGTAATACTATATAACGTTACACGTTATAACGTAATACTATATGACGTTACACGTTATAACGTAATACTATATGACGTTACACGTTATAACGTAATACTATATGACGTTACACGTTATAACGTAATACTATATGACGTTACACGTTATAACGTAATACTATATGACATTACACGTTATAACGTAATACTATATGACGATACACGTTATAACGTAATACTATATGACGTTACACGTTATAACGTAATACTATATGACGTTACACGTTATAACGTAATACTATATGACGTTACACGTTATAACGTAATACTATATAACGCTACACGTTATATCGTAATACTAAATAACGTTACACGTTATAGCGTATTACCAATTAACGTTACATGTTATATCGTAATACTATATAGCGTTACACGTTATAACTCAATACTATATAATGTTACACGTTGTACTGATATACGATATAACGTCATAGGTTACATTGTAATAGTAAATAACGTTACACGTTATAACGTAATGCTATATAACGTTACACGTTATAACGTGATACTATATAACGTTACACGTTATAACATAATACTATATAACGTTACACGTTATAACGTGATACTATATAACGCTACACGTTATAACGTAATACTATATAACGTTACACGTTATATCGTAATACTATATAACGTTAAACGTTATATCGTAATTCTATATAACGTTACACGTTGTATCGTAATTCTATATAACGTTACACGTTATATCGTAATACTATATAACGTTAAACGTTATATCGTAATTCTATAGAACGTTACACGTTATATCGTAATACTATATAACGTTACACGTTATATCGTAATACTATATGACGTTACACGTTATTACGTAATACTATATGACGTTACACGTTATAACGTAATACTATATAACGCTACATGTTATATCGTAATACTATATAACGTTACACGTTATAACTCAATACTATATAATGTTACACGTTGTACTGATATACGATATAACGTCATAGGTTACATTGTAATAGTAAATACCGTTACACGTTATATCGTAATACTACATAACGTTACACGTTATAACGTAATACTATATGACGTTACACGTTATAACGTAATACTATATAACGCTACACGTTATATCGTATTACTATATAACGTTACACGTTATACCGTTATATTATATAACGTTACACGTTATAACGTAATACTACATGACGTTACACGTTGTACTGATATACGATATAACGTCATAGGTTACATTGTAATAGTAAATACCGTTACACGTTATATCGTAATACTACATAACGTTACACGTTATAACGTAACACTATATGACGTTACACGTTATAACGTAATACTATATGACGTTACACGTTATCACGTAATACTATATGACGTTACACGTTATAACGTAATACTATATGACGTTACACGTTATAACGTAATACTATATGACGTTACACGTTATATCGTAATACTACATAACGTTACACGTTATATCGTAATACTACATAACGTTACACGTTTTAACGTAATACTATATGACGTTACACGTTATATCGTAATACTATATCACGTTACACATTATAACGTAATACTATATGACGTTACACGTTATAACGTAATACTATATAACGCTACACGTTATAACGTAATACTATATAACGCTACACGTTATATCGCATTACTATATAACGTTACACGTTATAACGTAATACCATTTAACGTTGCATGTTATACCGTAATACTATATAGCGTTACACATTATAACTTAATACTATGTAATGTTACACGTTGTACTGATATACGATATAACGTCATAGGTTACATTGTAATAGTAAATAACGTTACACGTTATAACGTAATGCTATATAACGTTACACGTTATAACGTGATACTATATAACGTTACAGGATATAACGTGATACTATATAACGTTACACGTTATAACGTAATACTATATAACGTTACACGTTATAACGTAATACTATATAACGTTACACGTTATAACGTGATACTATATAACGCTACACGTTATAACGTACTACTATATAACGTTACACGTTATATCGTAATTCTGTATAACGTTACACGTTATATCGTAATACTATATAACGTTACACGTTATATCGTAATACTATATGACGTTACACGTGATAACGTAATACTATATGACGTTACACGTTATAACGCTATACTGTATAACGTTACACGTTATAACGTAATACTATATGACGTTACACGTTATAACGTAATACTATATAACGCTACACGTTATATCGTAATACTATGTAACGTTACACGTTATAACGTATTACCATTTAACGTTACATGTTACATCGTAATACTATATAGCGTTACACGTTATAACTCAATACTATATAATGTTGCACGTTGTACTGATATACGATATAACGTCATTGGTTACATTGTAATAGTAAATAACGTTACACGTTATATCGTAATACTATATAACGTTAAACGTTATATCGTAATACTATATAACGCTACACGTTATAACGTAATACTATATAACGCTACACGTTATATCGCATTACTATATAACGTTACACGTTATAACGTAATACCATTTAACGTTGCATGTTATATCGTAATACTATATAGCGTTACACATTATAACTTAATACTATATAATGTTACACGTTGTACTGATATACGATATAACGTCATAGGTTACATTGTAATAGTAACTAACGTTACACGTTATATCGTAATACTATATAACGTTAAACGTTATATCGTAATGCTATATAACGTTACACGTTATAACGTGATACTATATAACGTTACAGGATATAACGTGATACTATATAACGTTACACGTTATAACGTAATACTATATAACGTTACACGTTATAACGTAATACTATATAACGTTACACGTTATAACGTGATACTATATAACGCTACACGTTATAACGTAGTACTATATAACGTTACACGTTATATCGTAATTCTGTATAACGTTACACGTTATATCGTAATACTATATAACGTTACACGTTATATCGTAATACTATATGACGTTACACGTGATGACGTTACACGTTATAACGTAATACTATATGACGTTACACGTTATAACGTAATACTATATAACGCTACACGTTATATCGTAATACTATGTAACGTTACACGTTATAACGTATTACCATTTAACGTTACATGTTACATCGTAATACTATATAGCGTTACACGTTATAACTCAATACTATATAATGTTACACGTTGTACTGATATACGATATAACGTCATTGGTTACATTGTAATAGTAAATAACGTTACACGTTATAACGTAATACTATATGACGTTACACGCTATAACGTAATACTATATACCGTTACACGTTATAACGTGATACTATATAACGTTACACGTTATAACGTGATACTATATAACGTTACACGTTATAACGCTATACTGTATAACGTTACACGTTATAACGTAATACTATATGACGTTACACGTTATAACGTAATACTATATGACGTTACACGTTATAACGTAATACTATATGACGTTACACGTTATAACGTAATACTATATGACGTTACACGTTATAACGTAATACTATATGACGTTACACGTTATAACGTAATACTATATAACGCTACACGTTATATCGTAATACTATATAACGTTACACGTTATAACGTATTACCATTTAACGTTACATGTTATATCGTAATACTATATAGCGTTACACGTTATAACTCAATACTATATAATGTTACACGTTGTACTGATATACGATATAACGTCATAGGTTACATTGTAATAGTAACTAACGTTACACGTTATATCGTAATACTATATAACGTTACACGTTATATCGTAATACTATATGACGTTACACGTTATAACGTAATACTATATGACATTACACGTTATAGCGTATTACCATTTAACGTTACATGTTATATCGTAATACAATATAGCGTTACACGTTATAACTCAATACTATATAATGTTACACGTTGTACTGATATACGATATAACGTCATAGGTTACATTGTAATAGTAAATACCGTTACACGTTATATCGTAATACTACATAACGTTACACGTTATAACGTAATACTATATGACGTTACACGTTATAACGTAATACTATATGACGTTACACGTTATTACGTAATACTATATAACGCTACATGTTATATCGTAATACTATATAACGTTACACGTTATAACTCAATACTATATAATGTTACACGTTGTACTGATATACGATATAACGTCATAGGTTACATTGTAATAGTAAATACCGTTACACGTTATATCGTAATACTACATAACGTTACACGTTATAACGTAATACTATATGACGTTACACGTTATAACGTAATACTATATAACGCTACACGTTATATCGTATTACTATATAACGTTACACGTTATACCGTTATATTATATAACGTTACACGTTATAACGTAATACTACATGACGTTACACGTTGTACTGATATACGATATAACGTCATAGGTTACATTGTAATAGTAAATACCGTTACACGTTATATCGTAATACTACATAACGTTACACGTTATAACGTAACACTATATGACGTTACACGTTATAACGTAATACTATATGACGTTACACGTTATCACGTAATACTATATGACGTTACACGTTATAACGTAATACTATATGACGTTACACGTTATAACGTAATACTATATGACGTTACACGTTATATCGTAATACTACATAACGTTACACGTTATATCGTAATACTACATAACGTTACACGTTTTAACGTAATACTATATGACGTTACACGTTATATCGTAATACTATATCACGTTACACATTATAACGTAATACTATATGACGTTACACGTTATAACGTAATACTATATAACGCTACACGTTATAACGTAATACTATATAACGCTACACGTTATATCGCATTACTATATAACGTTACACGTTATAACGTAATACCATTTAACGTTGCATGTTATACCGTAATACTATATAGCGTTACACATTATAACTTAATACTATGTAATGTTACACGTTGTACTGATATACGATATAACGTCATAGGTTACATTGTAATAGTAAATAACGTTACACGTTATAACGTAATGCTATATAACGTTACACGTTATAACGTGATACTATATAACGTTACAGGATATAACGTGATACTATATAACGTTACACGTTATAACGTAATACTATATAACGTTACACGTTATAACGTAATACTATATAACGTTACACGTTATAACGTGATACTATATAACGCTACACGTTATAACGTACTACTATATAACGTTACACGTTATATCGTAATTCTGTATAACGTTACACGTTATATCGTAATACTATATAACGTTACACGTTATATCGTAATACTATATGACGTTACACGTGATAACGTAATACTATATGACGTTACACGTTATAACGCTATACTGTATAACGTTACACGTTATAACGTAATACTATATGACGTTACACGTTATAACGTAATACTATATAACGCTACACGTTATATCGTAATACTATGTAACGTTACACGTTATAACGTATTACCATTTAACGTTACATGTTACATCGTAATACTATATAGCGTTACACGTTATAACTCAATACTATATAATGTTGCACGTTGTACTGATATACGATATAACGTCATTGGTTACATTGTAATAGTAAATAACGTTACACGTTATATCGTAATACTATATAACGTTAAACGTTATATCGTAATACTATATAACGCTACACGTTATAACGTAATACTATATAACGCTACACGTTATATCGCATTACTATATAACGTTACACGTTATAACGTAATACCATTTAACGTTGCATGTTATATCGTAATACTATATAGCGTTACACATTATAACTTAATACTATATAATGTTACACGTTGTACTGATATACGATATAACGTCATAGGTTACATTGTAATAGTAACTAACGTTACACGTTATATCGTAATACTATATAACGTTAAACGTTATATCGTAATGCTATATAACGTTACACGTTATAACGTGATACTATATAACGTTACAGGATATAACGTGATACTATATAACGTTACACGTTATAACGTAATACTATATAACGTTACACGTTATAACGTAATACTATATAACGTTACACGTTATAACGTGATACTATATAACGCTACACGTTATAACGTAGTACTATATAACGTTACACGTTATATCGTAATTCTGTATAACGTTACACGTTATATCGTAATACTATATAACGTTACACGTTATATCGTAATACTATATGACGTTACACGTGATGACGTTACACGTTATAACGTAATACTATATGACGTTACACGTTATAACGTAATACTATATAACGCTACACGTTATATCGTAATACTATGTAACGTTACACGTTATAACGTATTACCATTTAACGTTACATGTTACATCGTAATACTATATAGCGTTACACGTTATAACTCAATACTATATAATGTTACACGTTGTACTGATATACGATATAACGTCATTGGTTACATTGTAATAGTAAATAACGTTACACGTTATAACGTAATACTATATGACGTTACACGCTATAACGTAATACT
Source organism: Bombus sylvestris (assembly GCA_911622165.2). Classification (NCBI taxonomy): domain Eukaryota; kingdom Metazoa; phylum Arthropoda; class Insecta; order Hymenoptera; family Apidae; genus Bombus; species Bombus sylvestris. Next base: position 7,393,623 of record OU443149.1, on the reverse strand, counting down.
ATATACCGTTACACGTTATAACGTGATACTATATAACGTTACACGTTATAACGTGATACTATATAACGTTACACGTTATAACGCTATACTGTATAACGTTACACGTTATAACGTAATACTATATGACGTTACACGTTATAACGTAATACTATATGACGTTACACGTTATAACGTAATACTATATGACGTTACACGTTATAACGTAATACTATATGACGTTACACGTTATAACGTAATACTATATGACGTTACACGTTATAACGTAATACTATATAACGCTACACGTTATATCGTAATACTATATAACGTTACACGTTATAACGTATTACCATTTAACGTTACATGTTATATCGTAATACTATATAGCGTTACACGTTATAACTCAATACTATATAATGTTACACGTTGTACTGATATACGATATAACGTCATAGGTTACATTGTAATAGTAACTAACGTTACACGTTATATCGTAATACTATATAACGTTACACGTTATATCGTAATACTATATGACGTTACACGTTATAACGTAATACTATATGACATTACACGTTATAGCGTATTACCATTTAACGTTACATGTTATATCGTAATACAATATAGCGTTACACGTTATAACTCAATACTATATAATGTTACACGTTGTACTGATATACGATATAACGTCATAGGTTACATTGTAATAGTAAATACCGTTACACGTTATATCGTAATACTACATAACGTTACACGTTATAACGTAATACTATATGACGTTACACGTTATAACGTAATACTATATGACGTTACACGTTATTACGTAATACTATATGACGTTACACGTTATAACGTAATACTATATGACGTTACACGTTATAACGTAATACTATATGACGTTACACGTTATATCGTAATACTACATAACGTTACACGTTATAACGTAATACTATATGACGTTACACGTTATAACGTAATACTATATGACGTTACACGTTATAACGTAATACTATATGACGTTACACGTTATAACGTAATACTATATAACGCTACACGTTATATCGTATTACTATATAACGTTACACGTTATAACGTAATACCATTTAACGTTGCATGTTATATCGTAATACTATATAGCGTTACACGTTATAACTTAATACTATATAATGTTACACGTTATAACGTGATACTATATAACGTTACACGTTATACCGTTATATTATATAACGTTACACGTTATAACGTAATACTACATGACGTTACACGTTATAGCGTAATACTACATGACGTTACACGTTATAGCGTAATACTATATGACGTTACACGTTATAGCGTAATACTATATGACGTTACACGTTATAACGTAATACTATATGACGTTACACGTTATAACGTAACACTATATGACGTTACACGTTATAACGTAATACTATATGACGTAACACGTTATAACGTAATACTATATAATGTTACACGTTGTACTGGTATACGATATAACGTCATAGGTTACATTGTAATAGTAAATAACGTTACACGTAATAACGTATTACTACATAACGATACACGTTATAACGTAATACTGTGTATCGTTACAAGTTATAACGTAATACTATATGACGTTACACGTTATAACGTAATACTATATGACGTTACACGTTATAACGTAATACTATATGACGTTACACGTTATAACGTAATACTATATACCGTTACACGTTATAACGTGATACTATATAACGTTACACGTTATAACGTAATACTATATACCGTTACACGTTATAACGTGATACTATATAACGTTACACGTTATAACGTGATACTATATAACGTTACACGTTATAACGCTATACTGTATAACGTTACGCGTTATAACGTAATACTATATAACGTTACACGTTATAACGCTATACTGTATAACGTTACACGTTATAACGCTATACTGTATAACGTTACACGTTATAACGCTATACTGTATAACGTTACACGTTATAACGTAATACTATATGACGTTACACGTTATAACGTAATACTGTATAACGTTACACGTTATAACGTGATACTATATAACGTTACACGTTATACCGTTATATTATATAACGTTACACGTTATAACGTAATACTACATGACGTTACACGTTATAGCGTAATACTACATGACGTTACACGATATAGCGTAATACTATATGACGTTACACGTTATAACGTAATACTATATGACGTTACACGTTATAACGTAATACTATATGACGTTACACGTTATAACGTAATACTATATGACGTTACACGTTATAACGTAATACTATATGACGTTACACGTTATAACGCAATACTATATGACGTTACACGTTATACCGTAATACTATATGACGTTACACGTTATAACGTAATACCATATGACGTTACACGTTATATCGTAATACTATATAACGTTACACGTTATACCGTAATACTATATGACGATACACGTTATAACGTAATACTATATGACGTTACACGTTATAACGTATTACCATTTAACGTTACACGTTATATCGTAACACTATATAGCGTTACAGGTTATAACTCAATACTATATAATGTTACACGTTGTACTGGTATACGATATAACGTCATAGGTTACATTGTAATAGTAAATAACGTTACACGTTATAACGCAATACTATATAACGTTCACGTTATACCGTGATACTATATAACGTTACACGTTATAACGTAATACTATATGACGTTACACGTTATGACGTAATACTATATGACGTTACACGTTATAACGTAATACTATATGACGTTACACGTTATATCGTAATACTATATAGCGTTACACGTTATAACGTAATACTATATGACGTTACACGTTATAACGCAATACTATATGACGTTACACGTTATACCGTAATACTATATGACGTTACACGTTATAACGTAATACTATATACCGTTACACGTTATAACGTAAAACTATATAACGTTACACGTTATTACGTGATACTATATAACGTTACACGTTATACCGTTATATTATATAACGTTACACGTTATAACGTAATACTACATGACGTTACACGTTATAGCGTAATACTACATGACGTTACACGTTATAGCGTAATACTATATGACGTTACACGTTATAGCGTAATACTATATGACGTTACATGTTATAACGTAATACTGTATAACGTTACACGTTATAACGTAATACTGTATAACGTTACACGTTATACCGTTATATTATATAACGTTACACGTTATAACGTAATACTATATGACGTTACACGTTATAACGTAATACTATATGACGTTACACGTTATAACGCAATACTATATGACGTTACACGTTATACCGTAATACTATATGACGTTACACGTTATAACGTAATACCATATGACGTTACACGTTATATCGTAATACTATATAACGTTACACGTTATACCGTAATACTATATGACGATACACGTTATAACGTAATACTATATGACGTTACACGTTATAACGTATTACCATTTAACGTTACACGTTATATCGTAACACTATATAGCGTTACACGTTATAACTCAATACTATATAATGTTACACGTTGTACTGGTATACGATATAACGTCATAGGTTACATTGTAATAGTAAATAACGTTACACGTTATAACGTAATACTATATAACGTTCACGTTATACCGTAATACTATATAACGTTACACGTTATAACGTAATACTATATGACGTTACACGTTATAACGTAATACTATATGACGTTACACGTTATAACGTAATACTATATGACGTTACACGTTATTACGTAATACTACATGACGTTACAGGTTATAACGTAATACTATATGACGTTACACGTGATATCGTAATACTATATAATGTTACACGTTATACCGTAATACTATATGACGTTACACGTTATAACGTAATACTATATACCGTTACACGTTATAACGTAATACTATATAACGTTACACGTTATATCGTAATTCTATATAACGTTACACGTTACAACGCAATAGCATTTAACGTTGCATGTTATATCGTAATACTATATAGCGATACACGTTATAACTTAATACTATATAATGTTACACGTTGTACTGATATACGATATAACGTCATAGGTTACATTGTAATAGTAAATAACGTTACACGTTATAACGTAAAACTATATAACGTTACACGTTATTACGTGATACTATATGACGTTACACGTTATACCGTTATATTATATAACGTTACACGTTATAACGTAATACTACATGACGTTACACGTTATAACGTAATATTACATGACGTTACACGTTATAGCGTAATACTATATGACGTTACACGTTATAGCGTAATACTATATGACGTTACACGTTATAACGTAATACTATATGACGCTACACGTTATAACGTAATACTATATGACGTTACACGTTATAACGTAATACTATATGACGTTACACGTTATAACGTAATACTATATGACGTTACACGTTATATCTTAATACTATATAGCGTTACACGTTATACCGTAATACTATATGACGTTACACGTTATAACGTCATACTATATGACGTTACACGTTATATCGTCATACTATATGACGTTACACGTTATAACGTCATACTATATGACGTTACACGTTATAACGTAATACTATATAACGCTACACGTTATATCGTAATACTATATAACGTTACACGTTATAACGTAATACTATATGACGTTACACGTTATAACGTAATACTATATACCGTTACACGTTATAACGTGATACTATATACCGTTACACGTTATAACGTGATACTATATAACGTTACACGTTATAACGTGATACTATATAACGTTACACGTTATACCGTTATATTATATAAGGTTACACGTTTCAACGTAATACTACATGACGTTACACGTTATAGCGTAATACTACATGACGTTACACGTTATAGCGTAATACTATATGACGTTACACGTTATAACGTATTACCATTTAACGTTACACGTTATATCGTAACACTATATAGCGTTACAGGTTATAACTCAATACTATATAATGTTACACGTTGTACTGGTATACGATATAACGTCATAGGTTACATTGTAATAGTAAATAACGTTACACGTTATAACGTAATACTATATAACGTTCACGTTATACCGTGATACTATATAACGTTACACGTTATAACGTAATACTATATGACGTTACACGTTATGACGTAATACTATATGACGTTACACGTTATAACGTAATACTATATGACGTTACACGTTATATCGTAATACTATATAGCGTTACACGTTATACCGTAATACTATATGACGTTACACGATATAACGTAATACTATTTGACGTTACACGTTATAACGTAATACTATATAACGCTACACGTTATGTCGTAATACTATATAACGTTACACGTTATACCGTAATACTATATGACGTTACACGTTATACCGTAACACTATATGACGTTACACGTTATAACGTAATACTATATGACGTTACACGTTATTACGTAATACTACATGACGTTACAGGTTATAACGTAATACTATATGACGTTACACGTGATATCGTAATACTATATAACGTTACACGGAATACCGTAATACTATATGACGTTACACGTTATAACGTAATACTATATACCGTTACACGTTATAACGTAAAACTATATAACGTTACACGTTATTACATGATACTATATAACGTTACACGTTATACCGTTATATTATATAACGTTACACGTTATAACGTAATACTACATGACGTTACACGTTATAGCGTAATACTACATGACGTTACACGTTATAGCGTAATACTATATGACGTTACACGTTATAGCGTAATACTATATGACGTTACATGTTATAACGTAATACTGTATAACGTTACACGTTATAACGTGATACTATATAACGTTACACGTTATACCGTTATATTATATAACGTTACACGTTATAACGTAATACTACATGACGTTACACGTTATAGCGTAATACTACATGACGTTACACGATATAGCGTAATACTATATGACGTTACACGTGATATCGTAATACTATATAACGTTACACGGAATACCGTAATACTATATGACGTTACACGTTATAACGTAATACTATATACCGTTACACGTTATAACGTAAAACTATATAACGTTACACGTTATTACATGATACTATATAACGTTACACGTTATACCGTTATATTATATAACGTTACACGTTATAACGTAATACTACATGACGTTACACGTTATAGCGTAATACTACATGACGTTACACGTTATAGCGTAATACTATATGACGTTACACGTTATAGCGTAATACTATATGACGTTACATGTTATAACGTAATACTGTATAACGTTACACGTTATAACGTGATACTATATAACGTTACACGTTATACCGTTATATTATATAACGTTACACGTTATAACGTAATACTACATGACGTTACACGTTATAGCGTAATACTACATGACGTTACACGATATAGCGTAATACTATATGACGTTACACGTTATAACGTAATACTATATGACGTTACACGTTATAACGTAATACTATATGACGTTACACGTTATAACGTAATACTATATACCGTTACACGTTATAACGTAATACTATATAACGTTACACGTTATATCGTAATTCTATATAACGTTACACGTTACAACGCAATAGCATTTAACGTTGCATGTTATATCGTAATACTATATAGCGTTACACGTTATAACTTAATACTATATAATGTTACACGTTGTACTGATATACGATATAACGTCATAGGTTACATTGTAATAGTAAATAACGTTACACGTTATAACGTAAAACTATATAACGTTACACGTTATTACGTGATACTATATGACGTTACACGTTATACCGTTATATTATATAACGTTACACGTTATAACGTAATACTACATGACGTTACACGTTATAACGTAATATTACATGACGTTACACGTTATAGCGTAATACTATATGACGTTACACGTTATAGCGTAATACTATATGACGTTACACGTTATAACGTAATACTATATGACGCTACACGTTATAACGTAATACTATATGACGTTACACGTTATAACGTAATACTATATGACGTTACACGTTATAACGTAATACTATATGACGTTACACGTTATATCTTAATACTATATAGCGTTACACGTTATACCGTAATACTATATGACGTTACACGTTATAACGTCATACTATATGACGTTACACGTTATATCGTCATACTATATGACGTTACACGTTATAACGTCATACTATATGACGTTACACGTTATAACGTAATACTATATAACGCTACACGTTATATCGTAATACTATATAACGTTACACGTTATAACGTAATACTATATGACGTTACACGTTATAACGTAATACTATATACCGTTACACGTTATAACGTGATACTATATACCGTTACACGTTATAACGTGATACTATATAACGTTACACGTTATAACGTGATACTATATAACGTTACACGTTATACCGTTATATTATATAAGGTTACACGTTACAACGTAATACTACATGACGTTACACGTTATAGCGTAATACTACATGACGTTACACGTTATAGCGTAATACTATATGACGTTACACGTTATAACGTATTACCATTTAACGTTACACGTTATATCGTAACACTATATAGCGTTACAGGTTATAACTCAATACTATATAATGTTACACGTTGTACTGGTATACGATATAACGTCATAGGTTACATTGTAATAGTAAATAACGTTACACGTTATAACGTAATACTATATAACGTTCACGTTATACCGTGATACTATATAACGTTACACGTTATAACGTAATACTATATGACGTTACACGTTATGACGTAATACTATATGACGTTACACGTTATAACGTAATACTATATGACGTTACACGTTATATCGTAATACTATATAGCGTTACACGTTATACCGTAATACTATATGACGTTACACGATATAACGTAATACTATTTGACGTTACACGTTATAACGTAATACTATATAACGCTACACGTTATGTCGTAATACTATATAACGTTACACGTTATACCGTAATACTATATGACGTTACACGTTTTACCGTAACACTATATGACGTTACACGTTATAACGTAATACTATATGACGTTACACGTTATTACGTAATACTACATGACGTTACAGGTTATAACGTAATACTATATGACGTTACACGTGATATCGTAATACTATATAACGTTACACGTAATACCGTAATACTATATGACGTTACACGTTATAACGTAATACTATATACCGTTACACGTTATAACGTAAAACTATATAACGTTACACGTTATTACGTGATACTATATAACGTTACACGTTATACCGTTATATTATATAACGTTACACGTTATAACGTAATACTACATGACGTTACACGTTATAGCGTAATACTACATGACGTTACACGTTATAGCGTAATACTATATGACGTTACACGTTATAGCGTAATACTATATGACGTTACATGTTATAACGTAATACTACATGACGTTACACGTTATAGCGTAATACTACATGACGTTACACGATATAGCGTAATACAATATGACGTTACACGTTATAACGTAATACTATATGACGTTACACGTTATAACGTAATACTATATGACGTTACACGTTATAACGTAATACTATATGACGATACACGTTATAACGTAATACTATATGACGTTACACGTTATAACGTATTACCATTTAACGTTACACGTTATATCGTAATACTATATAACGTTACACGTTATACCGTAATACTATATGACGTTACACGTTATACCGTAACACTATATGACGTTACACGTTATAACGTAATACTATATGACGTTACACGTTATTACGTAATACTACATGACGTTACAGGTTATAACGTAATACTATATGACGTTACACGTGATATCGTAATACTATATAACGTTACACGTTATATCGTAACACTATATAGCGTTACACGTTATAACTCAATACTATATAACGTTCACGTTATACCGTGATACTATATAACGTTACACGTTATAACGTAATACTATATGACGTTACACGTTATGACGTAATACTATATGACGTTACACGTTATAACGTAATACTATATGACGTTACACGTTATATCGTAATACTATATAGCGTTACACGTTATACCGTAATACTATATGACGTTACACGATATAACGTAATACTATTTGACGTTACACGTTATAACGTAATACTATATAACGCTACACGTTATGTCGTAATACTATATAACGTTACACGTTATACCGTAATACTATATGACGTTACACGTTATACCGTAACACTATATGACGTTACACGTTATAACGTAATACTATATGACGTTACACGTTATTACGTAATACTACATGACGTTACAGGTTATAACGTAATACTATATGACGTTACACGTGATATCGTAATACTATATAACGTTACACGTAATACCGTAATACTATATGACGTTACACGTTATAACGTAATACTATATACCGTTACACGTTATAACGTAAAACTATATAACGTTACACGTTATTACGTGATACTATATAACGTTACACGTTATACCGTTATATTATATAACGTTACACGTTATAACGTAATACTACATGACGTTACACGTTATAGCGTAATACTACATGACGTTACACGTTATAGCGTAATACTATATGACGTTACACGTTATAGCGTAATACTATATGACGTTACATGTTATAACGTAATACTGTATAACGTTACACGTTATAACGTGATACTATATAACGTTACACGTTATACCGTTATATTATATAACGTTACACGTTATAACGTAATACTACATGACGTTACACGTTATAGCGTAATACTACATGACGTTACACGATATAGCGTAATACTATATGACGTTACACGTTATAACGTAATACTATATGACGTTACACGTTATAACGTAATACTATATGACGTTACACGTTATAACGTAATACTGTATGACGTTACACGTTATAACGTAATACTATATGACGTTACACGTTATAACGCAATACTATATGACGTTACACGTTATACCGTAATACTATATGACGTTACACGTTATAACGTAATACCATATGACGTTACACGTTATATCGTAATACTATATAACGTTACACGTTATACCGTAATACTATATGACGATACACGTTATAACGTAATACTATATGACGTTACACGTTATAACGTATTACCATTTAACGTTACACGTTATATCGTAACACTATATAGCGTTACACGTTATAACTCAATACTATATAATGTTACACGTTGTACTGGTATACGATATAACGTCATAGGTTACATTGTAATAGTAAATAACGTTACACGTTATAACGTAATACTATATAACGTTCACGTTATACCGTAATACTATATAACGTTACACGTTATAACGTAATACTATATGACGTTACACGTTATAACGTAATACTATATGACGTTACACGATATAACGTAATACTATTTGACGTTACACGTTATAACGTAATACTATATAACGCTACACGTTATGTCGTAATACTATATAACGTTACACGTTATACCGTAATACTATATGACGTTACACGTTATACCGTAACACTATATGACGTTACACGTTATAACGTAATACTATATGACGTTACACGTTATTACGTAATACTACATGACGTTACAGGTTATAACGTAATACTATATGACGTTACACGTGATATCGTAATACTATATAACGTTACACGTTATACCGTAATACTATATGACGTTACACGTTATAACGTAATACTATATACCGTTACACGTTATAACGTAAAACTATATAACGTTACACGTTATTACGTGATACTATATAACGTTACACGTTATACCGTTATATTATATAACGTTACACGTTATAACGTAATACCATATGACGTTACACGTTATATCGTAATACTATATAACGTTACACGTTATACCGTAATACTATATGACGTTACACGTTATAACGTAATACTATATACCGTTACACGTTATAACGTAAAACTATATAACGTTACACGTTATTACGTGATACTATATAACGTTACACGTTATACCGTTATATTATATAACGTTACACGTTATTACGTGATACTATATAACGTTACACGTTATACCGTTATATTATATAACGTTACACGTTATAACGTAATACCATATGACGTTACACGTTATATCGTAACACTATATAGCGTTACACGTTATACCACAATACTATATAATGTTACACGTTGTACTGGTATACGATATAACGTCATAGGTTACATTGTAATAGTAAATAACATTACACGTTATAACGTAATACTATATAACGTTCACGTTATACCGTAATACTATATAACGTTACACGTTATAACGTAATACTATATGACGTTACACGTTATAACGTAATACTATATGACGTTACACGATATAACGTAATACTATTTGACGTTACACGTTATAACGTAATACTATATAACGCTACACGTTATGTCGTAATACTATATAACGTTACACGTTATACCGTAATACTATATGACGTTACACGTTATACCGTAACACTATCTGACGTTACACGTTATAACGTAATACTATATGACGTTACACGTTATTACGTAATACTACATGACGTTACAGGTTATAACGTAATACTATATGACGTTACACGTGATATCGTAATACTATATAACGTTACACGTTATACCGTAATACTATATGACGTTACACGTTATAACGTAATACTATATACCGTTACACGTTATAACGTAAAACTATATAACGTTACACGTTATTACGTGATACTATATAACGTTACACGTTATACCGTTATATTATATAACGTTACACGTTATAACGTAATACCATATGACGTTACACGTTATATCGTAATACTATATAACGTTACACGTTATACCGTAATACTATATGACGTTACACGTTATAACGTAATACTATATACCGTTACACGTTATAACGTAAAACTATATAACGTTACACGTTATTACGTGATACTATATAACGTTACACGTTATACCGTTATATTATATAACGTTACACGTTATTACGTGATACTATATAACGTTACACGTTATACCGTTATATTATATAACGTTACACGTTATAACGTAATACCATATGACGTTACACGTTATATCGTAACACTATATAGCGTTACACGTTATAACTCAATACTATATAATGTTACACGTTGTACTGGTATACGATATAACGTCATAGGTTACATTGTAATAATAAATAACGTTACACGTTATAACGTAATACTATATAACGTTCACGTTATACCGTAATACTATATAACGTTACACGTTATAACGTAATACTATATGACGTTACACGTTATAACGTAATACTATATGACGTTACACGATATAACGTAATACTATTTGACGTTACACGTTATATCGTAACACTATATAGCGTTACACGTTATAACTCAATACTATATAATGTTACACGTTGTACTGGTATACGATATAACGTCATAGGTTACATTGTAATAGTAAATAACGTTACACGTTATAACGTAATACTATATAACGTTCACGTTATACCGTAATACTATATAACGTTACACGTTATAACGTAATACTACATGACGTTACACGTTATAACGTAATATTACATGACGTTACACGTTATAGCGTAATACTATATGACGTTACACGTTATAGCGTAATACTATATGACGTTACACGTTATAACGTAATACTATATGACGCTACACGTTATAACGTAATACTATATGACGTTACACGTTATAACGTAATACTATATGACGTTACACGTTATAACGTAATACTATATAACGCTACACGTTATATCGTAATACTATATAACGTTACACGTTATAACGTAATACTATATGACGTTACACGTTATAACGTAATACTATATACCGTTACACGTTATAACGTGATACTATATACCGTTACACGTTATAACGTGATACTATATAACGTTACACGTTATAACGTGATACTATATAACGTTACACGTTATACCGTTATATTATATAAGGTTACACGTTATAACGTAATACTACATGACGTTACACGTTATAGCGTAATACTATATAACGTTACACGTTATAACGTGATACTATATAACGTTACACGTTATAACGTGATACTATATAACGTTACACGTTATACCGTTATACTATATAACGTTACACGTTATAACGTTATACTATATAACGTTACACGTTATAACGCTATACTGTATAACGTTATACTATATAACGTTACACGTTATAACGTAATACTATATGACGTTACACGTTATAACGTAATACTGTATAACGTTACACGTAATAACGTATTACTACATAACGATACACGTTATAACGTAATACTACATAACGCTACACGTTATAACGTAATACTGTGTATCGTTACAAGTTATAACGTAATACTATACAACGTTACACGTTATAACGCAATAGCATTTAACGTTGCATGTTATATCGTAATACTATATAGCGTTACACGTTATAACTTAATACTATATAATGTTACACGTTGTACTGATATACGATATAACGTCATAGGTTACATTGTAGTAGTAAATAACGTTACACGTTATAACGTAATACTATATAACGTTACACGATATAACGTGATACTATATAACGCTACACGTTATACCGTTATATTATATAAGGTTACACGTTATAACGTAATACTACATGACGTTACACGTTATAGCGTAATACTACAAGACGTTACACGTTATAGCGTAATACTATATGACGTTACACGTTATAGCGTAATACTATATGACGTTACACGTTATAACGTAATACTATATGACGTTACACGTTATAACGTAATACTATATACCGTTACACGTTATAACGTGATACTATATAACGTTACACGTTATAACGTGATACTATATAACGTTACACGTTATAACGTGATACTATATACCGTTACACGTTATAACGTGATACTATATAACGTTACACGTTATAACGCTATACTATATAACGTTACACGTTATAACGCTATACTGTATAACGTTACACGTTATAACGTAATACTGTATAACGTTACACGTTATAACGTGATACTATATAACGTTACACGTTATACCGTAATACTATATAACGTTACACGTTATAACGTAATACTATATGACGTTACACGTTATAACGTAATACTATATAACGCTACACGTTATATCGTAATACTATATAACGTTACACGTTATACCGTAATACTATATGACGTTACACGTTATAACGTAATACTATATGACGTTACACGTTATAACGTAATACTATATAACGCTACACGTTATAACGTAATACTATATGACGTTACACGTTATAACGTAATACTATATGACGTTACACGTTATATCGTAATACTATATGACGTTACACGTTATAACGTAATACTATATGTAGTTACACGTTATAACGTAATACTATATGACGTTACACGTTATAACGTAATACTATATACCGTTACACGTTATAACGTGATACTATATAACGTTACACGTTATAACGTGATACTATATGACGTTACACGTTATAACGTAATACTATATAACGCTACACGTTATATCGTAATACTAAATAACGTTACACGTTATAGCGTATTACCAATTAACGTTACATGTTATATCGTAATACTATATAGCGTTACACGTTATAACTCAATACTATATAATGTTACACGTTGTACTGATATACGATATAACGTCATAGGTTACATTGTAATAGTAAATAACGTTACACGTTATAACGTAATGCTATATAACGTTACACGTTATAACGTGATACTATATAACGTTACACGTTATAACATAATACTATATAACGTTACACGTTATATCGTAATACTATATGACGTTACACGTTATTACGTAATACTATATGACGTTACACGTTATAACGTAATACTATATAACGCTACATGTTATATCGTAATACTATATAACGTTACACGTTATAACTCAATACTATATAATGTTACACGTTGTACTGATATACGATATAACGTCATAGGTTACATTGTAATAGTAAATACCGTTACACGTTATATCGTAATACTACATAACGTTACACGTTATAACGTAATACTATATGACGTTACACGTTATAACGTAATACTATATAACGCTACACGTTATATCGTATTACTATATAACGTTACACGTTATACCGTTATATTATATAACGTTACACGTTATAACGTAATACTACATGACGTTACACGTTGTACTGATATACGATATAACGTCATAGGTTACATTGTAATAGTAAATACCGTTACACGTTATATCGTAATACTACATAACGTTACACGTTATAACGTAACACTATATGACGTTACACGTTATAACGTAATACTATATGACGTTACACGTTATCACGTAATACTATATGACGTTACACGTTATAACGTAATACTATATGACGTTACACGTTATAACGTAATACTATATGACGTTACACGTTATATCGTAATACTACATAACGTTACACGTTATATCGTAATACTACATAACGTTACACGTTATAACGTAATACTATATGACGTTACACGTTATATCGTAATACTATATCACGTTACACATTATAACGTAATACTATATGACGTTACACGTTATAACGTAATACTATATAACGCTACACGTTATAACGTAATACTATATAACGCTACACGTTATATCGCATTACTATATAACGTTACACGTTATAACGTAATACCATTTAACGTTGCATGTTATACCGTAATACTATATAGCGTTACACATTATAACTTAATACTATGTAATGTTACACGTTGTACTGATATACGATATAACGTCATAGGTTACATTGTAATAGTAAATAACGTTACACGTTATAACGTAATGCTATATAACGTTACACGTTATAACGTGATACTATATAACGTTACAGGATATAACGTGATACTATATAACGTTACACGTTATAACGTAATACTATATAACGTTACACGTTATAACGTAATACTATATAACGTTACACGTTATAACGTGATACTATATAACGCTACACGTTATAACGTACTACTATATAACGTTACACGTTATATCGTAATTCTGTATAACGTTACACGTTATATCGTAATACTATATAACGTTACACGTTATATCGTAATACTATATGACGTTACACGTGATAACGTAATACTATATGACGTTACACGTTATAACGCTATACTGTATAACGTTACACGTTATAACGTAATACTATATGACGTTACACGTTATAACGTAATACTATATAACGCTACACGTTATATCGTAATACTATGTAACGTTACACGTTATAACGTATTACCATTTAACGTTACATGTTACATCGTAATACTATATAGCGTTACACGTTATAACTCAATACTATATAATGTTGCACGTTGTACTGATATACGATATAACGTCATTGGTTACATTGTAATAGTAAATAACGTTACACGTTATATCGTAATACTATATAACGTGTAACGTTATATCGTAATACTATATAACGCTACACGTTATAACGTAATACTATATAACGTTACACGTTATATCGCATTACTATATAACGTTACACGTTATAACGTAATACCATTTAACGTTGCATGTTATATCGTAATACTATATAGCGTTACACATTATAACTTAATACTATATAATGTTACACGTTGTACTGATATACGATATAACGTCATAGGTTACATTGTAATAGTAACTAACGTTACACGTTATATCGTAATACTATATAACGTTAAACGTTATATCGTAATGCTATATAACGTTACACGTTATAACGTGATACTATATAACGTTACAGGATATAACGTGATACTATATAACGTTACACGTTATAACGTAATACTATATAACGTTACACGTTATAACGTAATACTATATAACGTTACACGTTATAACGTGATACTATATAACGCTACACGTTATAACGTAGTACTATATAACGTTACACGTTATATCGTAATTCTGTATAACGTTACACGTTATATCGTAATACTATATAACGTTACACGTTATATCGTAATACTATATGACGTTACACGTGATGACGTTACACGTTATAACGTAATACTATATGACGTTACACGTTATAACGTAATACTATATAACGCTACACGTTATATCGTAATACTATGTAACGTTACACGTTATAACGTATTACCATTTAACGTTACATGTTACATCGTAATACTATATAGCGTTACACGTTATAACTCAATACTATATAATGTTACACGTTGTACTGATATACGATATAACGTCATTGGTTACATTGTAATAGTAAATAACGTTACACGTTATAACGTAATACTATATGACGTTACACGCTATAACGTAATACTATATACCGTTACACGTTATAACGTGATACTATATAACGTTACACGTTATAACGTGATACTATATAACGTTACACGTTATAACGCTATACTGTATAACGTTACACGTTATAACGTAATACTATATGACGTTACACGTTATAACGTAATACTATATGACGTTACACGTTATAACGTAATACTATATGACGTTACACGTTATAACGTAATACTATATGACGTTACACGTTATAACGTAATACTATATGACGTTACACGTTATAACGTAATACTATATAACGCTACACGTTATATCGTAATACTATATAACGTTACACGTTATAACGTATTACCATTTAACGTTACATGTTATATCGTAATACTATATAGCGTTACACGTTATAACTCAATACTATATAATGTTACACGTTGTACTGATATACGATATAACGTCATAGGTTACATTGTAATAGTAACTAACGTTACACGTTATATCGTAATACTATATAACGTTACACGTTATATCGTAATACTATATGACGTTACACGTTATAACGTAATACTATATGACATTACACGTTATAGCGTATTACCATTTAACGTTACATGTTATATCGTAATACAATATAGCGTTACACGTTATAACTCAATACTATATAATGTTACACGTTGTACTGATATACGATATAACGTCATAGGTTACATTGTAATAGTAAATACCGTTACACGTTATATCGTAATACTACATAACGTTACACGTTATAACGTAATACTATATGACGTTACACGTTATAACGTAATACTATATGACGTTACACGTTATTACGTAATACTATATGACGTTACACGTTATAACGTAATACTATATGACGTTACACGTTATAACGTAATACTATATGACGTTACACGTTATATCGTAATACTACATAACGTTACACGTTATAACGTAATACTATATGACGTTACACGTTATAACGTAATACTATATGACGTTACACGTTATAACGTAATACTATATGACGTTACACGTTATAACGTAATACTATATAACGCTACACGTTATATCGTATTACTATATAACGTTACACGTTATAACGTAATACCATTTAACGTTGCATGTTATATCGTAATACTATATAGCGTTACACGTTATAACTTAATACTATATAATGTTACACGTTATAACGTGATACTATATAACGTTACACGTTATACCGTTATATTATATAACGTTACACGTTATAACGTAATACTACATGACGTTACACGTTATAGCGTAATACTACATGACGTTACACGTTATAGCGTAATACTATATGACGTTACACGTTATAGCGTAATACTATATGACGTTACACGTTATAACGTAATACTATATGACGTTACACGTTATAACGTAACACTATATGACGTTACACGTTATAACGTAATACTATATGACGTAACACGTTATAACGTAATACTATATAATGTTACACGTTGTACTGGTATACGATATAACGTCATAGGTTACATTGTAATAGTAAATAACGTTACACGTAATAACGTATTACTACATAACGATACACGTTATAACGTAATACTGTGTATCGTTACAAGTTATAACGTAATACTATATGACGTTACACGTTATAACGTAATACTATATGACGTTACACGTTATAACGTAATACTATATGACGTTACACGTTATAACGTAATACTATATACCGTTACACGTTATAACGTGATACTATATAACGTTACACGTTATAACGTAATACTATATACCGTTACACGTTATAACGTGATACTATATAACGTTACACGTTATAACGTGATACTATATAACGTTACACGTTATAACGCTATACTGTATAACGTTACGCGTTATAACGTAATACTATATAACGTTACACGTTATAACGCTATACTGTATAACGTTACACGTTATAACGCTATACTGTATAACGTTACACGTTATAACGTAATACTATATGACGTTACACGTTATAACGTAATACTGTATAACGTTACACGTTATAACGTGATACTATATAACGTTACACGTTATACCGTTATATTATATAACGTTACACGTTATAACGTAATACTACATGACGTTACACGTTATAGCGTAATACTACATGACGTTACACGATATAGCGTAATACTATATGACGTTACACGTTATAACGTAATACTATATGACGTTACACGTTATAACGTAATACTATATGACGTTACACGTTATAACGTAATACTATATGACGTTACACGTTATAACGTAATACTATATGACGTTACACGTTATAACGCAATACTATATGACGTTACACGTTATACCGTAATACTATATGACGTTACACGTTATAACGTAATACCATATGACGTTACACGTTATATCGTAATACTATATAACGTTACACGTTATACCGTAATACTATATGACGATACACGTTATAACGTAATACTATATGACGTTACACGTTATAACGTATTACCATTTAACGTTACACGTTATATCGTAACACTATATAGCGTTACAGGTTATAACTCAATACTATATAATGTTACACGTTGTACTGGTATACGATATAACGTCATAGGTTACATTGTAATAGTAAATAACGTTACACGTTATAACGCAATACTATATAACGTTCACGTTATACCGTGATACTATATAACGTTACACGTTATAACGTAATACTATATGACGTTACACGTTATGACGTAATACTATATGACGTTACACGTTATAACGTAATACTATATGACGTTACACGTTATATCGTAATACTATATAGCGTTACACGTTATACCGTAATACTATATGACGTTACACGATATATCGTAATACTATTTGACGTTACACGTTATAACGTAATACTATATAACGCTACACGTTATAACGTAATACTATATAACGCTACACGTTATATCGTAATACTATATAACGTTACACGTTATACCGTAATACTATATGACGTTACACGTTATAACGTAATACTATATGACGTTACACGTTATTACGTAATACTACATGACGTTACAGGTTATAACGTAATACTATATGACGTTATACGTGATATCGTAATACTATATAACGTTACACGTTATACCGTAATACTATATGACGTTACACGTTATAACGTAATACTATATACCGTTACACGTTATAACGTAAAACTATATAACGTTACACGTTATTACGTGATACTATATAACGTTACACGTTATACCGTTATATTATATAACGTTACACGTTATAACGTAATACTACATGACGTTACACGTTATAGCGTAATACTACATGACGTTACACGTTATAGCGTAATACTATATGACGTTACACGTTATAGCGTAATACTATATGACGTTACATGTTATAACGTAATACTGTATAACGTTACACGTTATAACGTAATACTGTATAACGTTACACGTTATACCGTTATATTATATAACGTTACACGTTATAACGTAATACTACATGACGTTACACGTTATAGCGTAATACTACATGACGTTACACGATATAGCGTAATACTATATGACGTTACACGTTATAACGTAATACTATATGACGTTACACGTTATAACGTAATACCATATGACGTTACACGTTATAACGTAATACTATATGACGTTACACGTTATAACGTAATACTATATGACGTTACACGTTATAACGCAATACTATATGACGTTACACGTTATACCGTAATACTATATGACGTTACACGTTATAACGTAATACCATATGACGTTACACGTTATATCGTAATACTATATAACGTTACACGTTATACCGTAATACTATATGACGATACACGTTATAACGTAATACTATATGACGTTACACGTTATAACGTATTACCATTTAACGTTACACGTTATATCGTAACACTATATAGCGTTACACGTTATAACTCAATACTATATAATGTTACACGTTGTACTGGTATACGATATAACGTCATAGGTTACATTGTAATAGTAAATAACGTTACACGTTATAACGTAATACTATATAACGTTCACGTTATACCGTAATACTATATAACGTTACACGTTATAACGTAATACTATATGACGTTACACGTTATAACGTAATACTATATGACGTTACACGTTATAACGTAATACTATATGACGTTACACGTTATTACGTAATACTACATGACGTTACAGGTTATAACGTAATACTATATGACGTTACACGTGATATCGTAATACTATATAATGTTACACGTTATACCGTAATACTATATGACGTTACACGTTATAACGTAATACTATATACCGTTACACGTTATAACGTAATACTATATAACGTTACACGTTATATCGTAATTCTATATAACGTTACACGTTACAACGCAATAGCATTTAACGTTGCATGTTATATCGTAATACTATATAGCGTTACACGTTATAACTTAATACTATATAATGTTACACGTTGTACTGATATACGATATAACGTCATAGGTTACATTGTAATAGTAAATAACGTTACACGTTATAACGTAAAACTATATAACGTTACACGTTATTACGTGATACTATATGACGTTACACGTTATACCGTTATATTATATAACGTTACACGTTATAACGTAATACTACATGACGTTACACGTTATAACGTAATATTACATGACGTTACACGTTATAGCGTAATACTATATGACGTTACACGTTATAGCGTAATACTATATGACGTTACACGTTATAACGTAATACTATATGACGCTACACGTTATAACGTAATACTATATGACGTTACACGTTATAACGTAATACTATATGACGTTACACGTTATAACGTAATACTATATGACGTTACACGTTATAACTTAATACTATATAGCGTTACACGTTATACCGTAATACTATATGACGTTACACGTTATAACGTCATACTATATGACGTTACACGTTATATCGTCATACTATATGACGTTACACGTTATAACGTCATACTATATGACGTTACACGTTATAACGTAATACTATATAACGCTACACGTTATATCGTAATACTATATAACGTTACACGTTATAACGTAATACTATATGACGTTACACGTTATAACGTAATACTATATACCGTTACACGTTATAACGTGATACTATATACCGTTACACGTTATAACGTGATACTATATAACGTTACACGTTATAACGTGATACTATATAACGTTACACGTTATACCGTTATATTATATAAGGTTACACGTTACAACGTAATACTACATGACGTTACACGTTATAGCGTAATACTACATGACGTTACACGTTATAGCGTAATACTATATGACGTTACACGTTATAACGTATTACCATTTAACGTTACACGTTATATCGTAACACTATATAGCGTTACAGGTTATAACTCAATACTATATAATGTTACACGTTGTACTGGTATACGATATAACGTCATAGGTTACATTGTAATAGTAAATAACGTTACACGTTATAACGTAATACTATATAACGTTCACGTTATACCGTGATACTATATAACGTTACACGTTATAACGTAATACTATATGACGTTACACGTTATGACGTAATACTATATGACGTTACACGTTATAACGTAATACTATATGACGTTACACGTTATATCGTAATACTATATAGCGTTACACGTTATACCGTAATACTATATGACGTTACACGATATAACGTAATACTATTTGACGTTACACGTTATAACGTAATACTATATAACGCTACACGTTATGTCGTAATACTATATAACGTTACACGTTATACCGTAATACTATATGACGTTACACGTTATACCGTAACACTATATGACGTTACACGTTATAACGTAATACTATATGACGTTACACGTTATTACGTAATACTACATGACGTTACAGGTTATAACGTAATACTATATGACGTTACACGTGATATCGTAATACTATATAACGTTACACGGAATACCGTAATACTATATGACGTTACACGTTATAACGTAATACTATATACCGTTACACGTTATAACGTAAAACTATATAACGTTACAC
Source organism: Bombus sylvestris (assembly GCA_911622165.2). Lineage (NCBI taxonomy): Eukaryota > Metazoa > Arthropoda > Insecta > Hymenoptera > Apidae > Bombus > Bombus sylvestris. The sequence goes on along the minus strand of OU443149.1, from coordinate 7,370,221 downwards.
GTTATTACATGATACTATATAACGTTACACGTTATACCGTTATATTATATAACGTTACACGTTATAACGTAATACTACATGACGTTACACGTTATAGCGTAATACTACATGACGTTACACGTTATAGCGTAATACTATATGACGTTACACGTTATAGCGTAATACTATATGACGTTACATGTTATAACGTAATACTGTATAACGTTACACGTTATAACGTGATACTATATAACGTTACACGTTATACCGTTATATTATATAACGTTACACGTTATAACGTAATACTACATGACGTTACACGTTATAGCGTAATACTACATGACGTTACACGATATAGCGTAATACTATATGACGTTACACGTGATATCGTAATACTATATAACGTTACACGGAATACCGTAATACTATATGACGTTACACGTTATAACGTAATACTATATACCGTTACACGTTATAACGTAAAACTATATAACGTTACACGTTATTACATGATACTATATAACGTTACACGTTATACCGTTATATTATATAACGTTACACGTTATAACGTAATACTACATGACGTTACACGTTATAGCGTAATACTACATGACGTTACACGTTATAGCGTAATACTATATGACGTTACACGTTATAGCGTAATACTATATGACGTTACATGTTATAACGTAATACTGTATAACGTTACACGTTATAACGTGATACTATATAACGTTACACGTTATACCGTTATATTATATAACGTTACACGTTATAACGTAATACTACATGACGTTACACGTTATAGCGTAATACTACATGACGTTACACGATATAGCGTAATACTATATGACGTTACACGTTATAACGTAATACTATATGACGTTACACGTTATAACGTAATACTATATGACGTTACACGTTATAACGTAATACTATATACCGTTACACGTTATAACGTAATACTATATAACGTTACACGTTATATCGTAATTCTATATAACGTTACACGTTACAACGCAATAGCATTTAACGTTGCATGTTATATCGTAATACTATATAGCGTTACACGTTATAACTTAATACTATATAATGTTACACGTTGTACTGATATACGATATAACGTCATAGGTTACATTGTAATAGTAAATAACGTTACACGTTATAACGTAAAACTATATAACGTTACACGTTATTACGTGATACTATATGACGTTACACGTTATACCGTTATATTATATAACGTTACACGTTATAACGTAATACTACATGACGTTACACGTTATAACGTAATATTACATGACGTTACACGTTATAGCGTAATACTATATGACGTTACACGTTATAGCGTAATACTATATGACGTTACACGTTATAACGTAATACTATATGACGCTACACGTTATAACGTAATACTATATGACGTTACACGTTATAACGTAATACTATATGACGTTACACGTTATAACGTAATACTATATGACGTTACACGTTATATCTTAATACTATATAGCGTTACACGTTATACCGTAATACTATATGACGTTACACGTTATAACGTCATACTATATGACGTTACACGTTATATCGTCATACTATATGACGTTACACGTTATAACGTCATACTATATGACGTTACACGTTATAACGTAATACTATATAACGCTACACGTTATATCGTAATACTATATAACGTTACACGTTATAACGTAATACTATATGACGTTACACGTTATAACGTAATACTATATACCGTTACACGTTATAACGTGATACTATATACCGTTACACGTTATAACGTGATACTATATAACGTTACACGTTATAACGTGATACTATATAACGTTACACGTTATACCGTTATATTATATAAGGTTACACGTTACAACGTAATACTACATGACGTTACACGTTATAGCGTAATACTACATGACGTTACACGTTATAGCGTAATACTATATGACGTTACACGTTATAACGTATTACCATTTAACGTTACACGTTATATCGTAACACTATATAGCGTTACAGGTTATAACTCAATACTATATAATGTTACACGTTGTACTGGTATACGATATAACGTCATAGGTTACATTGTAATAGTAAATAACGTTACACGTTATAACGTAATACTATATAACGTTCACGTTATACCGTGATACTATATAACGTTACACGTTATAACGTAATACTATATGACGTTACACGTTATGACGTAATACTATATGACGTTACACGTTATAACGTAATACTATATGACGTTACACGTTATATCGTAATACTATATAGCGTTACACGTTATACCGTAATACTATATGACGTTACACGATATAACGTAATACTATTTGACGTTACACGTTATAACGTAATACTATATAACGCTACACGTTATGTCGTAATACTATATAACGTTACACGTTATACCGTAATACTATATGACGTTACACGTTTTACCGTAACACTATATGACGTTACACGTTATAACGTAATACTATATGACGTTACACGTTATTACGTAATACTACATGACGTTACAGGTTATAACGTAATACTATATGACGTTACACGTGATATCGTAATACTATATAACGTTACACGTAATACCGTAATACTATATGACGTTACACGTTATAACGTAATACTATATACCGTTACACGTTATAACGTAAAACTATATAACGTTACACGTTATTACGTGATACTATATAACGTTACACGTTATACCGTTATATTATATAACGTTACACGTTATAACGTAATACTACATGACGTTACACGTTATAGCGTAATACTACATGACGTTACACGTTATAGCGTAATACTATATGACGTTACACGTTATAGCGTAATACTATATGACGTTACATGTTATAACGTAATACTACATGACGTTACACGTTATAGCGTAATACTACATGACGTTACACGATATAGCGTAATACAATATGACGTTACACGTTATAACGTAATACTATATGACGTTACACGTTATAACGTAATACTATATGACGTTACACGTTATAACGTAATACTATATGACGATACACGTTATAACGTAATACTATATGACGTTACACGTTATAACGTATTACCATTTAACGTTACACGTTATATCGTAATACTATATAACGTTACACGTTATACCGTAATACTATATGACGTTACACGTTATACCGTAACACTATATGACGTTACACGTTATAACGTAATACTATATGACGTTACACGTTATTACGTAATACTACATGACGTTACAGGTTATAACGTAATACTATATGACGTTACACGTGATATCGTAATACTATATAACGTTACACGTTATATCGTAACACTATATAGCGTTACACGTTATAACTCAATACTATATAACGTTCACGTTATACCGTGATACTATATAACGTTACACGTTATAACGTAATACTATATGACGTTACACGTTATGACGTAATACTATATGACGTTACACGTTATAACGTAATACTATATGACGTTACACGTTATATCGTAATACTATATAGCGTTACACGTTATACCGTAATACTATATGACGTTACACGATATAACGTAATACTATTTGACGTTACACGTTATAACGTAATACTATATAACGCTACACGTTATGTCGTAATACTATATAACGTTACACGTTATACCGTAATACTATATGACGTTACACGTTATACCGTAACACTATATGACGTTACACGTTATAACGTAATACTATATGACGTTACACGTTATTACGTAATACTACATGACGTTACAGGTTATAACGTAATACTATATGACGTTACACGTGATATCGTAATACTATATAACGTTACACGTAATACCGTAATACTATATGACGTTACACGTTATAACGTAATACTATATACCGTTACACGTTATAACGTAAAACTATATAACGTTACACGTTATTACGTGATACTATATAACGTTACACGTTATACCGTTATATTATATAACGTTACACGTTATAACGTAATACTACATGACGTTACACGTTATAGCGTAATACTACATGACGTTACACGTTATAGCGTAATACTATATGACGTTACACGTTATAGCGTAATACTATATGACGTTACATGTTATAACGTAATACTGTATAACGTTACACGTTATAACGTGATACTATATAACGTTACACGTTATACCGTTATATTATATAACGTTACACGTTATAACGTAATACTACATGACGTTACACGTTATAGCGTAATACTACATGACGTTACACGATATAGCGTAATACTATATGACGTTACACGTTATAACGTAATACTATATGACGTTACACGTTATAACGTAATACTATATGACGTTACACGTTATAACGTAATACTGTATGACGTTACACGTTATAACGTAATACTATATGACGTTACACGTTATAACGCAATACTATATGACGTTACACGTTATACCGTAATACTATATGACGTTACACGTTATAACGTAATACCATATGACGTTACACGTTATATCGTAATACTATATAACGTTACACGTTATACCGTAATACTATATGACGATACACGTTATAACGTAATACTATATGACGTTACACGTTATAACGTATTACCATTTAACGTTACACGTTATATCGTAACACTATATAGCGTTACACGTTATAACTCAATACTATATAATGTTACACGTTGTACTGGTATACGATATAACGTCATAGGTTACATTGTAATAGTAAATAACGTTACACGTTATAACGTAATACTATATAACGTTCACGTTATACCGTAATACTATATAACGTTACACGTTATAACGTAATACTATATGACGTTACACGTTATAACGTAATACTATATAACGTTACACGTTATACCGTAATACTATATGACGTTACACGTTATACCGTAACACTATATGACGTTACACGTTATAACGTAATACTATATGACGTTACACGTTATTACGTAATACTACATGACGTTACAGGTTATAACGTAATACTATATGACGTTACACGTGATATCGTAATACTATATAACGTTACACGTTATACCGTAATACTATATGACGTTACACGTTATAACGTAATACTATATACCGTTACACGTTATAACGTAAAACTATATAACGTTACACGTTATTACGTGATACTATATAACGTTACACGTTATACCGTTATATTATATAACGTTACACGTTATAACGTAATACCATATGACGTTACACGTTATATCGTAATACTATATAACGTTACACGTTATACCGTAATACTATATGACGTTACACGTTATAACGTAATACTATATACCGTTACACGTTATAACGTAAAACTATATAACGTTACACGTTATTACGTGATACTATATAACGTTACACGTTATACCGTTATATTATATAACGTTACACGTTATTACGTGATACTATATAACGTTACACGTTATACCGTTATATTATATAACGTTACACGTTATAACGTAATACCATATGACGTTACACGTTATATCGTAACACTATATAGCGTTACACGTTATAACACAATACTATATAATGTTACACGTTGTACTGGTATACGATATAACGTCATAGGTTACATTGTAATAGTAAATAACATTACACGTTATAACGTAATACTATATAACGTTCACGTTATACCGTAATACTATATAACGTTACACGTTATAACGTAATACTATATGACGTTACACGTTATAACGTAATACTATATGACGTTACACGATATAACGTAATACTATTTGACGTTACACGTTATAACGTAATACTATATAACGCTACACGTTATGTCGTAATACTATATAACGTTACACGTTATACCGTAATACTATATGACGTTACACGTTATACCGTAACACTATCTGACGTTACACGTTATAACGTAATACTATATGACGTTACACGTTATTACGTGATACTATATAACGTTACACGTTATACCGTTATATTATATAACGTTACACGTTATAACGTAATACCATATGACGTTACACGTTATATCGTAATACTATATAACGTTACACGTTATACCGTAATACTATATGACGTTACACGTTATAACGTAATACTATATACCGTTACACGTTATAACGTAAAACTATATAACGTTACACGTTATTACGTGATACTATATAACGTTACACGTTATACCGTTATATTATATAACGTTACACGTTATTACGTGATACTATATAACGTTACACGTTATACCGTTATATTATATAACGTTACACGTTATAACGTAATACCATATGACGTTACACGTTATATCGTAACACTATATAGCGTTACACGTTATAACTCAATACTATATAATGTTACACGTTGTACTGGTATACGATATAACGTCATAGGTTACATTGTAATAATAAATAACGTTACACGTTATAACGTAATACTATATAACGTTCACGTTATACCGTAATACTATATAACGTTACACGTTATAACGTAATACTATATGACGTTACACGTTATAACGTAATACTATATGACGTTACACGATATAACGTAATACTATTTGACGTTACACGTTATATCGTAACACTATATAGCGTTACACGTTATAACTCAATACTATATAATGTTACACGTTGTACTGGTATACGATATAACGTCATAGGTTACATTGTAATAGTAAATAACGTTACACGTTATAACGTAATACTATATAACGTTCACGTTATACCGTAATACTATATAACGTTACACGTTATAACGTAATACTACATGACGTTACACGTTATAACGTAATATTACATGACGTTACACGTTATAGCGTAATACTATATGACGTTACACGTTATAGCGTAATACTATATGACGTTACACGTTATAACGTAATACTATATGACGCTACACGTTATAACGTAATACTATATGACGTTACACGTTATAACGTAATACTATATGACGTTACACGTTATAACGTAATACTATATGACGTTACACGTTATATCTTAATACTATATAGCGTTACACGTTATACCGTAATACTATATGACGTTACACGTTATAACGTCATACTATATGACGTTACACGTTATATCGTCATACTATATGACGTTACACGTTATAACGTCATACTATATGACGTTACACGTTATAACGTAATACTATATAACGCTACACGTTATATCGTAGTACTATATAACGTTACACGTTATAACGTAATACTATATGACGTTACACGTTATAACGTAATACTATATACCGTTACACGTTATAACGTGATACTATATACCGTTACACGTTATAACGTGATACTATATAACGTTACACGTTATAACGTGATACTATATAACGTTACACGTTATACCGTTATATTATATAAGGTTACACGTTATAACGTAATACTACATGACGTTACACGTTATAGCGTAATACTATATAACGTTACACGTTATAACGTGATACTATATAACGTTACACGTTATAACGTGATACTATATAACGTTACACGTTATACCGTTATACTATATAACGTTACACGTTATAACGTTATACTATATAACGTTACACGTTATAACGCTATACTGTATAACGTTATACTATATAACGTTACACGTTATAACGTAATACTATATGACGTTACACGTTATAACGTAATACTGTATAACGTTACACGTAATAACGTATTACTACATAACGATACACGTTATAACGTAATACTACATAACGCTACACGTTATAACGTAATACTGTGTATCGTTACAAGTTATAACGTAATACTATACAACGTTACACGTTATAACGCAATAGCATTTAACGTTGCATGTTATATCGTAATACTATATAGCGTTACACGTTATAACTTAATACTATATAATGTTACACGTTGTACTGATATACGATATAACGTCATAGGTTACATTGTAGTAGTAAATAACGTTACACGTTATAACGTAATACTATATAACGTTACACGATATAACGTGATACTATATAACGCTACACGTTATACCGTTATATTATATAAGGTTACACGTTATAACGTAATACTACATGACGTTACACGTTATAGCGTAATACTACAAGACGTTACACGTTATAGCGTAATACTATATGACGTTACACGTTATAGCGTAATACTATATGACGTTACACGTTATAACGTAATACTATATGACGTTACACGTTATAACGTAATACTATATACCGTTACACGTTATAACGTGATACTATATAACGTTACACGTTATAACGTGATACTATATACCGTTACACGTTATAACGTGATACTATATAACGTTACACGTTATAACGTGATACTATATAACGTTACACGTTATAACGTGATACTATATAACGTCACACGTTATAACGCTATACTGTATAACGTTACACGTTATAACGTAATACTATATAACGTTACACGTTATAACGCTATACTATATAACGTTACACGTTATAACGCTATACTGTATAACGTTACACGTTATAACGTAATACTGTATAACGTTACACGTTATAACGTGATACTATATAACGTTACACGTTATACCGTAATACTATATAACGTTACACGTTATAACGTAATACTATATGACGTTACACGTTATAACGTAATACTATATAACGCTACACGTTATATCGTAATACTATATAACGTTACACGTTATACCGTAATACTATATGACGTTACACGTTATAACGTAATACTATATGACGTTACACGTTATAACGTAATACTATATAACGCTACACGTTATAACGTAATACTATATGACGTTACACGTTATAACGTAATACTATATGACGTTACACGTTATATCGTAATACTATATGACGTTACACGTTATAACGTAATACTATATGTAGTTACACGTTATAACGTAATACTATATGACGTTACACGTTATAACGTAATACTATATACCGTTACACGTTATAACGTGATACTATATAACGTTACACGTTATAACGTGATACTATATACCGTTACACGTTATAACGTGATACTATATAACGTTACACGTTATAACGTGATGCTATATACCGTTACACGTTATAACGTGATACTATATAACGTTACACGTTATAACGTGATGCTATATAACGTCACACGTTATAACGCTATACTGTATAACGTTACACGTTATAACGCTATACTGTATAACGTTACACGTTATAACGCTATACTATATGACGTTACACGTTATAACGCTATACTGTATAACGTTACACGTTATAACGTAATACTATATGACGTTACACGTTATAACGTAATACTGTATAACGTTACACGTTATAACGTGATACTATATAACGTTACACGTTATACCGTAATACTATATAACGTTACACGTTATAACGTAATACTATATGACGTTACACGTTACAACGTAATACTATATAACGCTACACGTTATATCGTAATACTATATAACGTTACACGTTATAACGTAATACTATATGACGTTACACGTTATAACGTAATACTATATAACGCTACACGTTATAACGTAATACTATATGACGTTACACGTTATAACGTAATACTATATGACGTTACACGTTATATCGTAATACTATATGACGTTACACGTTATAACGTAATACTATATGTAGTTACACGTTATAACGTAATACTATATGACGTTACACGTTATAACGTAATACTATATGACGTTACACGTTATAACGTAATACTATATGACGTTACACGTTATATCGTAATACTATATGACGTTACACGTTATAACGTAATACTGTATGACGTTACACGTTATAACGTAATAGTATATGACGTTACACGCTATAACGTGATACTATATAACGTTACACGTTATAACGTAATACTGTATAACGTTACACGTTATAACGCTATACTGTATAACGTTACACGTTATAACGCTATACTGTATAACGTTACACGTTATAACGCTATACTGTATAACGTTACACGTTATAACGTGATACTATATAACGTTACACGTTATAACGCTATACTGTATAACGTTACACGTTATAACGTAATACTCTATAACGTTACACGTTATAACGTAATACTATATAACGTTACACGTTATACCGTAATACTATATAACGTAACACGATATATCGCAATACTATATAACGTTACACGTTATATCGTAATACTATATGACGTTACACGTTATATCGTAATACTATACGACGTTACACGTTATATCGCAATACTATACGACGTTACACGTTATAACGTAATACTAAATGACGTTACACGTTATAACGTAATACTATATGACGTTACACGTTATAACGTAATACTATATACCGTTACACGTTATAACGTAATACTATATACCGTTACACGTTTTAACGTAGTACTATATAACGTTACACGTTATATCGTAATTCTATATAACGTTACACGTTATAACGCAATACCATTTAACGTTGCATGTTATATCGTAATACTATATAGCGTTACACGTTATAACTTAATACTATATAGTGTTACACGTTGTACTGATATACGATATAACGTCATAGGTTACATTGTAATAGTAAATAACGTTACACGTTATAACGTAATACTATATAACGTTACACGTTATAACGTAATACTATATAACGTTACACGTTATAATGTAATACTATATGACGTTACACGTTATAACGTAATACTATATACCGTTACACGTTATAACGTAATACTATATAACGTTACACGTTATAACGTAATACTATATAACGTTACACGTTATAACGCAATACCATTTAACGTTGCATGTTATATCGTAATACTATATAGCGTTACACGTTATAACTTAATACTATATAATGTTACACGTTGTACTGATATACGATATAACGTCATAGGTTACATTGTAATAGTAAATAACGTTACACGTTATAACGTAATACTATATAACGTTACACGTTATACCGTAATACTATACGACGTTACACGTTATAACGTAATACTATATAACGCTACACGTTATACCGTAATACTATATGACGTTACACGTTATAACGCTATACTGTATAACGTTATACTATATAAGGTTACACGTTATAACGCTATACTGTATAACGTTACACGTTATAACTCTATACTGTATAACGTTACACGTTATAACGTAATACTATATAACGTTACACGTTATAACGTAATACTATATAACGTTACACGTTATAACGTAATACTATATAACGTTACACGATGTACTGATATACGACATAACGTCATAGGTTACATTGTAATAGTAAATAACGTTACACGTTATAACGTAATACTATATAACGTTACACGTTATAACGTCATACTATATGACGTTACACGTTATAACGTAATCCTATATGACGTTACACGTTATAACGTAATACTATATGACGTTACGCGTTATATCGTAATACTAAATAACGTTACACGTTATACCGTAATACTATATGACGTTACACGTTATAACGTAATACTATATACCGTTACACGTTATAACGTAATACTATATAACGTTACACGTTATATCGTAATTCTATATAACGTTACATGTTATAACGCAATACCATTTAACGTTGCATGTTATATCGTAATACTATATAGCGTTACACGTTATAACTTAATACTATATAATGTTACACGTTGTACTGATATACGATATAACGTCATAGGTTACATTGTAATAGTAAATAACGTTACACGTTATAACGTAATACTATATACAGTTACACGTTATAACGTGATACTATACAACGTTACACGTTATAACGCCATACTGTATAACGTTACACGTTATAACGCTATACTGTATAACGTTACACGATATAACGTAATACTATATAACGTTACACGTTATAACGTAATACTATATAACGTTACACGATATAACGTAATACTATATAACGTTACACGTTATAACGTAATACTATATAACGTTACACGATATAACGTAATACTATATAACGTTACACGTTATAACGTAATACTATATAACGTTACAGGTTATAACGTAATACTATATGACGTTACACGTTGTAACGTAATCCTGTATAACGTTACACGCTATAACGTAATAGTGTATAACGTTACACGTAATAACGTATTACTACATAACGATACACGTTATAACGTAATACTACATAACGTTACACTTTATAACGTAATACTGTGTAACGTTACAAGTTATAACGTAATACTATACAACGTTACACGATGTACTGATATACGATATAACTTTATACGTTACCACGCAAGACTATATTCCGTCATAGGTTACATCGTAGTAGTAAATAACGTTACACGTTATAACGTAATACTATATAACGTTATACGTCACCTCGCAAAACTATATAGCGTCATAGCTGACATCGTAATACGAAGTAACGTTCTACGTTATAACGTAATACTGTATAACGTTATAGGTTATAACGTAATACAATATAACGTTACACGTTATAACGTGATACTATATAACGTTACACGTTATACCGTGATACTATACAACGTTACACGTTATAACGTGTTACTATACAACGTTACACGTTATAACGTGATACTATACAACGTTACACGTTATAACGTGATACTATACAACGTTACACGTTATAACGTAATATTATACAACGTTACACGTTATAACGTAGTACTATGTAACGTTACACGTTATATCGTAATACTATATAACGTTAGACGTTATATCGTAATACTATATAACGCTAGACGTTATATCGTAATACTATATAACGTTAGACGTTATATCGTAATACTATATAACGTTAGACGTTATAACGTTATACTATATAACGTTAGACGTTATAACGTTATACTATATAACGTTACACGTTATAACGTAATACTATATAACGTTATACGTCACCTCGCAAAACTATATAGCGTAATAGCTGACATCGTAATACGAAGTAACGTTCTACGATATAACGTAATACTGTATAACGTTATATGTTATAGCGTAATACTATATAACGCTACACGTTATAATGTAATACTATATAATGATACACGTTATAACGTAATACTATGTAACGTTACACGATATAACGTAATACTATATAACGTTACACGCTGTACTGATATACGATATAACGTTATACGTTACCACGCAACACTAGATACCGTCATAGGTTACATCGTAATAGTAAATAACGTTACACGTTGTAACGTAATACTATATAACGTTACACGTTATAACGTAACACTATTTAACGTTACATGTTATATCGCAATACTATATAGCGTTACACGTTATATCGTAATACTATATAACGCTACACGTTATATAGTAATACTATATGACGTTACACGTTATAACGTAGTACTATATAACGTTACACGTTATAACGTAGTACTATATAACGTTACACGTTATAACGTTATACTATATAACGTTACACGTTATAACGTTATACTATATAACGTTACACGTTATAACGTAATACTATATAACGTTACACGTTATAACGTAATACTATATAACGTTACACGTTATAACGTAATACTATATAACGTTATACGTTACCTCGCAAAACTATATAGCGTCATAGGTCACATCGTAATACGAAGTAACGTGCTACGTTGTAACGTAATACTATATAACGTTATATGTTATAACGTAATACTATATAACGCTACACGTTATAATGTAATACTATATAATGTTACACGTTATAGCGTAATACTATATAACGTTACACGTTATAACGTGATACTATATAACGTTACACGTTATAACGTAATACCAACTAACGTTGCATGTTATATCGTAATACTATATAGCGTTACACGTTATAACTTAATGCTATATAATGTTACACGTTGTACTGATATACGATATAACGTCATAGGTTACATTGTAATAGTAAATAACGTTACACGTTATAACGTAATACTATATAAGGTTACACGATATAACGTAATACTATATAACGTTACACGTTATAACGTAATACTATATAACGTTACACGTTATAACGTAATACTATATATCGTTACACGTTATAACGTAATACTAAATGACGTTACACGTTATAACGTAATACTATATGACGTTACACGTTATAACGTAATACTATATGACGTTACACGTTATAACGTAATACTGTATAACGTTACACGTTATAACGTAATACTGTATAACGTTACACGTTATAACGTAATACTGTATAACGTTATACGTTACCACGCAACACTATATTCCGTCATAGGTTACATCGTAGTAGTAAATAACGTTACACGTTATACCGTAATACTATATGACGTTACACGTTATAACGTAATACTATATGACGTTACACGTTATAACGTAATACTATATAACGCTACACGTTATAACGTAATACTATATGACGTTACACGTTATAACGTAATACTATATGACGTTACACGTTATATCGTAATACTATATGACGTTACACGTTATAACGTAATACTATATGTAGTTACATGTTATAACGTAATACTATATGACGTTACACGTTATAACGTAATACTATATGACGTTACACGTTATAACGTAATACTATATGACGTTACACGTTATATCGTAATACTATATGACGTTACACGTTATAACGTAATACTGTATGACGTTACACGTTATAACGTAATAGTATATGACGTTACACGTTATAACGTGATACTATATAACGTTACACGTTATAACGTAATACTGTATAACGTTACACGTTATAACGCTATACTGTATAACGTTACACGTTATAACGCTATACTGTATAACGTTACACGCTATAACGTGATACTATATAACGTTACACGTTATAACGTAATACTATATAACGTTACACGTTATAACGTAATACTATATAACGTTACACGATATATCGCAATACTATATAACGTTACACGTTATATCGTAATACTATATGACGTTACACGTTATATCGTAATACTATATAACGTTACACGTTATATCGTAATACTATATGACGTTACACGTTATATCGTAATACTATACGACGTTACACGTTATATCGCAATACTATACGACGTTACACGTTATAACGTAATACTAAATGACGTTACACGTTATAATGTAATACTATATGACGTTACACGTTATAATGTAATACTATATGACGTTACACGTTATAACGTAATACTATATACCGTTACACGTTATAATGTAATACTATATGACGTTACACGTTATAATGTAATACTATATGACGTTACACGTTATAACGTAATACTATATACCGTTACACGTTATAACGTAATACTATATAACGTTACACGTTATAACGTAAAACTATATAACGTTACACGTTATAATGTAATACTATATGACGTTACACGTTATAATGTAATACTATATGACGTTACACGTTATAACGTAATACTATATACCGTTACACGTTATAACGTAATACTATATAACGTTACACGTTATAACGTAATACTATATAACGTTACACGTTATATCGTAATTCTATATAACGTTACACGTTATAACGCAATACCATTTAACGTTGCATGTTATATCGTAATACTATATAGCGTTACACGTTATAACTTAATACTATATAATGTTACACGTTGTACTGATATACGATATAACGTCATAGGTTACATTGTAATAGTAAATAACGTTACACGTTATAACGTAATACTATATAACGTTACACGTTACACCGTAATACTATACGACGTTACACGTTATAACGTAATACTATATAACGCTACACGTTATATCGTAATACTATATAACGCTACACGTTATATCGTAATACTATATAACGTTACACGTTATACCGTAATACTATATGACGTTACACGTTATAACGCTATACTGTATAACGTTACACTATATAAGGTTACACGTTATAACGCTATACTGTATAACGTTACACGTTATAACTCTATACTGTATAACGTTACACGTTATAACGTAATACTATATAACGTTACACGTTATAACGTAATACTATATAACGTTACACGTTATAACGTAATACTATATAACGTTACACGTTATAACGTAATACTATATAACGTTACACGATGTAATGGTATACGACATAACGTCATAGGTTACATTGTAATAGTAAATAACGTTACACGTTATAACGTAATACTATATAACGTTACACGTTATAACGTAATACTATATGACGTTACACGTTATAACGTAATACTATATACCGTTACACGTTATAACGTAATACTATATACCGTTACACGTTATAACGTAATACTATATAACGTTACACGTTATATCGTAATTCTATATAACGTTACACGTTATAACGCAATACCATTTAACGTTGCATGTTATATCGTAATACTATATAGCGTTACACGTTATAACTTAATACTATATAGTGTTACACGTTGTACTGATATACGATATAACGTCATAGGTTACATTGTAATAGTAAATAACGTTACACGTTATAACGTAATACTATATAACGTTACACGTTATAACGTAAAACTATATAACGTTACACGTTATAATGTAATACTATATGACGTTACACGTTATAATGTAATACTATATGACGTTACACGTTATAACGTAATACTATATACCGTTACACGTTATAACGTAATACTATATAACGTTACACGTTATAACGTAATACTATATAACGTTACACGTTATATCGTAATTCTATATAACGTTACACGTTATAACGCAATACCATTTAACGTTGCATGTTATATCGTAATACTATATAGCGTTACACGTTATAACTTAATACTATATAATGTTACACGTTGTACTGATATACGATATAACGTCATAGGTTACATTGTAATAGTAAATAACGTTACACGTTATAACGTAATACTATATAACGTTACACGTTACACCGTAATACTATACGACGTTACACGTTATAACGTAATACTATATAACGCTACACGTTATATCGTAATACTATATAACGCTACACGTTATATCGTAATACTATATAACGTTACACGTTATACCGTAATACTATATGACGTTACACGTTATAACGCTATACTGTATAACGTTACACTATATAAGGTTACACGTTATAACGCTATACTGTATAACGTTACACGTTATAACTCTATACTGTATAACGTTACACGTTATAACGTAATACTATATAACGTTACACGTTATAACGTAATACTATATAACGTTACACGTTATAACGTAATACTATATAACGTTACACGTTATAACGTAATACTATATAACGTTACACGATGTAATGGTATACGACATAACGTCATAGGTTACATTGTAATAGTAAATAACGTTACACGTTATAACGTAATACTATATAACGTTACACGTTATAACGTCATACTATATGACGTTACACGTTATAACGTAATCCTATATGACGTTACACGTTATAACGTAATACTATATGACGTTACGCGTTATATCGTAATACTAAATAACGTTACACGTTATACCGTAATACTATATGACGTTACACGTAATAACGTATTACTACATAACGATACACGTTATAACGTAATACTACATAACGTTACACTTTATAACGTAATACTGTGTAACGTTACAAGTTATAACGTAATACTATACAACGTTACACGATGTACTGATATACGATGTAACTTTATACGTTACCACGCAAGACTATATTCCGTCATAGGTTACATCGTAGTAGTAAATAACGTTACACGTTGTAACGTAATACTATATAACGTTACACGTTATAACGTAACACTATTTAACGTTACATGTTATATCGCAATACTATATAGCGTTACACGTTATATCGTAATACTATATAACGCTACACGTTATATAGTAATACTATATGACGTTACACGTAATAACGTATTACTACATAACGATACACGTTATAACGTAATACTACATAACGTTACACTTTATAACGTAATACTGTGTAACGTTACAAGTTATAACGTAATACTATACAACGTTACACGATGTACTGATATACGATGTAACTTTATACGTTACCACGCAAGACTATATTCCGTCATAGGTTACATCGTAGTAGTAAATAACGTTACACGTTGTAACGTAATACTATATAACGTTACACGTTATATCGTAATACTATATGACGTTACACGTTATATCGTAATACTATATAACGTTACACGTTATATCGTAATACTATATGACGTTACACGTTATATCGTAATACTATACGACGTTACACGTTATATCGCAATACTATACGACGTTACACGTTATAACGTAATACTAAATGACGTTACACGTTATAATGTAATACTATATGACGTTACACGTTATAATGTAATACTATATGACGTTACACGTTATAACGTAATACTATATACCGTTACACGTTATAATGTAATACTATATGACGTTACACGTTATAATGTAATACTATATGACGTTACACGTTATAACGTAATACTATATACCGTTACACGTTATAACGTAATACTATATAACGTTACACGTTATAACGTAAAACTATATAACGTTACACGTTATAATGTAATACTATATGACGTTACACGTTATAATGTAATACTATATGACGTTACACGTTATAACGTAATACTATATACCGTTACACGTTATAACGTAATACTATATAACGTTACACGTTATAACGTAATACTATATAACGTTACACGTTATATCGTAATTCTATATAACGTTACACGTTATAACGCAATACCATTTAACGTTGCATGTTATATCGTAATACTATATAGCGTTACACGTTATAACTTAATACTATATAATGTTACACGTTGTACTGATATACGATATAACGTCATAGGTTACATTGTAATAGTAAATAACGTTACACGTTATAACGTAATACTATATAACGTTACACGTTACACCGTAATACTATACGACGTTACACGTTATAACGTAATACTATATAACGCTACACGTTATATCG
Source organism: Bombus sylvestris (assembly GCA_911622165.2). NCBI lineage: Eukaryota > Metazoa > Arthropoda > Insecta > Hymenoptera > Apidae > Bombus > Bombus sylvestris. The sequence continues at coordinate 7,351,408 of OU443149.1, read as the reverse complement.
TAATACTATATAACGCTACACGTTATATCGTAATACTATATAACGTTACACGTTATACCGTAATACTATATGACGTTACACGTTATAACGCTATACTGTATAACGTTACACTATATAAGGTTACACGTTATAACGCTATACTGTATAACGTTACACGTTATAACTCTATACTGTATAACGTTACACGTTATAACGTAATACTATATAACGTTACACGTTATAACGTAATACTATATAACGTTACACGTTATAACGTAATACTATATAACGTTACACGTTATAACGTAATACTATATAACGTTACACGATGTAATGGTATACGACATAACGTCATAGGTTACATTGTAATAGTAAATAACGTTACACGTTATAACGTAATACTATATAACGTTACACGTTATAACGTAATACTATATGACGTTACACGTTATAACGTAATACTATATACCGTTACACGTTATAACGTAATACTATATACCGTTACACGTTATAACGTAATACTATATAACGTTACACGTTATATCGTAATTCTATATAACGTTACACGTTATAACGCAATACCATTTAACGTTGCATGTTATATCGTAATACTATATAGCGTTACACGTTATAACTTAATACTATATAGTGTTACACGTTGTACTGATATACGATATAACGTCATAGGTTACATTGTAATAGTAAATAACGTTACACGTTATAACGTAATACTATATAACGTTACACGTTATAACGTAAAACTATATAACGTTACACGTTATAATGTAATACTATATGACGTTACACGTTATAATGTAATACTATATGACGTTACACGTTATAACGTAATACTATATACCGTTACACGTTATAACGTAATACTATATAACGTTACACGTTATAACGTAATACTATATAACGTTACACGTTATATCGTAATTCTATATAACGTTACACGTTATAACGCAATACCATTTAACGTTGCATGTTATATCGTAATACTATATAGCGTTACACGTTATAACTTAATACTATATAATGTTACACGTTGTACTGATATACGATATAACGTCATAGGTTACATTGTAATAGTAAATAACGTTACACGTTATAACGTAATACTATATAACGTTACACGTTACACCGTAATACTATACGACGTTACACGTTATAACGTAATACTATATAACGCTACACGTTATATCGTAATACTATATAACGCTACACGTTATATCGTAATACTATATAACGTTACACGTTATACCGTAATACTATATGACGTTACACGTTATAACGCTATACTGTATAACGTTACACTATATAAGGTTACACGTTATAACGCTATACTGTATAACGTTACACGTTATAACTCTATACTGTATAACGTTACACGTTATAACGTAATACTATATAACGTTACACGTTATAACGTAATACTATATAACGTTACACGTTATAACGTAATACTATATAACGTTACACGTTATAACGTAATACTATATAACGTTACACGATGTAATGGTATACGACATAACGTCATAGGTTACATTGTAATAGTAAATAACGTTACACGTTATAACGTAATACTATATAACGTTACACGTTATAACGTCATACTATATGACGTTACACGTTATAACGTAATCCTATATGACGTTACACGTTATAACGTAATACTATATGACGTTACGCGTTATATCGTAATACTAAATAACGTTACACGTTATACCGTAATACTATATGACGTTACACGTAATAACGTATTACTACATAACGATACACGTTATAACGTAATACTACATAACGTTACACTTTATAACGTAATACTGTGTAACGTTACAAGTTATAACGTAATACTATACAACGTTACACGATGTACTGATATACGATGTAACTTTATACGTTACCACGCAAGACTATATTCCGTCATAGGTTACATCGTAGTAGTAAATAACGTTACACGTTGTAACGTAATACTATATAACGTTACACGTTATAACGTAACACTATTTAACGTTACATGTTATATCGCAATACTATATAGCGTTACACGTTATATCGTAATACTATATAACGCTACACGTTATATAGTAATACTATATGACGTTACACGTAATAACGTATTACTACATAACGATACACGTTATAACGTAATACTACATAACGTTACACTTTATAACGTAATACTGTGTAACGTTACAAGTTATAACGTAATACTATACAACGTTACACGATGTACTGATATACGATGTAACTTTATACGTTACCACGCAAGACTATATTCCGTCATAGGTTACATCGTAGTAGTAAATAACGTTACACGTTATAACGTAATACAATATAACGTTAGACGTTATATCGTAATACTATATAACGTTAGACGTTATAACGTTATACTATATAACGTTACACGTTATAACGTAATACTATATAACGTTATACGTCACCTCGCAAAACTATATAGCGTCATAGCTGACATCGTAATACGAAGTAACGTTCTACGTTATAACGTAATACTGTATAACGTTATAGGTTATAACGTAATACAATATAACGTTACACGTTATAACGTGATACTATATAACGTTACACGTTATACCGTGATACTATACAACGTTACACGTTATAACGTGATACTATACAACGTTACACGTTATAACGTGATACTATACAACGTTACACGTTATAACGTGATACTATACAACGTTACACGTTATAACGTGATATTATACAACGTTACACGTTATAACGTAGTACTATGTAACGTTACACGTTATATCGTAATACTATATAACGTTAGACGTTATATCGTAATACTATATAACGTTAGACGTTATATCGTAATACTATATAACGTTAGACGTTATAACGTTATACTATATAACGTTAGACGTTATAACGTTATACTATATAACGTTAGACGTTATAACGTAATACTATGTAACGTTACACGATATAACGTAATACTATATAACGTTACACGTTGTACTGATATACGATATAACGTTATACGTTACCACGCAACACTAGATACCGTCATAGGTTACATCGTAATAGTAAATAACGTTACACGTTGTAACGTAATACTATATAACGTTACACGTTATAACGTAACACTATTTAACGTTACATGTTATATCGCAATACTATATAGCGTTACACGTTATAACGTAATACTATATAACGTTACACGTTATAACGTAATACTATATAACGTTATACGTTACCTCGCAAAACTATATAGCGTCATAGGTCACATCGTAATACGAAGTACCGTGCTACGTTGTAACGTAATACTATATAACGTTATATGTTATAACGTAATACTATATAACGCTACACGTTATAATGTAATACTATATAATGTTACACGTTATAGCGTAATACTATATAACGTTACACGTTATAACGTGATACTATATAACGTTACACGTTATAACGTAATACCAACTAACGTTGCATGTTATATCGTAATACTATATAGCGTTACACGTTATAACTTAATGCTATATAATGTTACACGTTGTACTGATATACGATATAACGTCATAGGTTACATCGTAGTATTAAATAACGTTACACGTTGTAACGTAATACTATATTACGTTACAAGGTATAACGTAATACAATATAACGTTACACGTTATAACGTAATACAATATAACGTTACACGTTATAACGTAATACTATATAACGTTACACGTTATAACGTGATACTATACAACGTTACACGTTATAACGTGATACTATACAACGTTACACGTTATAACGTGATACTATACAACGTTACACGTTATAACGTGATACTATACAACGTTACACGTTATAACGTGATATTATACAACGTTACACGTTATAACGTAGTACTATGTAACGTTACACGTTATATCGTAATACTATATAACGTTAGACGTTATATCGTAATACTATATAACGTTAGACGTTATATCGTAATACTATATAACGTTAGACGTTATAACGTTATACTATATAACGTTAGACGTTATAACGTTATACTATATAACGTTAGACGTTATAACGTAATACTATGTAACGTTACACGATATAACGTAATACTATATAACGTTACACGTTGTACTGATATACGATATAACGTTATACGTTACCACGCAACACTAGATACCGTCATAGGTTACATCGTAATAGTAAATAACGTTACACGTTGTAACGTAATACTATATAACGTTACACGTTATAACGTAACACTATTTAACGTTACATGTTATATCGCAATACTATATAGCGTTACACGTTATAACGTAATACTATATAACGTTACACGTTATAACGTAATACTATATAACGTTATACGTTACCTCGCAAAACTATATAGCGTCATAGGTCACATCGTAATACGAAGTACCGTGCTACGTTGTAACGTAATACTATATAACGTTATATGTTATAACGTAATACTATATAACGCTACACGTTATAATGTAATACTATATAATGTTACACGTTATAGCGTAATACTATATAACGTTACACGTTATAACGTGATACTATATAACGTTACACGTTATAACGTAATACCAACTAACGTTGCATGTTATATCGTAATACTATATAGCGTTACACGTTATAACTTAATGCTATATAATGTTACACGTTGTACTGATATACGATATAACGTCATAGGTTACATCGTAGTATTAAATAACGTTACACGTTGTAACGTAATACTATATTACGTTACAAGGTATAACGCAATACAATATAACGTTACACGTTATAACGTAATACAATATAACGTTACACGTTATAACGTAATACTATATAACGTTACACGTTATAACGTGATACTATACAACGTTACACGTTATAACGTGATACTATACAACGTTACACGTTATAACGTGATACTATACAACGTTACACGTTATAACGTAGTACTATACAACGTTACACGTTATAACGTTATACTATATAACGTTGCACGAAATAACGTAATACTATATAACGTTACACGTTATAACGTAATACTATACAACGTTACACGCTATAACGTAGTACTATATAACGTTACACGTTATAACGTAATACTATATAACGTTACACGTTATAACGTGATACTATACAACGTTACACGTTATAACGTGATACTATACAACGTTACACGTTATAACGTAATACTATATAACGTTACACGTTATAACGTTATACTATATAACGTTACACGTTATAACGTGATACTATATAACGCTACAGGTTATAACGTTTTACTATATAACGTTGCACGAAATAACGTCATACTATATAACGTTACACGTTATAACGTAATACTATACAACGTTACACGCTATAACGTAGTACTATATAACGCTACACGTTTTAACGTAGTACTATATAACGTTACACGTTATATCGTAATACTATATAACGTGTAACGTTATAACGTTATACTATATAACGTTACACGTTATAATGTAATACTATATAACGTTACACGTTATAACGTAATACGATATAACGTTGTACGTTACCACGCAACACTAGATACCGTCATAGGTTACATCGTAGTAGTAAATAACGTTACACGTTGTAACGTAATACTATATTACGTTACACGTTATAACGTAATACTTTTTAACGTTACATGTTATATCGTAACACTATATAGCGTTACACGTTATAACTTAATACTATATAATGTTACACGTTGTACTGATATACGATATAACGTCATAGGTTACATTGTAATAGTAAATAACATTGCACGTTATAACGTAATACTATATAACGTTACACGTTATATCGTAATACTATATAACGCTACACGTTATATCGTAATACTATATAACGCTACACGTTATATCGTAATACTATATAACGCTACACGTTATATCGTAATACTATATAACGCTACACGTTATATCGTAATACTATATAACGCTACACGTTATATCGTAATACTAAATGACGTTACACGTTATATCGTAATACTCTAAAGCCTTACATGTTATATCGTAATAACATAAAACCCTACACGTTTTATCGCAGTACTATATAACGTTACACGTTATATCGCAATACTATATGACGTTACACGTTATAACGTAATACTATATAACGTTACACGTTATAACGTAATACTATATGACGTTACACGTTATATCGTAATACTATATGACGTTACACGTTATATCGTATTACCATTTAACGTTACATGTTTTATCGTAATACTATATTGCGTTACACGTCATAACTCAGTACTATATAATGTTACACGTTGTACTGATATACGATATAACGTCATAGGTTACATTGTAATAGTAAATAACGGTTCACGTTATAACGTAATACTATATGACGTTACACGTTATATCGTAATACTATATGACGTTACACGTTATATCGTATTACCATTTAACGTTACATGTTTTATCGTAATACTATATTGCGTTACACGTCATAACTCAGTACTATATAATGTTACACGTTGTACTGATATACGATATAACGTCATAGGTTACATTGTAATAGTAAATAACGGTTCACGTTATAACGTAATACTATATAACGTTACACGTTATAACGTGATACTATATAACGTTACACGTTATAACGTAATACAATATAACGTTAGACGTTATATCGTAATACTATATAACGTTAGACGTTATAACGTTATACTATATAACGTTACACGTTATAACGTAATACTATATAACGTTATACGTCACCTCGCAAAACTATATAGCGTCATAGCTGACATCGTAATACGAAGTAACGTTCTACGTTATAACGTAATACTGTATAACGTTATAGGTTATAACGTAATACAATATAACGTTACACGTTATAACGTGATACTATATAACGTTACACGTTATACCGTGATACTATACAACGTTACACGTTATAACGTGATACTATACAACGTTACACGTTATAACGTGATACTATACAACGTTACACGTTATAACGTGATACTATACAACGTTACACGTTATAACGTGATATTATACAACGTTACACGTTATAACGTAGTACTATGTAACGTTACACGTTATATCGTAATACTATATAACGTTAGACGTTATATCGTAATACTATATAACGTTAGACGTTATATCGTAATACTATATAACGTTAGACGTTATAACGTTATACTATATAACGTTAGACGTTATAACGTTATACTATATAACGTTAGACGTTATAACGTAATACTATGTAACGTTACACGATATAACGTAATACTATATAACGTTACACGTTGTACTGATATACGATATAACGTTATACGTTACCACGCAACACTAGATACCGTCATAGGTTACATCGTAATAGTAAATAACGTTACACGTTGTAACGTAATACTATATAACGTTACACGTTATAACGTAACACTATTTAACGTTACATGTTATATCGCAATACTATATAGCGTTACACGTTATAACGTAATACTATATAACGTTACACGTTATAACGTAATACTATATAACGTTATACGTTACCTCGCAAAACTATATAGCGTCATAGGTCACATCGTAATACGAAGTACCGTGCTACGTTGTAACGTAATACTATATAACGTTATATGTTATAACGTAATACTATATAACGCTACACGTTATAATGTAATACTATATAATGTTACACGTTATAGCGTAATACTATATAACGTTACACGTTATAACGTGATACTATATAACGTTACACGTTATAACGTAATACCAACTAACGTTGCATGTTATATCGTAATACTATATAGCGTTACACGTTATAACTTAATGCTATATAATGTTACACGTTGTACTGATATACGATATAACGTCATAGGTTACATCGTAGTATTAAATAACGTTACACGTTGTAACGTAATACTATATTACGTTACAAGGTATAACGTAATACAATATAACGTTACACGTTATAACGTAATACAATATAACGTTACACGTTATAACGTAATACTATATAACGTTACACGTTATAACGTGATACTATACAACGTTACACGTTATAACGTGATACTATACAACGTTACACGTTATAACGTGATACTATACAACGTTACACGTTATAACGTGATACTATACAACGTTACACGTTATAACGTGATATTATACAACGTTACACGTTATAACGTAGTACTATGTAACGTTACACGTTATATCGTAATACTATATAACGTTAGACGTTATATCGTAATACTATATAACGTTAGACGTTATATCGTAATACTATATAACGTTAGACGTTATAACGTTATACTATATAACGTTAGACGTTATAACGTTATACTATATAACGTTAGACGTTATAACGTAATACTATGTAACGTTACACGATATAACGTAATACTATATAACGTTACACGTTGTACTGATATACGATATAACGTTATACGTTACCACGCAACACTAGATACCGTCATAGGTTACATCGTAATAGTAAATAACGTTACACGTTGTAACGTAATACTATATAACGTTACACGTTATAACGTAACACTATTTAACGTTACATGTTATATCGCAATACTATATAGCGTTACACGTTATAACGTAATACTATATAACGTTACACGTTATAACGTAATACTATATAACGTTATACGTTACCTCGCAAAACTATATAGCGTCATAGGTCACATCGTAATACGAAGTACCGTGCTACGTTGTAACGTAATACTATATAACGTTATATGTTATAACGTAATACTATATAACGCTACACGTTATAATGTAATACTATATAATGTTACACGTTATAGCGTAATACTATATAACGTTACACGTTATAACGTGATACTATATAACGTTACACGTTATAACGTAATACCAACTAACGTTGCATGTTATATCGTAATACTATATAGCGTTACACGTTATAACTTAATGCTATATAATGTTACACGTTGTACTGATATACGATATAACGTCATAGGTTACATCGTAGTATTAAATAACGTTACACGTTGTAACGTAATACTATATTACGTTACAAGGTATAACGCAATACAATATAACGTTACACGTTATAACGTAATACAATATAACGTTACACGTTATAACGTAATACTATATAACGTTACACGTTATAACGTGATACTATACAACGTTACACGTTATAACGTGATACTATACAACGTTACACGTTATAACGTGATACTATACAACGTTACACGTTATAACGTAGTACTATACAACGTTACACGTTATAACGTTATACTATATAACGTTGCACGAAATAACGTAATACTATATAACGTTACACGTTATAACGTAATACTATACAACGTTACACGCTATAACGTAGTACTATATAACGTTACACGTTATAACGTAATACTATATAACGTTACACGTTATAACGTGATACTATACAACGTTACACGTTATAACGTGATACTATACAACGTTACACGTTATAACGTAATACTATATAACGTTACACGTTATAACGTTATACTATATAACGTTACACGTTATAACGTGATACTATATAACGCTACAGGTTATAACGTTTTACTATATAACGTTGCACGAAATAACGTCATACTATATAACGTTACACGTTATAACGTAATACTATACAACGTTACACGCTATAACGTAGTACTATATAACGCTACACGTTTTAACGTAGTACTATATAACGTTACACGTTATATCGTAATACTATATAACGTGTAACGTTATAACGTTATACTATATAACGTTACACGTTATAATGTAATACTATATAACGTTACACGTTATAACGTAATACGATATAACGTTGTACGTTACCACGCAACACTAGATACCGTCATAGGTTACATCGTAGTAGTAAATAACGTTACACGTTGTAACGTAATACTATATTACGTTACACGTTATAACGTAATACTTTTTAACGTTACATGTTATATCGTAACACTATATAGCGTTACACGTTATAACTTAATACTATATAATGTTACACGTTGTACTGATATACGATATAACGTCATAGGTTACATTGTAATAGTAAATAACATTGCACGTTATAACGTAATACTATATAACGTTACACGTTATATCGTAATACTATATAACGCTACACGTTATATCGTAATACTATATAACGCTACACGTTATATCGTAATACTATATAACGCTACACGTTATATCGTAATACTATATAACGCTACACGTTATATCGTAATACTATATAACGCTACACGTTATATCGTAATACTAAATGACGTTACACGTTATATCGTAATACTCTAAAGCCTTACATGTTATATCGTAATAACATAAAACCCTACACGTTTTATCGCAGTACTATATAACGTTACACGTTATATCGTAATACTATATGACGTTACACGTTATAACGTAATACTATATAACGTTACACGTTATAACGTAATACTATATGACGTTACACGTTATATCGTAATACTATATGACGTTACACGTTATATCGTATTACCATTTAACGTTACATGTTTTATCGTAATACTATATTGCGTTACACGTCATAACTCAGTACTATATAATGTTACACGTTGTACTGATATACGATATAACGTCATAGGTTACATTGTAATAGTAAATAACGGTTCACGTTATAACGTAATACTATATAACGTTACACGTTATAACGTGATACTATATAACGTTACACGTTATAACGTGATACTATATAACGTTACACGTTATAACGTGATACTATGTAACGTTACACGTTATAACGTAGTACTATATAACGTTACACGTTATAACGTAGTACTATATGACGTTACAAGTTATAACGTAATACTATACAACGTTACACGATGTACTGATATACGATATAACGTTAAGAGTTACCACGCAACACTATATTCCGTCATAGGTTACATCGTAGTAGTAAATAACGTTACACGTTGTAACGTAATTCTATATTACGTTACATGTTATATCGTAATACTATATAACGTTACACGTTATAACGTGATACTATATAACGTTACACGTTATAACGTGATACTATATAACGTTACACGTTATAACGTGATACTATGTAACGTTACACGTTATAACGTAGTACTATATAACGTTACACGTTATAACGTGATACTATACAACGTTACACGTTATAACGTGATACTATACAACGTTACACGTTATAACGTGATACTATACAACGTTACACGTTATAACGTGATACTATACAACGTTACACGTTATAACGTAGTACTATGTAACGTTACACGTTATATCGTAATACTATATAACGTTAGACGTTATATCGTAATACTATATAACGTTAGACGTTATAACGTTATACTATATAACGTTATACGTCACCTCGCAAAACTATATAGCGTTATAGCTGACATCGTAATACGAAGTAACGTTCTACGTTATAACGTAATACTGTATAACGTTATATGTTATAACATAATACTATATAACGCTACACGTTATAATGTAATACTATATAATGTTACACGTTATAACGTAATACTATGTAACGTTACACGATATAACGTAATACTATATAACGTTACACGTTATAACGTAACACTATTTAACGTTACATGTTATATCGTAATACTATATAGCGTTACACGTTATATCGTAATACTATATAACGCTACACGTTATATCGTAATACTATATAACGCTACACGTTATATAGTAATACTATATGACGTTACACGTTATAACGTAGTACTATATAACGTTACACGTTATAACGTAGTACTATATAACGTTACGCGTTATAACGTTATACTATATAACGTTACACGTTATAACGTAATACTATATAACGTTACACGTTATAACGTAATACTATATGACGTTACACGTTATAACGTAATACTATATGACGTTACACGTTATAACGTAATACTATATAGCGTTACACGTTATAACTTAATACTATATAATGTTACACGCTGTAAAGATATACGATATAACGTCATAGGTTACATTGTAATAGTAAATAACGTTACATGTTATATCGTAATACTATATAACGTTACACGTTATAACGTGATACTATATAACGTTACACGTTATAACGTGATACTATATAACGTTACACGTTATAACGTGATACTATGTAACGTTACACGTTATAACGTAGTACTATATAACGTTACACGTTATAACGTAATACTATATAACGCTACACGTTATAATGTAATACTATATAATGTTACACGTTATAACGTAATACTATGTAACGTTACACGATATAACGTAATAAGATATAACGTTACACGATGTACTGATATACGATATAACGTTGTACGTTACCACGCAACACTAGATACCGTCATAGGTTACATCGTAATAGTAAATAACGTTACACGTTGTAACGTAATACTATATAACGTTACACGTTATAACGTAATACTATTTAACGTTACATGTTATATCGTAACACTATATAGCGTTACACGTTATAACTTAATACTATATAATGTTACACGTTGTACTGATATACGATATAACGTCATTGGTTACATTGTAATAGTAAATAACATTGCACGTTATAACGTAATACTATATAACGTTACACGTTATATCGTAATACTATATAACGCTACACGTTATATCGTAATACAATATAACGCTACACGTTATATCGTAATACTATATAACGCTACACGTTATATCGTAATACTATATAACGCTACACGTTATATCGTAATACTATATAACGCTACACGTTATATCGTAATACTAAATGACGTTACACGTTATATCGTAATACTCTAAAGCCTTACATGTTATATCGTAATAACATAAAACCCTACACGTTTTATCGCAGTACTATATAACGTTACACGTTATATCGTAATACTATATGACGTTACACGTTATAACGTAATACTATATAACGTTACACGTTATAACGTAATACTATATGACGTTACACGTTATATCGTAATACTATATGACGTTACACGTTATATCGTATTACCATTTAACGTTACATGTTATATCGTAATACTATATTGCGTTACACGTCATAACTCAGTACTATATAATGTTACACGTTGTACTGATATACGATATAACGTCATAGGTTACATTGTAATAGTAAATAACGGTTCACGTTATAACGTAATACTATATAACGTTACACGTTATAACGTCATACTATATAACGTTACACGTTAAAACGTAATACTATATAACGTTACACGTTATAACGTAATACTATATGACGTTACACGTTATAACGTAATACTATATGACGTTAAACGTTGTACTGATATACGATATAACGTCATAGGTTGCATTGTAATAGTAAATAACGTTACACGTTATAACGTGATACTATATAACGTTACACGTTATAACGTGATACTATATGACGTTACACGGTATAACGTTATACTATATAACGTTACACGTTATAACGTTATACTATATAACGTTACTCGTTATAACGTAATACTATATAACGTTACACGTTATAACGTTATACTATACAACGTTACACGTTATAACGTAATACTATACAACGGTACACGTTATATCGTAATACTATATAACGTTACACGTTATATCGTAATACTATATAACGTTACACGTTATAGCGTAATACTATATAACGTTACACGTTGTAACGTAATACGATATAACGTTACACGTTGTACTGATATACGATATAACGTCATAGGTTACATTGTAATAGTAAATAACGTTACACGTTATATCGTAATACTATATGACGTTACACGTTATAACGTAATACTATATGACGTTACACGTCATAACGTAATACTATATAACGTTACACGTTATAACGTAGTACTATATAACGTTACACGTTATAACGTGATACTATACAACGTTCCACGTTATAACGTGATACTATACAACGTTACACGTTATAACGTTATACTATATAACGTTACACGTTATAACGTGATACTATATAACGTTACAGGTTATAACGTTATACTATATAACGTTGCACGAAATAACGTAATACTATATAACGTTACACGTTATAACGTAATACTATACAACGTTACACGCTATAACGTAGTACTATATAACGCTACACGTTATAACGTAGTACTATATAACGTGTAACGTTATAACGTAATACTGTATAACGTTACACGTTATAACGTAATACTGTATAACGTTACACGTTACAACGTGTTACTACATAACGATACACGTTATAACGTAATACTCCATAACGTTACACGTTATAACGTAATACTGTGTAACGTTACAAGTTATATCGTAATACTGTATAACGTTACAGGTTATAACGTTATACTATATAACGTTGCACGAAATAACGTAATACTATATAACGTTACTCGTTATAACGTGATACAATATAACGTTACACGTTATAACGTTATACTATATAACGTTACACGTTATAACGTTATACTATATAACGTTACACGTTATAACGTGATACTGTATAACGTTACAGGTTATAACGTTATACTATATAACGTTGCACGAAATAACGTAATACTATATAACGTTACACGTTATAACGTAATACTATACAACGTTACACGCTATAACGTAGTACTATATAACGCTACACATTATAACGTAGTACTATATAACGTTACACGTTATATCGTAATTCTATATAACGTGTAACGTTATAACGTTATACTATATAACGTTACACGTTATAACGTAATACTGTATAACGTTATACGTTACCACGCAACACTATATTCCGTCATAGGTTACATCGTAGTAGTAAATAACGTTACACGTTGTAACGTAATACTATATTACGTTACAAGGTATAACGTAATACAATATAACGTTACACGTTATAACGTAATACTATATAACGTTACACGTTGTAACGTGATACTATACAACGTTACACGTTATAACGTGATACTATACAACGTTACACGTTATAACGTGATACTATACAACGTTACACGTTATAACGTAGTACTATACAACGTTACACGTTATAACGTAGTACTATATAACGTTACACGTTATATCGTAATACAATATAACGTTAGACGTTATATCGTAATACTATGTAACGTTAGACGTTATAACGTTATACTATATAGCGTTAGACATTATATCGTTATACTATATAACGTTACACGTTATAACGTAATACTATATAACGTTATACGTCACCTCGCAAAACTATATAGCGTTATAGCTGACATCGTAATACGAAGTAACGTTCTACGTTATAACGTAATACTGTATAACGTTATATGTTATAACATAATACTATATAACGCTACACGTTACAATGTAATACTATATAATGTTACACGTTATAACGTAATACTATGTAACGTTACACGATATAACGTAATACTATATAACGTTACACGTTGTACTGATATACGATGCAACGTTATACGTTACCACGCAACACTAGATACCGTCATAGGTTACATCGTAATAGTAAATAACGTTACACGTTGTAACGTAATACTATATAACGTTACACGTTATAACGTAACACTATTTAACGTTACATGTTATATCGTAATACTATATAGCGTTACACGTTATATCGTAATACTATATAACGCTACAGGTTATATCGTAATACTGTATAACGCTACACGTTATATAGTAATACTATATGACGTTACACGTTATAACGTAATACTATATAGCGTTACACGTTATAACTTAATACTATATAATGTTACACGTTGTAAAGATATACGATATAACGTCATAGGTTACATTGTAATAGTAAATAAGGTTACACGTCATATCGTAATACTATATAACGTTACACGTTATAACGTGATACTATATGACGTTACACGTTATAACGTGATACTATATAACGTTACACGTTATAACGTGATACTATGTAACGTTACACGATATAACGTAGTACTATACAACGTTACACGTTATAACGTAGTACTATATAACGTTACACGTTATATCGTAATACAATATAACGTTAGACGTTATATCGTAATACTATATAACGTTAGACGTTATAACGTTATACTATATAACGTTAGACGTTATATCGTTATACTATATAACGTTACACGTTATAACGTAATACTATATAACGTTATACGTCACCTCGCAAAACTATATAGCGTTATAGCTGACATCGTAATACGAAGTAACGTTCTACGTTATAACGTAATACTGTATAACGTTATATGTTATAACATAATACTATATAACGCTACACGTTATAATGTAATACTATATAATGTTACACGTTATAACGTAATACTATGTAACGTTACACGATATAACGTAATGCTATATAACGTTACACGTTGTACTGATATACGATGCAACGTTATACGTTACCACGCAACACTAGATACCGTCATAGGTTACATCGTAATAGTAAATAACGTTACACGTTGTAACGTAATACTATATAACGTTACACGTTATAACGTAACACTATTTAACGTTACATGTTATATCGTAATACTATATAGCGTTACACGTTATATCGTAATACTATATAACGCTACACGTTATATCGTAATACTATATAACGCTACACGTTATATCGTAATACTGTATTACGCTACACGTTATATAGTAATACTATATGACGTTACACGTTATAACGTAATACTATATAGCGTTACACGTTATAACTTAATACTATATAATGTTACACGTTGTAAAGATATACGATATAACGTCATAGGTTACATTGTAATAGTAAATAACGTTACACGTTATATCGTAATACTATATAACGTTACACGTTATAACGTGATACTATATGACGTTACACGTTATAACGTGATACTATATAACGTTACACGTTATAACGTGATACTATGTAACGTTACACGTTATAACGTAGTACTATATAACGTTACACGTTATAACGTTGTACTATATGACGTTACGAGTTATAACGTAATACTATACAACGTTACACGATGTACTGATATACGATATAACGTTAAACGTTACCACGCAACACTATATTCCGTCATAGGTTACATCGTAGTAGTAAACAACGTTACACGTTGTAACGTAATACTATATTACGTTACACGTTATAACGTGATACTATATAACGTTACACGTTGTAACGTGATACTATATAACGTTACACGTTATCGCGTGATACTATATAACGTTACACGTTATAACGTAATACTATATAACGTTATACGTCACCTCGCAAAACTATATAGCGTCATAGCTGACATCGTAATACGAAGTACCGTTCTACGTTATAACGTAATACTGTATAACGTTATAGGTTATAACGTAATACAATATAACGTTACACGTTATATCGTAATACTATATAACGTTACACGTTATAGCGTAATACTATATAACGTTACACGTTGTAACGTAATACGATATAACGTTACACGTTGTACTGATATACGATATAACGTCATAGGTTACATTGTAATAGTAAATAACGTTACACGTTATAACGTAATACTATATAACGTTACACGTTATAACGTAATACTATATACCGTTACACGTTATAACGTAATACTATATACCGTTACACGTTATAAAGTAATACTATATGACGTTACACGTCATAACGTAATACTATATAACGTTACACGTTATAACGTAGTACTATATAACGTTACACGTTATAACGTGATACTATACAACGTTCCACGTTATAACGTGATACTATACAACGTTACACGTTATAACGTTATACTATATAACGTTACACGTTATAACGTGATACTATATAACGTTACAGGTTATAACGTTATACTATATAACGTTGCACGAAATAACGTAATACTATATAACGTTACACGTTATAACGTAATACTATACAACGTTACACGCTATAACGTAGTACTATATAACGCTACACGTTATAACGTAGTACTATATAACGTTACGCGTTATATCGTAATACTATATAACGTGTAACGTTATAACGTAATACTGTATAACGTTACACGTTATAACGTAATACTGTATAACGATACACGTTACAACGTGTTACTACATAACGATACACGTTATAACGTAATACTCCATAACGTTACACGTTATAACGTAATACTGTGTAACGTTACAAGTTATATCGTAATACTATACAACGTTACACGATGTACTGATATACGATATAACCTTATACGTTACCACGCAACACTATATTCCGTCATAGGTTACATCGTAGTAGTAAATAACGTTACACGTTTTAACGTAATACTATATTACGTTACACGTTATAACGTAATACTATATAACGTTACACGTTATAACGTGATACAATATAACGTTACACGTTATAACGTTATACTATATAACGTTGCACGTTATAACGTTATACTATATAACGTTACACGTTATAACGTGATACTGTATAACGTTACAGGTTATAACGTTATACTATATAACGTTGCACGAAATAACGTAATACTATATAACGTTACACGTTATAACGTAGTACTATATAACGTTACACGTTATATCGTAATTCTATATAACGTGTAACGTTATAACGTTATACTATATAACGTTACACGTTATAACGTAATACTGTATAACGTTATACGTTACCACGCAACACTATATTCCGTCATAGGTTACATCGTAGTAGTAAATAACGTTACACGTTGTATCGTAATACTATATTACGTTACAAGGTATAACGTAATACAATATAACGTTACACGTTATAACGTAATACTATATAACGTTACACGTTGTAACGTGATACTATACAACGTTACACGTTATAACGTGATACTATACAACGTTACACGTTATAACGTGATACTATACAACGTTACACGTTATAACGTGATACTATACAACGTTACACGTTATAACGTAGTACTATACAACGTTACACGTTATAACGTAGTACTATATAACGTTACACGTTATATCGTAATACAATATAACGTTAGACGTTATATCGTAATACTATATAACGTTAGACGTTATAACGTTATACTATATCACGTTAGACGTTATATCGTTATACTATATAACGTTACACGTTATAACGTAATACTATATAACGTTATACGTCACCTCGCAAAACTATATAGCGTTATAGCTGACATCGTAATACGAAGTAACGTTCTACGTTATAACGTAATACTGTATAACGTTATATGTTATAACATAATACTATATAACGCTACACGTTATAATGTAATACTATATAATGTTACACGTTATAACGTAATACTATGTAACGTTACACGATATAACGTAATACTATATAACGTTACACGTTGTACTGATATACGATGCAACGTTATACGTTACCACGCAACACTAGATACCGTCATAGGTTACATCGTAATAGTAAATAACGTTACACGTTGTAACGTAATACTATTTAACGATACACGTTATAACGTAACA
Organism: Bombus sylvestris; assembly: GCA_911622165.2. Taxonomy (NCBI): domain Eukaryota; kingdom Metazoa; phylum Arthropoda; class Insecta; order Hymenoptera; family Apidae; genus Bombus; species Bombus sylvestris. The sequence goes on along the minus strand of OU443149.1, from coordinate 7,332,113 downwards.
CTATTTAACGTTACATGTTATATCGTAATACTATATAGCGTTACACGTTATATCGTAATACTATATAACGCTACACGTTATATCGTAATACTATATAACGCTACACGTTATATCGTAATACTATATAACGCTACACCTTATATAGTAATACTATATGACGTTACACGTTATAACGTAATACTATATAGCGTTACACGTTATAACTTAATACTATATAATGTTACACGTTGTAAAGATATACGATATAACGTCATAGGTTACATTGTAATAGTAAATAACGTTACACGTTATATCGTAATACTATATAACGTTACACGTTATAACGTGATACTATATGACGTTACACGTTATAACGTGATACTATATAACGTTACACGTTATAACGTGATACTATGTAACGTTACACGTTATAACGTAGTACTATATAACGTTACACGTTATAACGTAGTACTATATGACGTTACAAGTTATAACGTAATACTATACAACGTTACACGATGTACTGATATACGATATAACGTTAAACGTTACCACGCAACACTATATTCCGTCATAGGTTACATCGTAGTAGTAAACAACGTTACACGTTGTAACGTAATACTATATTACGTTACACGTTATAACGTGATACTATATAACGTTACATGTTGTAACGTGATACTATATAACGTTACACGTTATCGCGTGATACTATATAACGTTACACGTTATAACGTAATACTATATAACGTTATACGTCACCTCGCAAAACTATATAGCGTCATAGCTGACATCGTAATACGAAGTACCGTTCTACGTTATAACGTAATACTGTATAACGTTATAGGTTATAACGTAATACAATATAACGTTACACGTTATAACGTGATACTATATAACGTTACACGTTATACCGTGATACTATACAACGTTACACGTTATAACGTGATACTATACAACGTTACACGTTATAACGTGATACTATACAACGTTACACGTTATAACGTGATACTATACAACGTTACACGTTATAACGTTATACTATATAACGTTACACGTTATAACGTTATACTATATAACGTTACACGTTATAACGTGATACTGTATAACGTTACAGGTTATAACGTTATACTATATAACATTGCACGAAATAACGTAATACTATATAACGTTACACGTTATAACGTAATACTATACAACATTACACGCTATAACGTAGTACTATATAACGCTACACGTTATAACGTAGTACTATATAACGTTACACGTTATATCGTAATACTATATAACGTGTAACGTTATAACGTTATACTATATAACGTTACACGTTATAACGTTATACTATATAACGTTACAGGTTATAACGTAATACTGTATAACGTTATACGTTACCACGCAACACTATATACCGTCATAGGTTACATCGTAGTAGTAAATAACGTTACACGTCGTAACGTAATACTATATTACGTTACAAGGTATAACGTAATACAATATAACGTTACACGTTATAACGTAATACTATATAACGTTACACGTTGTAACGTGATACTATACAACGTTACACGTTATAACGTGATACTATACAACGTTACACGTTATAACGTGATACTATACAACCTTACACGTTATAACGTGATACTATACAACGTTACACGTTATAACGTAGTACTATACAACGTTACACGTTATAACGTAGTACTATATAACGTTACACGTTATATCGTAATACAATATAACGTTAGATGTTATATCGTAATACTATATAACGTTATACGTCACCTCGCAAAACTATATAGCGTCATAGCTGACATCGTAATACGAAGTACCGTTCTACGTTATAACGTAATACTGTATAACGTTATAGGTTATAACGTAATACAATATAACGTTACACGTTATAACGTGATACTATATAACGTTACACGTTATACCGTGATACTATACAACGTTACACGTTATAACGTAATACTATATAACGTTATACGTCACCTCGCAAAACTATATAGCGTTATAGCTGACATCGTAATACGAAGTAACGTTCTACGTTATAACGTAATACTGTATAACGTTATATGTTATAACATAATACTATGTAACGTTACACGATATAACGTAATACTATATAACGTTACACGTTGTACTGATATACGATATAACGTTATACGTTACCACGCAACACTAGATACCGTCATAGGTTACATCGTAATAGTAAATAACGTTACACGTTGTAACGTAATACTATATAACGTTACACGTTATAACGTAACACTATTTAACGTTACATGTTATATCGTAATACTATATAGCGTTACACGTTATATCGTAATACTATATAACGCTACACGTTATATCGTAATACTATATAACGCTACACGTTATATAGTAATACTATATGACGTTACACGTTATAACGTAATACTATATAGCGTTACACGTTATAACTTAATACTAGGTAATGTTACACGTTGCACTGATATACGATATAACGTTATACGTTACCACGCAACACTAGATACCGTCATAGGTTACATCGTAATAGTAAATAACGTTACACGTTGTAACGTAATACTATATAACGTTACAGGTTATAACGTAATACTGTATAGCGTTATACGTTACCACGCAACACTATATTCCGTCATAGGTTACATCGTAGTAGTAAATAACGTTACACGTTGTAACGTAATACTATATTACGTTACAAGGTATAACGTAATACAATATAACGTTAAACGTTATAACGTAATACTATATAACGTTACACGTTGTAACGTGATACTATACAACGTTACACGTTATAACGTGATACTATACAACGTTACACGTTATAACGTGATACTATACAACCTTACACGTTATAACGTGATACTATACAACGTTACACGTTATAACGTAGTACTATACAACGTTACACGTTATAACGTAGTACTATATAACGTTACACGTTATATCGTAATACAATATAACGTTAGATGTTATATCGTAATACTATATAACGTTATACGTCACCTCGCAAAACTATATAGCGTCATAGCTGACATCGTAATACGAAGTACCGTTCTACGTTATAACGTAATACTGTATAACGTTGTAGGTTATAACGTAATACAATATAACGTTACACGTTATAACGTGATACTATATAACGTTACACGTTATACCGTGATACTATACAACGTTACACGTTATAACGTAATACTATATAACGTTATACGTCACCTCGCAAAACTATATAGCGTTATAGCTGACATCGTAATACGAAGTAACGTTCTACGTTATAACGTAATACTGTATAACGTTATATGTTATAACATAATACTATATAACGCTACACGTTATAATGTAATACTATATAATGTTACACGTTATAACGTAATACTATGTAACGTTACACGATATAACGTAATACTATATAACGTTACACGTTGTACTGATATACGATATAACGTTATACGTTACCACGCAACACTAGATACCGTCATAGGTTACATCGTAATAGTAAATAACGTTACACGTTGTAACGTGTTACTATATAACGTTACACGTTATAACGTAACACTATTTAACGTTACATGTTATATCGTAATACTATATAGCGTTACACGTTATATCGTAATACTATATAACGCTACACGTTATATCGTAATACTATATAACGCTACACGTTATATAGTAATACTATATGACGTTACACGTTATAACGTAATACTATATAGCGTTACACGTTATAACTTAAGACTATATAATGTTACACGTTGTAAAGATATGCGATATAACGTCATAGGTTACATTGTAATAGTAAATAACGTTACACGTTATATCGTAATACTATATAACGTTACACGTTATAACGTGATACTATATGACGTTACACGTTATAACGTGATACTATATAACGTTACACGTTATAACGTGATACTATGTAACGTTACACGTTATAACGTAGTACTATATAACGTTACACGTTATAACGTAGTACTATATGACGTTACAAGTTATAACGTAATACTATACAACGTTACACGATGTACTGATATACGATATAACGTTAAACGTTACCACGCAACACTATATTCCGTCATAGGTTACATCGTAGTAGTAAATAACGTTACACGTTGTAACGTAATACTATATTACGTTACACGTTATAACGTGATACTATATAACGTTACACGTTGTAACGTGATACTATATAACGTTACACGTTGTAACGTGGTACTATACAACGTTACACGTTATAACGTAATACTATACAACGTTACACGTTATAACGTGATACTATAGAACGTTACACGTTATACCGTGATACTATACAACGTTACACGCTATAACGTAGTACTATATAACGCTACACGTTATAACGTAGTACTATATAACGTTACACGTTATACCGTGATACTATATAACGTTACCCGTTATAACGTAATACTATATAACGTTACACGTTATAACGTAATACTATACAACGTTATACGTCACCTCGCAAAACTATATAGCGTCATAGCTGACATCGTAATACGAAGTAACGTTCTACGTTATAACGTATTACTGTATAACGTTATAGGTTATAACGTAATACAATATAACGTTACACGTTATAACGTAATACTATATAACGTTATACGTCACCTCGCAAAACTATATAGCGTCATAGCTGACATCGTAATACGAAGTAACGTTCTACGTTATAACGTAATACTGTATAACGTTATAGGTTATAACGTAATACAATATAACGTTACACGTTATAACGTGGTACTATATAACGTTACACGTTATACCGTGATACTATACAACGTTACACGTTATAACGTGATACTATACAACGTTACACGTTATAACTTGATACTATACAACGTTACACGTTATAACGTGATACTATACAACGTTACACGTTATAACGTGATACTATACAACGTTACACGTTATAACGTCATACTATACAACGTTACACGCTATAACGAGGTACTATATAACGCTACACGTTATAACGTAGTACTATATAACGTTACACGTTATATCGTAATACTATATAACGTGTAACGTTATAACGTTATACTATATAACGTTACCCGTTATAACGTAATACTATGTAACGTTACACGTTATATCGTAATACTATATAACGTTAGACGTTATAACGTTATACTATATAACGTTATACGTCACCTCGCAAAACTATATAGCGTTATAGCTGACATCGTAATACGAAGTAACGTTCTACGTTATAACGTAATACTGTATAACGTTATATGTTATAACATAATACTATATAACGCTACACGTTATAATGTAATACTATATAATGTTACACGTTATAACGTAATACTATGTAACGTTACACGATATAACGTAACACTATTTAACGTTACATGTTATATTGTAATACTATATAGCGTTACACGTTATATCGTAATACTATATAACGCTACACGTTATATCGTAATACTATATAACGCTACACGTTATATCGTAATACTATATAACGCTACACGTTATATCGTAATACTATATAACGCTACACGTTATATAGTAATACTATATGACGTTACACGTTATAACGTAGTACTATATAACGTTACACGTCATAACGTAGTACTATATAACGTTACACGTTATAACGTTATACTATATAACGTTACACGTTATAACGTAATACTATATAACGTTACACGTTATAACGTAATACTATATGACGTTACACGTTATAACGTAATACTATATAGCGTTACACGTTATAACTTAATACTATATAATGTTACACGTTGTAAAGATATACGATATAACGTCATAGGTTACATTGTAATAGTAAATAACGTTACACGTTATATCGTAATACTATATAACGTTACACGTTATAACGTGATACTATATGACGTTACACGTTATAACGTGATACTATATAACGTTACACGTTATAACGTGATACTATGTAACGTTACACGTTATAACGTAGTACTATATAACGTTACACGTTATAACGTAGTACTATATGACGTTACAAGTTATAACGTAATACTATACAACGTTACACGATGTACTGATACACGATATAACGTTAAACGTTACCACGCAACACTATATTCCGTCATAGGTTACATCGTAGTAGTAAATAACGTTACACGTTGTAACGTAATACTATATTACGTTACACGTTATAACGTGATACTATATAACGTTACACGTTGTAACGTGATACTATATAACGTTACACGTTATCACGTGATACTATATAACGTTACACGTTATAACGTGATACTATATAACGTTACACGTTGTAACGTGGTACTATACAACGTTACACGTTATAACGTGATACTATACAACGTTACACGTTATAACGTGATACTATATAACGTTACACGTTATACCGTGATACTATACAACGTTACACGCTATAACGTAGTACTATATAACGCTACACGTTATAACGTAGTACTATATAACGTTACACGTTATACCGTGATACTATATAACGTTACCCGTTATAACGTAATACTATATAACGTTACACGTTATAACGTAATACTATGTAACGTTACACGATATAACGTAATAAGATATAACGTTACACGATGTACTGATATACGATATAACGTTGTACGTTACCACGCAACACTAGATACCGTCATAGGTTACATCGTAATAGTAAATAACGTTACACGTTGTAACGTAATACTATATAACGTTACACGTTATAACGTAATACTATTTAACGTTACATGTTATATCGTAACACTATATAGCGTTACACGTTATAACTTAATACTATATAATGTTACACGTTGTACTGATATACGATATAACGTCATAGGTTACATTGTAATAGTAAATAACATTGCACGTTATAACGTAATACTATATAACGTTACACGTTATATCGTAATACTATATAACGCTACACGTTATATCGTAATACTAAATGACGTTACACGTTATATCGTAATACTATAAAACCTTACATGTTATATCGTAATAACATAAAACCCTACACGTTTTATCGCAGTACTATATAACGTTACACGTTATATCGTAATACTATATGACGTTACATGTTATAACGTAATACTATATAACGTTACACGTTATAACGTAATACTATATGACGTTACACGTTATATCGTAATACTATATGACGTTACACGTTATATCGTATTACCATTTAACGTTACATGTTATATCGTAATACTATATTGCGTTACACGTCATAACTCAGTACTATATAATGTTACACGTTGTACTGATATACGATATAACGTCATAGGTTACATTGTAATAGTAAATAACGGTTCACGTTATAACGTAATACTATATAACGTTACACGTTAAAACGTAATACTATATAACGTTACACGTTATAACGTAATACTATATGACGTTACACGTTATAACGTAATACTATATGACGTTAAACGTTGTACTGATATACGATATAACGTCATAGGTTGCATTGTAATAGTAAATAACGTTACACGTTATAACGTGATACTATATAACGTTACACGTTATAACGTGATACTATATAACGTTACACGTTATAACGTAATACTATATAACGTTATTCGTCACCTCGTAAAACTATATAGCGTTATAGCTGACATCGTAATACGAAGTAACGTTCTACGTTATAACGTAATACTGTATAACGTTATATGTTATAACATAATACTATATAACGCTACACGTTATAATGTAATACTATATAATGTTACACGTTATAACGTAATACTATGTAACGTTACACGATATAACGTAATACTATATAACGTTACACGTTGTACTGATATACGATATAACGTTATACGTTACCAAGCAACACTAGATACCATCATAGGTTACATCGTAATAGTAAATAACGTTACACGTTGTAACGTAATACTATATAACGTTACACGTTATAACGTAGTACTATATGACGTTACAAGTTATAACGTAATACTATACAACGTCACACGATGTACTGATACACGATATAACGTTAAACGTTACCACGCAACACTATATTCCGTCATAGGTTACATCGTAGTAGTAAATAACGTTACACGTTGTAACGTAATACTATATTACGTTACACGTTATAACGTGATACTATATAACGTTACACGTTGTAACGTGATACTATATAACGTTACACGTTATCACGTGATACTATATAACGTTACACGTTATAACGTGATACTATATAACGTTACACGTTGTAACGTGGTACTATACAACGTTACACGTTATAACGTGATACTATACAACGTTACACGTTATAACGTGATACTATATAACGTTACACGTTATACCGTGATACTATACAACGTTACACGCTATAACGTAGTACTATATAACGCTACACGTTATAACGTAGTACTATATAACGTTACACGTTATACCGTGATACTATATAACGTTACCCGTTATAACGTAATACTATATAACGTTACACGTTATAACGTAATACTATGTAACGTTACACGATATAACGTAATAAGATATAACGTTACACAATGTACTGATATACGATATAACGTTGTACGTTACCACGCAACACTAGATACCGTCATAGGTTACATCGTAATAGTAAATAACGTTACACGTTGTAACGTAATACTATATAACGTTACACGTTATAACGTAATACTATTTAACGTTACATGTTATATCGTAACACTATATAGCGTTACACGTTATAACTTAATACTATATAATGTTACACGTTGTACTGATATACGATATAACGTCATAGGTTACATTGTAATAGTAAATAACGTTACATGTTATATCGTAATACTATATAACGTTACACGTTATAACGTGATACTATATGACGTTACACGTTATAACGTGATACTATATAACGTTACACGTTGTAACGTGATACTATATAACGTTACACGTTGTAACGTGATACTATATAACGTTACACGTTATCACGTGATACTATATAACGTTACACGTTATAACGTGATACTATATAACGTTACACGTTTTAACGTGATACTATATAACGTTACACGTTTTAACGTGATACTATATAACGTTACACGTTATAACGTAATACTATATAACGTTACACGTTATAACGTAATACTATATAACGTTACACGTTATAACGTAATACTATATAACGCTACACGTTATAATTTAATACTATATAATGTTACACGTTATAACGTAATACTATGTAACGTTACACGATATAACGTAATAAGATATAACGTTACACGATGTACTGATATACGATATAACGTTGTACGTTACCACGCAACACTAGATACCGTCATAGGTTACATCGTAATAGTAAATAACGTTACACGTTGTAACGTAATACTATATAACGTTACACGTTATAACGTAATACTATTTAACGTTACATGTTATATCGTAACACTATATAGCGTTACACGTTATAACTTAATACTATATAATGTTACACGTTGTACTGATATACGATATAACGTCATAGGTTACATTGTAATAGTAAATAACATTGCACGTTATAACGTAATACTATATAACGTTACACGTTATATCGTAATACTATATAACGCTACACGTTATATCGTAATACTATATAACCCTACACGTTATATCGTAATACTATATAACGCTACACGTTATATCGTAATACTATATAACGCTACACGTTATATCGTAATACTAAATGACGTTACACGTTATATCGTAATACTATAAAACCTTACATGTTATATCGTAATAACATAAAACCCTACACGTTTTATCGCAGTACTATATAACGTTACACGTTATATCGTAATACTATATGACGTTACATGTTATAACGTAATACTATATAACGTTACACGTTATAACGTAATACTATATGACGTTACACGTTATATCGTAATACTATATGACGTTACACGTTATATCGTATTACCATTTAACGTTACATGTTATATCGTAATACTATATTGCGTTACACGTCATAACTCAGTACTATATAATGTTACACGTTGTACTGATATACGATATAACGTCATAGGTTACATTGTAATAGTAAATAACGGTTCACGTTATAACGTAATACTATATAACGTTACACGTTAAAACGTAATACTATATAACGTTACACGTTATAACGTAATACTATATGACGTTACACGTTATAACGTAATACTATATGACGTTAAACGTTGTACTGATATACGATATAACGTCATAGGTTGCATTGTAATAGTAAATAACGTTACACGTTATAACGTCATACTATATAACGTTACACGTTATAACGTGATACTATATAACGTTACACGTTATAACGTAATACTATATAACGTTATTCGTCACCTCGTAAAACTATATAGCGTTATAGCTGACATCGTAATACGAAGTAACGTTCTACGTTATAACGTAATACTGTATAACGTTATATGTTATAACATAATACTATATAACGCTACACGTTATAATGTAATACTATATAATGTTACACGTTATAACGTAATACTATGTAACGTTACACGATATAACGTAATACTATATAACGTTACACGTTGTACTGATATACGATATAACGTTATACGTTACCAAGCAACACTAGATACCATCATAGGTTACATCGTAATAGTAAATAACGTTACACGTTGTAACGTAATACGATATAACGTAACACTATTTAACGTTACATGTTATATCGTAATACTATATAGCGTTACACGTTATATCGTAATACTATATAACGCTACACGTTATATCGTAATACTATATAACGCTACACGTTATATGGTAATACTATATGACGTTACACGTTATAACGTAGTACTATATAACGTTACACGTCATAACGTAGTACTATATAACGTTACACGTTATAACGTTATACTATATAACGTTACACGTTATAACGTAATACTATATGACGTTACACGTTATAACGTAATACTATATAGCGTTACACGTTATAACTTAATACTATATAATGTTACACGTTGTAAAGATATACGATATAACGTCATAGGTTACATTGTAATAGCAAATAACGTTACACGTTATATCGTAATACTATATAACGTTACACGTTATATCGTGATACTATATGACGTTACACGTTATAACGTGATACTATATAACGTTACACGTTATAACGTGATACTATGTAACGTTACACGTTATAACGTAGTACTATATAACGTTACACGTTATAACGTAGTACTATATGACGTTACAAGTTATAACGTAATACTATACAACGTTACACGATGTACTGATATACGATATAACGTTAAACGTTACCACGCAACACTATATTCCGTCATAGGTTACATCGTAGTAGTAAATAACGTTACACGTTGTAACGTAATACTATATTACGTTACACGTTATAACGTGATACTATATAACGTTACACGTTGTAACGTGATACTATATAACGTTACACGTTATCACGTGATACTATATAACGTTACACGTTATAACGTGATACTATATAACGTTACACGTTGTAACGTGGTACTATACAACGTTACACGTTATAACGTGATACTATACAACGTTACACGTTATAACGTGATACTATATAACGTTACACGTTATACCGTGATACTATACAACGTTACACGCTATAACGTAGTACTATATAACGCTACACGTTATAACGTAGTACTATATAACGTTACACGTTATACCGTGATACTATGTAACGTTACCCGTTATAACGTAATACTATATAACGTTACACGTTATAACGTAATATTATACAACGTTATACGTCACCTCGCAAAACTATATAGCGTCATAGCTGACATCGTAATACGAAGTAACGTTCTACGTTATAACGTATTACTGTATAACGTTATAGGTTATAACGTAATACAATATAACGTTACACGTTATAACGTAATACTATATAACGTTATACGTCACCTCGCAAAACTATATACCGTCATAGCTGACATCGTAATACGAAGTAACGTTCTACGTTATAACGTAATACTGTATAACGTTATAGGTTATAACGTAATACAATATAACGTTACACGTTATAACGTGATACTATATAACGTTACACGTTATACCGTGATACTATACAACGTTACACGTTATAACGTGATACTATACAACGTTACACGTTATAACGTGATACTATACAACGTTACACGTTATAACGTGATACTATACAACGTTACACGTTATAACGTGATACTATACAACGTTACACGCTATAACGTAGTACTATATAACGCTACACGTTATAACGTAGTACTATATAACGTTACGCGTTATAACGTTATACTATATAACGTTACACGTTATAACGTAATACTATATAACGTTACACGTTATAACGTAATACTATATGACGTTACACGTTATAACGTAATACTATATAGCGTTACACGTTATAACTTAATACTATATAATGTTACACGTTGTAAAGATATACGATATAACGTCATAGGTTACATTGTAATAGTAAATAACGTTACATGTTATATCGTAATACTATATAACGTTACACGTTATAACGTGATACTATATGACGTTACACGTTATAACGTGATACTATATAACGTTACACGTTATAACGTGATACTATATAACGTTACACGTTATAACGTGATACTATATAACGTTACACGTTATAACGTGATACTATGTAACGTTACACGTTATAACGTAGTACTATATAACGTTACACGTTATAACGTAGTACTATATGACGTTACAAGTTATAACGTAATACTATATAACGTTACACGTTATAACGTAATACTATTTAACGTTACATGTTATATCGTAACACTATATAGCGTTACACGTTATAACTTAATACTATATAATGTTACACGTTGTACTGATATACGATATAACGTCATAGGTTACATTGTAATAGTAAATAACATTGCACGTTATAACGTAATACTATATAACGTTACACGTTATATCGTAATACTATATAACGTTACACGTTATATCGTAATACTATATAACGCTACACGTTATATCGTAATACTATATAACGCTACACGTTATATCGTAATACTATATAACGCTACACGTTATATCGTAATACTATATAACGCTACACGTTATATCGTAATACTAAATGACGTTACACGTTATATCGTAATACTATAAAACCTTACATGTTATATCGTAATAACATAAAACCCTACACGTTTTATCGCAGTACTATATAACGTTACACGTTATATCGTAATACTATATGACGTTACATGTTATAACGTAATACTATATAACGTTACACGTTATATCGTAATACTATATGACGTTACACGTTATATCGTAATACTATATGACGTTACACGTTATATCGTATTACCATTTAACGTTACATGTTATATCGTAATACTATATTGCGTTACACGTCATAACTCAGTACTATATAATGTTACACGTTGTACTGATATACGATATAACGTCATAGGTTACATTGTAATAGTAAATAACGGTTCACGTTATAACGTAATACTATATAACGTTACACGTTAAAACGTAATACTATATAACGTTACACGTTATAACGTAATACTATATGACGTTACACGTTATAACGTAATACTATATGACGTTAAACGTTGTACTGATATACGATATAACGTCATAGGTTGCATTGTAATAGTAAATAACGTTACACGTTATAACGTGATACTATATAACGTTACACGTTGTAACGTGATACTATATAACGTTACACGTTATAACGTGATACTATATAACGTTACACGTTATAACGTAATACTATATAACGTTATTCGTCACCTCGTAAAACTATATAGCGTTATAGCTGACATCGTAATACGAAGTAACGTTCTACGTTATAACGTAATACTGTATAACGTTATATGTTATAACATAATACTATATAACGCTACACGTTATAATGTAATACTATATAATGTTACACGTTATAACGTAATACTATGTAACGTTACACGATATAACGTAATACTATATAACGTTACACGTTGTACTGATATACGATATAACGTTATACGTTACCAAGCAACACTAGATACCATCATAGGTTACAGCGTAATAGTAAATAACGTTACACGTTGTAACGTAATACTATATAACGTTACACGTTATAACGTAACACTATTTAACGTTACATGTTATATCGTAATACTATATAGCGTTACACGTTATATCGTAATACTATATAACGCTACACGTTATATCGTAATACTATATAACGCTACACGTTATATAGTAATACTATATGACGTTACACGTTATAACGTAGTACTATATAACGTTACACGTCATAACGTAGTACTATATAACGTTACACGTTATAACGTTATACTATATAACGTTACACGTTATAACGTAATACTATATAACGTTACACGTTATAACGTAATACTATATGACGTTACACGTTATAACGTAATACTATATAGCGTTACACGTTATAACTTAATACTATATAATGTTACACGTTGTAAAGATATACGATATAACGTCATAGGTTACATTGTAATAGTAAATAACGTTACACGTTATATCGTAATACTATATAACGTTACACGTTATAACGTGATACTATATGACGTTACACGTTATAACGTGATACTATATAACGTTACACGTTATAACGTGATACTATGTAACGTTACACGTTATAACGTAGTACTATATAACGTTACACGTTATAACGTAGTACTATATGACGTTACAAGTTATAACGTAATACTATACAACGTTACACGATGTACTGATATACGATATAACGTTAAACGTTACCACGCAACACTATATTCCGTCATAGGTTACATCGTAGTAGTAAATAACGTTACACGTTGTAACGTAATACTATATTACGTTACACGTTATAACGTGATACTATATAACGTTACACGTTGTAACGTGATACTATATAACGTTACACGTTATCACGTGATACTATATAACGTTACACGTTATAACGTGATACTATATAACGTTACACGTTGTAACGTGGTACTATACAACGTTACACGTTGTAACGTGATACTATATAACGTTACACGTTGTAACGTGGTACTATACAACGTTACACGTTGTAACGTGGTACTATACAACGTTACACGTTATAACGTGATACTATACAACGTTACACGTTATAACGTGATACTATATAACGTTACACGTTATACCGTGATACTATACAACGTTACACGCTATAACGTAGTACTATATAACGCTACACGTTATAACGTAGTACTATATAACGTTACACGTTATACCGTGATACTATATAACGTTACCCGTTATAACGTAATACTATATAACGTTACACGTTATAACGTAATACTATACAACGTTATACGTCACCTCGCAAAACTATATAGCGTCATAGCTGACATCGTAATACGAAGTAACGTTCTACGTTATAACGTATTACTGTATAACGTTATAGGTTATAACGTAATACAATATAACGTTACACGTTATAACGTAATACTATATAACGTTATACGTCACCTCGCAAAACTATATAGCGTTATAGCTGACATCGTAATACGAAGTAACGTTCTACGTTATAACGTAATACTGTATAACGTTATAGGTTATAACGTAATACAATATAAAGTTACACGTTATAACGTGATACTATATAACGTTACACGTTATACCGTGATACTATACAACGTTACACGTTATAACGTGATACTATACAACGTTACACGTTATAACGTGATACTATACAACGTTACACGTTATAACGTGATACTATACAACGTTACACGTTATAACGTGATACTATACAACGTTACACGTTATAACGTGATACTATACAACGTTACACGCTATAACGTAGTACTATATAACGCTACACGTTATAACGTAGTACTATATAACGTTACACGTTATATCGTAATACTATATAACGTGTAACGTTATAACGTTATACTATATAACGTTACCCGTTATAACGTAATACTATGTAACGTTACACGTTATACCGTAATACTATATAACGTTAGACGTTATAACGTTATACTATATAACGGTATACGTCACCTCGCAAAACTATATAGCGTTATAGCTGACATCGTAATACGAAGTAACGTTCTACGTTATAACGTAATACTGTATAACGTTATATGTTATAACATAATACTATATAACGCTACACGTTATAATGTAATACTATATAATGTTACACGTTATAACGTAATACTATGTAACGTTACACGATATAACGTAACACTATTTAACGTTACATGTTATATCGTAATACTATATAGCGTTACACGTTATATCGTAAT
Organism: Bombus sylvestris; assembly: GCA_911622165.2. Lineage (NCBI taxonomy): Eukaryota > Metazoa > Arthropoda > Insecta > Hymenoptera > Apidae > Bombus > Bombus sylvestris. The sequence goes on along the minus strand of OU443149.1, from coordinate 7,315,899 downwards.
ACTATATAACGCTACACGTTATATCGTAATACTATATAACGCTACACGTTATATCGTAATACTATATAACGCTACACGTTATATCGTAATACTATATAACGCTACACGTTATATCGTAATACTATATAACGCTACACGTTATATAGTAATACTATATGACGTTACACGTTATAACGTAGTACTATATAACGTTACACGTTATAACGTAGTACTATATAACGTTACACGTTATAACGTAGTACTATATAACGTTACGCGTTATATCGTAATACTATATGACGTTACACGTTATATCGTATTACCATTTAACGTTACATGTTATATCGTAATACTATATTGCGTTACACGTCATAACTCAGTACTATATAATGTTACACGTTGTACTGATATACGATATAACGTCATAGGTTACATTGTAACAGTAAATAACGGTTCACGTGATAACGTAATACTATATAACGTTACACGTTAAAACGTAATACTATATAACGTTACACGTTATAACGTAATACTATATGACGTTACACGTTATAACGCAATACTATATGACGTTAAACGTCGTACTGATATACGATATAACGTCATAGGTTGCCTTGTAATAGTAAATAACGTTACACGTTATAACGTGATACTATATAACGTTACACGTTATAACGTGATACTATATAACGTTACACGTTATAACGTGATACTATATAACGTTACACGTTATAACGTGATACTATATAACGTTACACGTTATAACGTGATACTATATAACGTTACACGTTATAACGTAGTACTATATGACGTTACAAGTTATAACGTAATACCATACAACGTTACACGATGTACTGATATACGATATAACGTTAAACGTTACCACGCAACACTATATTCCGTCATAGGTTACATCGTAGTAGTAAATAACGTTACACGTTGTAACGTAATACTATATTACGTTACACGTTATAACGTGATACTATATAACGTTACACGTTGTAACGTGATACTATATAACGTTACACGTTGTAACGTGATACTATATAACGTTACACGTTATCACGTGATACTACATAACGTTACACGTTATAACGTGATACTATATAACGTTACACGTTTTAACGTGATACTATATAACGTTACACGTTATAACGTAATATTATATAACGTTACACGTTATAACGTAATACTATATAACGCTACACGTTATAATGTAAAACTATATAATGTTACACGTTATAACGTAATACTATGTAACGTTACACGATATAACGTAATACTATATAACGTTACATGATGTACTGATATACGATATAACGTTGTACGTTACCACGCAACACTAGATACCGTCATAGGTTACATCGTAATAGTAAATAACGTTACACGTTGTAACGTAATACTATATAACGTTACACGTTATAACGTAATACTATTTAAAGTTACATGTTATATCGTAACACTATATAGCGTTACACGTTATAACTTAATACTATATAATGTTACACGTTGTACTGATATACGATATAACGTCATAGGTTACATTGTAATAGTAAATAATGTTGCACGTTATAACGTAATACTATATAACGTTACACGTTATATCGTAATACTATATAACGCTACACGTTATATCGTAATACTATATAACGCTACACGTTATATCGTAATACTATATAACGCTACACGTTATATCGTAATACTATATAACGCTACACGTTATATCGTAATACTATATGACGTTACACGTTATATCGTAATACTATATGACGTTACACGTTATAACGTAATACTATATAACGTTACACGTTATAACGTAATACTATATGACGTTACACGTTATATCGTAATACTATATGACGTTACACGTTATATCGTAATACTATATGACGTTACACGTTATAACCTAATACTATATAACGTTACACGTTATAACGTGATACTATATAACGTTACACGTAATAACGTGATACTATATGACGTTACACGGTATAACGTTATACTCTAGAACGTTACACGTTATAACGTGATACCATTTAACGTTACATGTTATATCGCAATACTATATAGCGTTACACGTTATAGCTTAATACTATATAATGTTACACGTTGTACTGATATACGATATAACGTCATAGGTTACATTGTAATAGTAAATAACGTTACACGTTATAACGTAATACTATATAACGTTACACGTTATAACGTAATACTATATGACGTTACACGTTATATCGTAATACTATATGACGTTACACGTTATATCGTAATACTATATGACGTTACACGTTATAACGTAATACTATATGACGTTACACGTTATAACGTAATACTGTGTAACGTTACACGTTATAACGAAATACTGTATAACGTTACACGTTATAACGTATTACTACATAACGATACACGTTATAACGTAATACTACATAACGTTACACGTTGTAACGTAATACTGTGTAACGTTACAAGTTATAACGTAATACTATACAACGTTACACGATGTACTGATATACGATATAACGTTATACGTTACCACGCCACACTATATTCCGTCATAGGTTACATCGTAGTAGTAAATATGTTACACCTTGTAACGTAATACTATATTACGTTACACGTTATAACTTAATACTATATAACGTTACATGTTATATCGCAATACTATATAGCGTTACACGTTATAACTTAATACTATATAATGTTACACGTTGTACTGATATACGATATAACGTCATAGGTTACATTGTAATAGTAAATAACGTTACACGTTATAACGTAATACTATATAACGTTACACGTTATAACGCAATACTATATAACGTTACACGTTAAAACGTAATACTATATAACGTTACACGTTATAGCGTAATACTATATGACGTTACACGTTATAGCGTAATACTATATGACGTTACACGTTACATCGTAATACTATATGACGTTACACGTTATATCGTAATACTATATGACGTTACACGTTACATCGTAATACTATATGACGTTACACGTTATATCGTAATACTATATTATGTTACACGCTATAACGTAATACTATATGACGTTACACGTTATAACGTAATACTATGTGACGTTACACGTTATAACGTAGTACTATATAACGTTACACGTTAAAACGTAATACTATATAACGTTACACGTTACAACGTAATACTATATAACGTTATGCGTTACCTCGCAAAACTATATGGCGTCATAGGTTACATCGTAATAGTAAATAACGTTACACGTCGTAACGTAATACTATATCACATTACACGTTATAACGTATTACCATTTAACGTTACATGTGATATCGTAATACTATATAGCGTTACACGTTATAACTCAATACTATATAATGTTACACGTTGTACTGATATACGATATAACGTCATAGGTTACATTGTAATAGTAAATAACGTTACACGTTATAACGTAATACTATATAACTTTACACGTTATAACGTAATACTGTGTAACGTTGCACGTTATAACGTATTTCTACATAACGATACACGTTATAACGTAATACTACATAACGTTACACGTTATAACGTAATACTGTGTAACGTTACAAGTTATAACGTAATACTATACAACGTTACACGATGTACTGATATACGATATAACGTTATACGTTACCACGCCACACTATATTCCGTCATAGGTTACATCGTAGTAGTAAATAACGTTACACTTTGTAACGTAATACTATATTACGTTACACGTTATAACTTAATACTATATAACGTTACACGTTGTAACGTGATACTATATAACGTTACACGTAATAACGTAATACTATATGACGTTACACGTTATAACTTAATACTATATAACGTTACACGTTATAACGTGATACTATATGACGTTACACGTTATAACGTAATACTATATGACGTTACACGTTATAACGTAATACTATGTGACGTTACACGTTATAACGTAGTACTATATAACTTTACACGTTAAAACGTAATACTATATAACGTTACACGTTATAACGTAATACTGTATAACTTTACACGTTATAACGTAATACTGTGTAACGTTACACGTTATAACGTAATACTGTACAACGTTACACGTTATAACGTATTTCTACATAACGATACACGTTATAACGTAATACTACATAACGTTACACGTTGTAACGTAATACTGTGTAACGTTACAAGTTATAACGTAATACTATACAACGTTACACGATGTACTGATATACGATATAACGTTATACGTTACCACGCCACACTATATTCCGTCATAGGTTACATCGTAGTAGTAAATAACCTTACACTTTGTAACGTAATACTATATTACGTTACACGTTATAACTTAATACTATATAACGTTACACGTTATAACGTGATACTATATAACGTTACACGTAATAACGTGATACTATATGACGTTACACGGTATAACGTTATACTATATAACGTTACACGTTATAACGTAATACCATTTAACGTTACATGTTATATCGTAATACTATATAGCGTTACACGTTATAACTTAATATTATATAATGTTACACGTCGTACTGATATACGATATAACGTCATAGGTTACATTGTAATACTATATAACGTTACACGTTATAACGTAATACTATATGACGTTACACGTTATAACGTAATACTGTGTAACGTTACACGTTATAACGAAATACTGTATAACGTTACACGTTATAACGTATTACTACATAACGATACACGTTATAACGTAATACTACATAACGTTACACGTTGTAACGTAATACTGTGTAACGTTACAAGTTATAACGTAATACTATACAACGTTACACGTTATAACGTAATACTATGTGACGTTACACGTTATAACGTAGTACTATATAACGTTACACGTTAAAACGTAATACTATAGGACGTTACACGTTATAACGTAATACTATATAACGTTACACGTTGTAACGTAATACTATATAACGTTACACGTTATAACGTAATACTATATGACGTTACACGTTATATCGTAATACTATATGACGTTACACGCTATAACGTAATACTATAGGACCTTACACGTTATAACGTAATACTATATGACGTTACACGTTATAACGTAATACTATGTGACGTTACACGTTATAACGTAGTACTATATAACGTTACACGTTAAAACGTAATACTATATGACGTTACACGTTATAACGTAATACTATATGACGTTACACGCTATAACGTAATACTATATAACGTTACACGTTATAACGTAATACTATATAACGTTACACGTTAAAACGTAATACTATATAACGTTACACGTTATAACGTAATACTATATAACGTTACAAGTTATAACGTAATACTATATGACGTTACACGTTATAACGTAATACTATATGACGTTAAACGTTGTACTGATATACGATATAACGTCATAGGTTACATTGTAATAGTAAATAACGTTACACGTTATAACGTGATACTATATAACGTTACACGTTATAACGTGATACTATATGACGTTACACGGTTTAACGTTATATTATATAACGTTACACGCTATAACGTAATACTATAGGACCTTACACGTTATAACGTAATACTATATGACGTTACACGTTATAACGGAATACTATGTGACGTTACACGTTATAACGTAGTACTATATAACGTTACACGTTAAAACGTAATACTATATGACGTTACACGTTATAACGTAATACTATATGACGTTACACGCTATAACGTAATACTATATAACGTTACACGTTAAAACGTAATACTATATAACGTTACACGTTATAACGTAATACTATATAACGTTACAAGTTATAACGTAATACTATATGACGTTACACGTTATAACGTAATACTATATGACGTTAAACGTTGTACTGATATACGATATAACGTCATAGGTTACATTGTAATAGTAAATAACGTTACACGTTATAACGTGATACTATATAACGTTACACGTTATAACGTGATACTATATGACGTTACACGGTTTAACGTTATATTATATAACGTTACACGTTATAACGTAATACTATATAACGTTACACGTTATAACGTAATACTATATAACGTTACACGTTATAACGTAATACTATATAACGTTACACGTTATAACGTAATACTATATAGCGTTATACGTTACCTCGCAAAACTATATAGCGTCATCGGTCACATCGTAATACGAAGTAACGTTCTACGTTATAACGTAATACTATATATGGTTATATGTTATAACGTAATACTATATAACGTTACACGTTATACCGTATTACCATTTAACGTTACCTGTTATATCGTAATACTATATAGCGTTACACGTTATAACTCAATACTATATAATGTTACACGTTGTACTGATATACGATATAACGTCATAGGTTACATTGTAATAGTAAATAACGTTACACGTTATAACGTAATACTATATAACGTTACACGTTATAACGTAATACTATATAACGTTACACGTTATAACGTAATACTATATAACGTTACACGTTACCTCGCAAAACTATATAGCGGCATAGGTTACATCGTAATAGTAAATAACGTTACACGTCGTAACGTAATACTATATCACATTACACGTTATAACGTAATACTATATAACGTTATACGTTACCTCGCAAAACTATATAGCGTCATAGGTTACATTGTAATACTATATAAGGTTACACGTTATAACGTAATACTATATAACGTTACACGTTATAACGTAATACTATATAACGTTACACGTTATAACGTAATACTATATGACGTTACACGTTATATCGTAATACTATATGACGTTACACGCTATAACGTAATACTATAGGACGTTACACGTTATAACGTAATACTATGTGACGTTACACGTTATAACGTAGTACTATATAACGTTACACGTTAAAACGTAATACTATATAACGTTACACGTTATAACGTAATACTATATGACGTTACACGTTATAACGTAATACTTTATGACTTTACACGCTATAACGTAATACTATATAACGTTACACGTTAAAACGTAATACTATATAACGTTACACGTTAAAACGTAATACTATATAACGTTACACGTTATAACGTAATACTATATAACGCTACACGTTATAACGTAATACTATATGACGTTACACGTTATAACGTAATCCTATATGACGTTAAACGTTGTACTGATATACGATATAACGTCATAGGTTACATTGTAATAGTAAATAACGTTACACGTTATAACGTGATACTATATAACGTTACACGTTATAACGTGATACTATATGACGTTACACGGTATAACGTTATATTATATAACGTTACACGTTATAACGTAATACTATATAACGTTACACGTTATAACGTAATACTATATAACGTTATACGTTACCTCGCAAAACTATATAACGTTACACGTTATAACGTAATACTATATAACGTTACACATTAAAACGTAATACTATATAACGTTACACGTTATAACGTAATACTATATAACGTTATACGTTACCTCGCAAAACTATATAGCGTCATAGGTTACATCGTAGTAGTAAATAACGTTACACTTTGTATCGTAATACTATATTACGTTACACGTTATAACTTAATACTATATAACGTTACACGTTATAACATGATACTATATAACGTTACACGTTATAACGTAATACTATATAACGTTACACGTTATAACGTAATACTATATGACGTTACACGTTAAAACATAATACTATATAACGTTACACGTTATAACGTAATACTATATAACGTTACACGTTATAACGTAATACTATATAACGTTATACGTTACCTCGCAAAACTATATAGCGTCATAGGTTACATCGTAATAGTAAATAACGTTACACGTCGTAACGTAATACTATATAACGTTACACGTTATAACGTAATACTATATAACGTTACACGTTATAACGTAATACTATATAACGTTATACGTTACCTCGCAAAACTATATAGCGTCATAGGTTACATCGTAATAGTAAATAACGTTACACGTTATAACGTAATACTATATAACGTTACACGTTATAACGTAATACTATATAACGTTACACGTTATAACGTAATACTATATAACGTTATACGTTACCTCGCAAAACTATATAGCGTCATAGGTTACATCGTAATAGTAAATAACGTTACACGTCGTAACGTAATACTATAGCACATTACACGTTATAACGTAATACTATATAACGTTATACGTTACCTCGCAAAACTATATAGCGTCATAGGTCACATCGTAATACGAAGTAACGTTCTACGTTATAACGTAATACTATATATGGTTATATGTTATAACGTAATACTATATAACGTTACACGTCATATCGTATTACCATTTAACGTTACCTGTTATATCGTAATACTATATAGCGTTACACGTTATAACTCAATACTATATAATGTTACACGTTGTACTGATATACGATATAACGTCATAGGTTACATTGTAATAGTAAATAACGTTACACGTTATAACGTAATACTATATAACGTTACACGTTATAACGTAATACTATATAACGTTACACGTTATAACGTAATACTATATAACGTTATACGTTACCTCGCAAAACTATATAGCGTCATAGGTTACATCGTAATAGTAAATAACGTTACACGTCGTAACGTAATACTATAGCACATTACACGTTATAACGTAATACTATATAACGTTATACGTTACCTTGCAAAACTATATAGCGTCATAGGTCACATCGTAATACGAAGTAACGTTCTACGTTATAACGTAATACTATATATGGTTATATGTTATAACGTAATACTATATAACGTTACACGTCATATCGTATTACCATTTAACGTTACCTGTTATATCGTAATACTATATAGCGTTACACGTTATAACTCAATACTATATAATGTTACACGTTGTACTGATATACGATATAACGTCATAGGTTACATTGTAATAGTAAATAACGTTACACGTTATAACGTAATACTATATAACGTTACACGTTATAACGTAATACTATATAACGTTACACATTAAAACGTAATACTATATAACGTTACACGTTATAACGTAATACTATATAACGTTACACGTTATAACTCAATACTATATAATGTTACACGTTGTACTGATATACGATATAACGTCATAGGTTACATTGTAATAGTAAATAACGTTAGATGTTATATCGTAATACTATATAGCGTTACACGTTATAACTTAATATTATATAATGTTACACGTCGTACTGATATACGATATAACGTCATAGGTTACATTGTAATACTATATAACGTTACACGTTATAACGTAATACTATATAACGTTACACGTTCAAACGTAATACTATATAACGTTATACGTTATAACGTAATACTGCATGACGTTACACGTTATAACGTAATACTATATAACGTTACACGTTATAACGTAATACTATATAACGTTACACGTTATAACGTAATACTATATAACGTTACACGTTATAACTCAATACTATATAATGTTACACGTTGTACTGATATACGATATAACGTCATAGGTTACATTGTAATAGTAAATAACGTTAGATGTTATATCGTAATACTATATAGCGTTACACGTTATAACTTAATATTATATAATGTTACACGTCGTACTGATATACGATATAACGTCATAGGTTACATTGTAATACTATATAACGTTACACGTTATAACGTAATACTATATAACGTTACACGTTCAAACGTAATACTATATAACGTTATACGTTATAACGTAATACTGTATGACGTTACACGTTATAACGTGATACTATATAACGTTACACGTTATAACGTAATACTATACAACGTTACACGTTATAACGTAATACTATATAACGTTACACGTTATAACGTAATACTATATAACGTTATACGTTACCTCGCAAAACTATATAGCGGCATAGGTTACATCGTAATAGTAAATAACGTTACACGTCGTAACGTAATACTATATCACATTACACGTTATAACGTAATACTATATAACGTTATACGTTACCTCGCAAAACTATATAGCGTCATAGGTTACATTGTAATACTATATAACGTTACACGTTATAACGTAATACTATATAACGTTACACGTTATAACGTAATACTATATAACGTTACACGTTATAACGTAATACTATATAACGTTACACGTTATAACGTAATACTATATGACGTTACACGTTATATCGTAATACTATATGACGTTACACGCTATAACGTAATACTATAGGACGTTACACGTTATAACGTAATACTATGTGACGTTACACGTTATAACGTAGTACTATATAACGTTACACGTTATAACGTAATACTATATAACGTTACACGTTATAACGTAATACTATATAACGTTATACGTTACCTCGCAAAACTATATAGCGTCATAGGTTACATCGTAATAGTAAATAACGTTACACGTCGTAACGTAATACTATATAACGTTACACGTTATAACGTAATACTATATAACGTTACACGTTATAACGTAATACTATATAACGTTATACGTTACCTCGCAAAACTATATAGCGTCATAGGTTACATCGTAATAGTAAATAACGTTACACGTTATAACGTAATACTATATAACGTTACACGTTATAACGTAATACTATATAACGTTACACGTTATAACGTAATACTATATAACGTTATACGTTACCTCGCAAAACTATATAGCGTCATAGGTTACATCGTAATAGTAAATAACGTTACACGTCGTAACGTAATACTATAGCACATTACACGTTATAACGTAATACTATATAACGTTATACGTTACCTCGCAAAACTATATAGCGTCATAGGTCACATCGTAATACGAAGTAACGTTCTACGTTATAACGTAATACTATATATGGTTATATGTTATAACGTAATACTATATAACGTTACACGTCATATCGTATTACCATTTAACGTTACCTGTTATATCGTAATACTATATAGCGTTACACGTTATAACTCAATACTATATAATGTTACACGTTGTACTGATATACGATATAACGTCATAGGTTACATTGTAATAGTAAATAACGTTACACGTTATAACGTAATACTATATAACGTTACACGTTATAACGTAATACTATATAACGTTACACGTTATAACGTAATACTATATAACGTTATACGTTACCTCGCAAAACTATATAGCGTCATAGGTTACATCGTAATAGTAAATAACGTTACACGTCGTAACGTAATACTATAGCACATTACACGTTATAACGTAATACTATATAACGTTATACGTTACCTCGCAAAACTATATAGCGTCATAGGTCACATCGTAATACGAAGTAACGTTCTACGTTATAACGTAATACTATATATGGTTATATGTTATAACGTAATACTATATAACGTTACACGTCATATCGTATTACCATTTAACGTTACCTGTTATATCGTAATACTATATAGCGTTACACGTTATAACTCAATACTATATAATGTTACACGTTGTACTGATATACGATATAACGTCATAGGTTACATTGTAATAGTAAATAACGTTACACGTTATAACGTAATACTATATAACGTTACACGTTATAACGTAATACTATATAACGTTACACATTAAAACGTAATACTATATAACGTTACACGTTATAACGTAATACTATATAACGTTACACGTTATAACTCAATACTATATAATGTTACACGTTGTACTGATATACGATATAACGTCATAGGTTACATTGTAATAGTAAATAACGTTAGATGTTATATCGTAATACTATATAGCGTTACACGTTATAACTTAATATTATATAATGTTACACGTCGTACTGATATACGATATAACGTCATAGGTTACATTGTAATACTATATAACGTTACACGTTATAACGTAATACTATATAACGTTACACGTTCAAACGTAATACTATATAACGTTATACGTTATAACGTAATACTGTATGACGTTACACGTTATAACGTAATACTATATAACGTTACACGTTATAACGTAATACTATATAACGTTACACGTTATAACGTAATACTATATAACGTTACACGTTATAACTCAATACTATATAATGTTACACGTTGTACTGATATACGATATAACGTCATAGGTTACATTGTAATAGTAAATAACGTTAGATGTTATATCGTAATACTATATAGCGTTACACGTTATAACTTAATATTATATAATGTTACACGTCGTACTGATATACGATATAACGTCATAGGTTACATTGTAATACTATATAACGTTACACGTTATAACGTAATACTATATAACGTTACACGTTCAAACGTAATACTATATAACGTTATACGTTATAACGTAATACTGTATGACGTTACACGTTATAACGTGATACTATATAACGTTACACGTTATAACGTAATACTATACAACGTTACACGTTATAACGTAATACTATATAACGTTACACGTTATAACGTAATACTATATAACGTTATACGTTACCTCGCAAAACTATATAGCGGCATAGGTTACATCGTAATAGTAAATAACGTTACACGTCGTAACGTAATACTATATCACATTACACGTTATAACGTAATACTATATAACGTTATACGTTACCTCGCAAAACTATATAGCGTCATAGGTTACATTGTAATACTATATAACGTTACACGTTATAACGTAATACTATATAACGTTACACGTTATAACGTAATACTATATAACGTTACACGTTATAACGTAATACTATATAACGTTACACGTTATAACGTAATACTATATGACGTTACACGTTATATCGTAATACTATATGACGTTACACGCTATAACGTAATACTATAGGACATTACACGTTATAACGTAATACTATGTGACGTTACACGTTATAACGTAGTACTATATAACGTTACACGTTATAACGTAATACTATATAACGTTACACGTTATAACGTAATACTATATAACGTTACACGTTATAACGTAATACTATATGACGTTACACGTTATATCGTAATACTATATGACGTTACACGCTATAACGTAATACTATAGGACGTTACACGTTATAACGTAATACTATGTGACGTTACACGTTATAACGTAGTACTATATAACGTTACACGTTAAAACGTAATACTATATAACGTTACACGTTATAACGTAATACTATATGACGTTACACGTTATAACGTAATACTTTATGACGTTACACGCTATAACGTAATACTATATAACGTTACACGTTAAAACGTAATACTATATAACGTTACACGTTATAACGTAATACTATATAACGCTACACGTTATAACGTAATACTATATGACGTTACACGTTATAACGTAATACTATATGACGTTAAACGTTGTACTGATATACGATATAACGTCATAGGTTACATTGTAATAGTAAATAACGTTACACGTTATAACGTGATACTATATAACGTTACACGTTATAACGTGATACTATATGACGTTACACGGTATAACGTTATATTATATAACGTTACACGTTATAACGTAATACTATATGACGTTACACGTTATATCGTAATACTATATGACGTTACACGCTATAACGTAATACTATAGGACCTTACACGTTATAACGTAATACTATATGACGTTACACGTTATAACGTAATACTATGTGACGTTACACGTTATAACGTAGTACTATATAACGTTACACGTTAAAACGTAATACTATATGACGTTACACGTTATAACGTAATACTATATGACGTTACACGCTATAACGTAATACTATATAACGTTACACGTTATAACGTAATACTATATAACGTTACACGTTAAAACGTAATACTATATAACGTTACACGTTATAACGTAATACTATATAACGTTACAAGTTATAACGTAATACTATATGACGTTACACGTTATAACGTAATACTATATGACGTTAAACGTTGTACTGATATACGATATAACGTCATAGGTTACATTGTAATAGTAAATAACGTTACACGTTATAACGTGATACTATATAACGTTACACGTTATAACGTGATACTATATGACGTTACACGGTTTAACGTTATATTATATAACGTTACACGCTATAACGTAATACTATAGGACCTTACACGTTATAACGTAATACTATATGACGTTACACGTTATAACGGAATACTATGTGACGTTACACGTTATAACGTAGTACTATATAACGTTACACGTTAAAACGTAATACTATATGACGTTACACGTTATAACGTAATACTATATGACGTTACACGCTATAACGTAATACTATATAACGTTACACGTTAAAACGTAATACTATATAACGTTACACGTTATAACGTAATACTATATAACGTTACAAGTTATAACGTAATACTATATGAAGTTACACGTTATAACGTAATACTATATGACGTTAAACGTTGTACTGATATACGATATAACGTCATAGGTTACATTGTAATAGTAAATAACGTTACACGTTATAACGTGATACTATATAACGTTACACGTTATAACGTGATACTATATGACGTTACACGGTTTAACGTTATATGATATAACGTTACACGTTATAACGTAATACTATATAACGTTACACGTTATAACGTAATACTATATAACGTTACACGTTATAACGTAATACTATATAACGTTACACGTTATAACGTAATACTATATAGCGTTATACGTTACCTCGCAAAACTATATAGCGTCATCGGTCACATCGTAATACGAAGTAACGTTCTACGTTATAACGTAATACTATATATGGTTATATGTTATAACGTAATACTATATAACGTTACACGTTATACCGTATTACCATTTAACGTTACCTGTTATATCGTAATACTATATAGCGTTACACGTTATAACTCAATACTATATAATGTTACACGTTGTACTGATATACGATATAACGTCATAGGTTACATTGTAATAGTAAATAACGTTACACGTTATAACGTGATACTATATAACGTTACACGTTATAACGTGATACTATATGACGTTACACGGTATAACGTTATATTATATAACGTTACACGTTATAACGTAATACTATATAACGTTACACGTTATAACGTAATACTATATAACGTTATACGTTACCTCGCAAAACTATATAACGTTACACGTTATAACGTAATACTATATAACGTTACACATTAAAACGTAATACTATATAACGTTACACGTTATAACGTAATACTATATAACGTTATACGTTACCTCGCAAAACTATATAGCGTCATAGGTTACATCGTAGTAGTAAATAACGTTACACTTTGTATCGTAATACTATATTACGTTACACGTTATAACTTAATACTATATAACGTTACACGTTATAACATGATACTATATAACGTTACACGTTATAACGTAATACTATATAACGTTACACGTTATAACGTAATACTATATGACGTTACACGTTAAAACGTAATACTATATAACGTTACACGTTATAACGTAATACTATATAACGTTACACGTTATAACGTAATACTATATAACGTTATACGTTACCTCGCAAAACTATATAGCGTCATAGGTTACATCGTAATAGTAAATAACGTTACACGTCGTAACGTAATACTATATAACGTTACACGTTATAACGTAATACTATATAACGTTACACGTTATAACGTAATACTATATAACGTTATACGTTACCTCGCAAAACTATATAGCGTCACAGGTTACATCGTAATAGTAAATAACGTTACACGTTATAACGTAATACTATATAACGTTACACGTTATAACGTAATACTATATAACGTTACACGTTATAACGTAATACTATATAACGTTATACGTTACCTCGCAAAACTATATAGCGTCATAGGTTACATCGTAATAGTAAATAACGTTACACGTCGTAACGTAATACTATAGCACATTACACGTTATAACGTAATACTATATAACGTTATACGTTACCTCGCAAAACTATATAGCGTCATAGGTCACATCGTAATACGAAGTAACGTTCTACGTTATAACGTAATACTATATATGGTTATATGTTATAACGTAATACTATATAACGTTACACGTCATATCGTATTACCATTTAACGTTACCTGTTATATCGTAATACTATATAGCGTTACACGTTATAACTCAATACTATATAATGTTACACGTTGTACTGATATACGATATAACGTCATAGGTTACATTGTAATAGTAAATAACGTTACACGTTATAACGTAATACTATATAACGTTACACGTTATAACGTAATACTATATAACGTTACACGTTATAACGTAATACTATATAAAGTTATACGTTACCTCGCAAAACTATATAGCGTCATAGGTTACATCGTAATAGTAAATAACGTTACACGTCGTAACGTAATACTATAGCACATTACACGTTATAACGTAATACTATATAACGTTATACGTTACCTCGCAAAACTATATAGCGTCATAGGTCACATCGTAATACGAAGTAACGTTCTACGTTATAACGTAATACTATATATGGTTATATGTTATAACGTAATACTATATAACGTTACACGTCATATCGTATTACCATTTAACGTTACCTGTTATATCGTAATACTATATAGCGTTACACGTTATAACTCAATACTATATAATGTTACACGTTGTACTGATATACGATATAACGTCATAGGTTACATTGTAATAGTAAATAACGTTAGATGTTATATCGTAATACTATATAGCGTTACACGTTATAACTTAATATTATATAATGTTACACGTCGTACTGATATACGATATAACGTCATAGGTTACATTGTAATACTATATAACGTTACACGTTATAACGTAATACTATATAACGTTACACGTTCAAACGTAATACTATATAACGTTATACGTTATAACGTAATACTGTATGACGTTACACGTTATAACGTAATACCATATAACGTTACACGTTATAACGTAATACTATATAACGTTACACGTTATAACTCAATACTATATAATGTTACACGTTGTACTGATATACGATATAACGTCATAGGTTACATTGTAATAGTAAATAACGTTAGATGTTATATCGTAATACTATATAGCGTTACACGTTATAACTTAATATTATATAATGTTACACGTCGTACTGATATACGATATAACGTCATAGGTTACATTGTAATACTATATAACGTTACACGTTATAACGTAATACTATATAACGTTACACGTTCAAACGTAATACTATATAACGTTATACGTTATAACGTAATACTGTATGACGTTACACGTTATAACGTGATACTATATAACGTTACACGTTATAACGTAATACTATACAACGTTACACGTTATAACGTAATACTATATAACGTTACACGTTATAACGTAATACTATATAACGTTATACGTTACCTCGCAAAACTATATAGCGGCATAGGTTACATCGTAATAGTAAATAACGTTACACGTCGTAACGTAATACTATATCACATTACACGTTATAACGTAATACTATATAACGTTATACGTTACCTCGCAAAACTATATAGCGTCATAGTTTACATTGTAATACTATATAACGTTACACGTTATAACGTAATACTATATAACGTTACACGTTATAACGTAATACTATATAACGTTACACGTTATAACGTAATACTATATAACGTTACACGTTATAACGTAATACTATATGACGTTACACGTTATATCGTAATACTATATGACGTTACACGCTATAACGTAATACTATAGGACGTTACACGTTATAACGTAATACTATGTGACGTTACACGTTATAACGTAGTACTATATAACGTTACACGTTAAAACGTAATACTATATAACGTTACACGTTATAACGTAATACTATATGACGTTACACGTTATAACGTAATACTTTATGACGTTACACGCTATAACGTAATACTATATAACGTTACACGTTAAAACGTAATACTATATAACGTTACACGTTATAACGTAATACTATATAACGCTACACGTTATAACGTAATACTATATGACGTTACACGTTATAACGTAATACTATATGACGTTAAACGTTGTACTGATATACGATATAACGTCATAGGTTACATTGTAATAGTAAATAACGTTACACGTTATAACGTGATACTATATAACGTTACACGTTATAACGTGATACTATATGACGTTACACGGTATAACGTTATATTATATAACGTTACACGTTATAACGTAATACTATATAACGTTACACGTTATAACGTAATACTATATAACGTTACACATTAAAACGTAATACTATATAACGTTACACGTTATAACGTAATACTATATAACGTTATACGTTACCTCGCAAAACTATATAGCGTCATAGGTTACATCGTAGTAGTAAATAACGTTACAGTTTGTATCGTAATACTATATTACGTTACACGTTATAACTTAATACTATATAACGTTACACGTTATAACATTATACTATATAACGTTACACGTTATAACGTAATCCTATATAACGTTACACGTTATAACGTAATACTATATGACGTTACACGTTAAAACGTAATACTATATAACGTTACACGTTATAACGTAATACTATATAACGTTACACGTTAAAACGTAATACTATATAACGTTACACGTTATAACTCAATACTATATAACGTTACACGTTATAACGTAATACTATATAACGTTATACGTTACCTCGCAAAACTATATAGCGTCATAGGTTACATCGTAATAGTAAATAACGTTACACGTCGTAACGTAATACTATAGCACATTACACGTTATAACGTAATACTATATAACGTTATACGTTACCTCGCAAAACTATATAGCGTCATAGGTCACATCGTAATACGAAGTAACGTTCTACGTTATAACGTAATACTATATATGGTTATATGTTATAACGTAATACTATATAACGTTACACGTCATATCGTATTACCATTTAACGTTACCTGTTATATCGTAATACTATATAGCGTTACACGTTATAACTCAATACTATATAATGTTACACGTTGTACTGATATACGATATAACGTCATAGGTTACATTGTAATAGTAAATAACGTTACACGTTATAACGTAATACTATATAACGTTACACGTTATAACGTAGTACTATATAACGTTACACGTTAAAACGTAATACCATATAACGTTACACGTTACAACGTAATACTATATGACCTTACACGTTATAACGTAATACTATATGACGTTACACGTTCTAACTTAATACTATATGATGTTACACGTTGTACTGATATACGATATAACGTCATAGGTTACATTGTAATAGTAAATAACGTTACACGTTACAACGTAATACTATATGACGTTACACGTTATAACGTAATACTATATGACGTTACACGTTATATCGTAATACTATATGACGTTACACGTTATAACCTAATACTATATAACGTTACACGTTATAACGTGATACTATATAACGTTACACGTAATAACGTGATACTATATGACGTTACACGGTATAACTTAATACTATATGATGTTACACGTTGTACTGATATACGATATAACGTCATAGGTTACATTGTAATAGTAAATAACGTTACACGTTACAACGTAATACTATATGACGTTACACGTTATAACGTAATACTATATGACGTTACACGTTATATCGTAATACTATATGACGTTACACGTTATAACGTAATACTATATGACGTTAAACGTTGTACTGATATACGATATAACGTCATAGGTTACATTGTAATAGTAAATAACGTTACACGTTATAACGTGATACTATATAACGTTACACGTTATAACGTGATTCTATATGACGTTACACGGTATAACGTTATATTATATAACGTTACACGTTATAACGTAATACTATATAACGTTACACGTTATAACGTAATACTATATAACGTTACACATTAAAACGTAATACTATATAACGTTACACGTTATAACGTAATACTATATAACGTTATACGTTACCTCGCAAAACTATATAGCGTCATAGGTTACATCGTAGTAGTAAATAACGTTACAGTTTGTATCGTAATACTATATTACGTTACACGTTATAACTTAATACTATATAACGTTACACGTTATAACATTATACTATATAACGTTACACGTTATAACGTAATCCTATATAACGTTACACGTTATAACGTAATACTATATGACGTTACACGTTAAAACGTAATACTATATAACGTTACACGTTATAACGTAATACTATATAACGTTACACGTTAAAACGTAATACTATATAACGTTACACGTTATAACTCAATACTATATAACGTTACACGTTATAACGTAATACTATATAACGTTATACGTTACCTCGCAAAACTATATAGCGTCATAGGTTACATCGTAATAGTAAATAACGTTACACGTCGTAACGTAATACTATAGCACATTACACGTTATAACGTAATACTATATAACGTTATACGTTACCTCGCAAAACTATATAGCGTCATAGGTCACATCGTAATACGAAGTAACGTTCTACGTTATAACGTAATACTATATATGGTTATATGTTATAACGTAATACTATATAACGTTACACGTCATATCGTATTACCATTTAACGTTACCTGTTATATCGTAATACTATATAGCGTTACACGTTATAACTCAATACTATATAATGTTACACGTTGTACTGATATACGATATAACGTCATAGGTTACATTGTAATAGTAAATAACGTTACACGTTATAACGTAATACTATATAACGTTACACGTTATAACGTAGTACTATATAACGTTACACGTTAAAACGTAATACCATATAACGTTACACGTTACAACGTAATACTATATGACCTTACACGTTATAACGTAATACTATATGACGTTACACGTTCTAACTTAATACTATATGATGTTACACGTTGTACTGATATACGATATAACGTCATAGGTTACATTGTAATAGTAAATAACGTTACACGTTACAACGTAATACTATATGACGTTACACGTTATAACGTAATACTATATGACGTTACACGTTATATCGTAATACTATATGACGTTACACGTTATAACCTAATACTATATAACGTTACACGTTATAACGTGATACTATATAACGTTACACGTAATAACGTGATACTATATGACGTTACACGGTATAACGTTATACTCTAGAACGTTACACGTTATAACGTGATACCATTTAACGTTACATGTTATATCGCAATACTATATAGCGTTACACGTTATAGCTTAATACTATATAATGTTACACGTTGTACTGATATACGATATAACGTCATAGGTTACATTGTAATAGTAAATAACGTTACACGTTATAACGTAATACTATATGACGTTACACGTTATAACGTAATACTATATGACGTTACACGTTATATCGTAATACTATATGACGTTACACGTTATATCGTAATACTATATGACGTTACACGTTATAACGTAATACTATATGACGTTACACGTTATAACGTAATACTATATAACGTTACACGTTATAACGTAATACTATATAACGTTACACGTTATAACGTAATACTATATAACGTTATACGTTACCTCGCAAAACTATATAGCGTCATAGGTTACATCGTAATAGTAAATAACGTTACACGTTATAACGTAATACTATATAACGTTACACGTTATAACGTAATACTATATAACGTTACACGTTATAACGTAATACTATATAACGTTATACGTTACCTCGCAAAACTATATAGCGTCATAGGTTACATCGTAATAGTAAATAACGTTACACGTCGTAACGTAATACTATAGCACATTACACGTTATAACGTAATACTATATAACGT